>CM023452.1:120870120-120985072 GCA_013339765.2 Haemaphysalis longicornis | reverse complement strand
GTTCCTGTTCGCCTTCGTTAGCTTGAGATACGGGGCCGAGTAGGTGATGCAAGACACGTTGAACGCACGCCCTGACCAGGCGGAAGGCGTCTTCTTCTTTAAATCCTCCATTTCGATTCTCAACGCGTCGGATCATTCCGATGGCCTGTTCGGAGGCCGTCTTGATCTTAGCGATGGCCGCTGCACCTTGCCGTCTCGTTGTAGCAACAGAGCGAGGATGCGGAGCTGCTGCGTGGCTTGACGTCTACTCCGAAGAATAAAATGAGCCTTCAGGATACCTGTAGGGCCATTTTTACTTCCGTCATTATGCTTTGGCTTGAATAAGACATTTCCACTCCCCAGTTTTCAGAAGGAGGCGAGCTGCGGAAAGGCCTATGTGTTATAAATTATTACGCACGCCATCGTAAATCCAAATGGCGTCAATTAATGTGTAGCTATACTCTGCAGCGTTCCTCATAGCCAAGCTCTAGCTTCTATGCGTAGCCCCATTCCCCCTCTCTTTCATTACTAAACGGTGCTGTTAAGCCAAGACGTGCCAAGGCTACCATGAAGAGCGTCAGTGTTGCTTGCGATAACGATGATGTTGAAAATATAAATCACATACTTGCAGTGTTCGTTTACCTTACTGTGTGACAGCTGTTGCCAAAGCGAATCTCGACTCAGCTAAAAACCACATTTGTTCACAGAACCCGTTTCGAAAAACGTACTCTAAAACCCTTATTTTGGAAAGACGACAAAACATTACTTCGCTCTTTGTCGGCGTCCGCAGCCGAATATAGACTGTTTCATTGATGCTCGGGAAAATAATGGCCCTCTTAAGCAAATGAAGCTAAAATTCCAACTCAGTACGTCTAGGCAATTTAGAACTGCAATATTTATTTGTAGAGGACTTAATATATCTCCTAAAACATTTTCATCTACCATGTTCTAGTCATAGGATGCACTTCGCAAATAAGTCTTTCAGATTTTCTCGAGCCAGTTTGTGCTGTAGGTTGGGATCCCATGTAGTAGATATTTGGAATACAAAACGTCTACTCTCCACACACTAACCCTTGATCTTTTGTTTCCACAGCATCGCCAGCATAGAAATACTTGACCGTAAGTCTGAAAAAAGCGCACTACAAAATTGAATTATGCGCCCCACGTCCTACTGCGGCACGGAAATTAATGTTTTATTTTAATGCGACGTCAATCCCGTGCCATGTATCACATACCGAGGCCCTAATGACTCTAAATTTTGTCGTCATAAGTTTTCTTTGATTAAGGGACGAGACTTTGCCATCGACCACGTCTCCCACAAACCTTATATCCAATTCTAAATGAAGACTTCTTAGGAACGAACTGTTCTATGCCTGCCGATCAAAATTTACGCGCCAGTAGTCGATATTCCCACAAAAGTATGTTTATGTTTTGTTTCGTTTCCGCGACCGGCGGAGCGGCGTTATCACTTTTTCGAAGCTAGCAAAAAGGCTTCTTATCATCGCCGCCGCTTGCATGGAAGTTACTCGAATGACCGCGCTTTAGATTTCTGTAACCGACAATTCACGGCTCTTCTAAAAACCATCGCTTTTGTGCTTGAGAGGCCCGGAAGCAGCGTGGGAAGGAAATTACAGGCAGAGTTACCCTCTTATATTTTTTAGATGAGGCTTTGAAGAAATGCTGGCAGAATTAATTTTATTAAGTTCAAATTATTTGTATTCACTTGGAATTATGTGTAACTACTTGAAATATATTGGCGTATAATTTAAATTGGTAGAAAGTATTTGGAATTACCTGACATTACTTGGAATACGTTGACGTTACTTGAAATTACTCACAATTTAATTGTCCCTTTGTAATTATGTGGAAGAGGAGTTAACATTTATTATGTGGCAAATTTGGAGAATGAAATTAATTAGTGGAAATTCGCTTGAATTCTTTGAAAAATTACTCGGAAATATGCGGTCGGCCTTATGCCACAGCCACCACGTAGATTTTGAACGACTTGCTTCTGTTAACTAAGCTACCAATAAGAAAACATAGATGCTAGCAATAGCGCCGGCTTCATGGAACCCTTGCACGAGGTACGCAAAAATAAGGAAACGCATGCGCTAGCGCTTGCGCACGAAGTTGGGCCTCACCCGTTCTGTATCACCGCCTACTTCTAACGGGAGCATTCGGAGGAAAAGCAGATGAATACACTTGATTTTTAAACCGGAGGATGTGGGTCAGTTTTTTAAAGACGATAGTCTTTCTTGGGCTCCTTAAACCCAGAAATTTTGGTCTGTCTGTATGTCTGTATGTCTGTCCGTCTGTCTGTCTGCGACTCGATTCAGCCACCCGGCCAAAGCAAAACAATGCCTGCCCATTAGTCTTATATAGTCACAGCTAAATCTACCCGTCTATGTCCGGTGTAAGGTTCATACTTGTCAACATTGTTAAAGAAGAACAAGACATTACGCAAATATGAGACAGCAAATCAATACAGAAGTGATATTTGCAGTGTTCCTTTATAAAAAAATCAAACATGCTTGCTTTTGCGAAATTAAATACTTCATCAACTGCAGAAAAAGAATTCACTTCGCCGTCGCCTACTGTCGCCCGCGCCACTATAGCTTCTTGCGCCATTTTAAGAAATCAACCGGCAACAGATACGCAAGGTTCCACTAGATAGGTTCCACGTTCTGCTTGCAACGCACGTGGAGTAGGGAAACGCGGTTCTATAAACGTTGAAGTAGGGCGCCTCGATTAACGCGCGTCTCCGCCGTACAGCAGCGTTCGCATCGAGACACCCGGTTTGGAGCAGTGGAACGCGGGAAATTTAAAATGATTTAAGCAAACCTTTGGCGTCTTTACCTTGGGAGGAGCGCGACGCAAGAGGAACAACATGAGAGGTGAGCGGCAAAGCGAAGGGAGGCATTTACTTCGCAATAGCCGATAAAGACTATCGTCTTTTGACGACATTTGCAACGAAAGGAGCAGATACGCGGCCAATTTTTTGTTTCGGGACAGTGGTAAGTGAAAGTGTAAACCGGGACAAGAACTGCGGTTTCAAATGTGTATGGCGTGGGGTTAGCCTATAGTGTGCGGTTCTTTGTTCGTTTGCATACAATTTTTTTTTCGCTCAGCGTATAGCGCTTTGCAACAGGGACGGTAGCTGTCTCGAAGCGTCTCGCTGCTGCGCCGGGCTGGCAAACTAGCCGTGAAGACCTTTCGGCGCCCCGATTTATGTGCTTCGCATTGAATGCGCAAACTATTTGACGCAAGCGTTGGATCCTTTCATATGGCCTTTTTCACACAATCGCAGTTGATAATACAATGGCCGACGAACACAGCGCGACGATGATGGGGTGTTTATTTATTTATTAATGCGATTCTGCAAGCACTGGAAGAAGGCCTTTGGCAGCCGTGGGCAGAAGAGACAAGGAATTTAGAGAATGCGCAACAGGAAAACACAGGGTACACTGGGTCCTGAAAAAAGCTTGTTGCAACGTGACAACACAAATATCTCTCGGACATGCGCTTTGCACATCAGGAAGTGCCTTATATAATAACACAGGTAAAAAAGTACATAACAATACAAAAATAAGCACTGGTAGTGCTGCCAACAGCAAGCAAGCAAGCACACGCTATCCGCGGATGAACTGCACGAGTCTTAAGCGGCAACTCCACGCACGCGTCCGCGCGCTAGATTCCACGTGCTGGCGCGCCAATGCGTTCGGGACGCCTGTGAAGGGGGAGGGCGAGCAACCACATGAGAGGCGCGCGATCGCTCACCGCCCCGGGCTCGACTGGCGCATCCCAATGTCGCTAGACCGGCTAGACCACACTGGCCAGAACTGCCTGACTACAGACTCAAATGCGCACTACTAACAGGCCGCAAAATAGTTATTAAAACGTATAAAATCATTCCTTTTCCATTTTGAGACGCAGAAAAATCGGCTTCTTGTCGACGCGTACTATCGACACGACACACACACACAGCAGCCGAGCCTAGCCACGAGCCGAGCATCCGAGCCGAGCCGGGGGTTTTGTTTACTCGGTGGCACACTGTTTCGACATCGGCTCTTCTGGTTTTGCTTACCGCTCTTTTCTAGCCCGCTTCCGTTTATCCTGCTTTATCGAGGGAAAATGGTCGCAACGCTGACTCGCAGCCATCTGTTCCTGCTAGCTACGCGAGCAGCGAAGGCAATCGTCAGAAGACGGCAGCGAAGGCAACGAGAGCACCGATGCTGGGTGCAGCCTGTCTTGGCACGAAAACAGGAAGTCCTGTACCACACAGCCGTGAGTAGCGTGTTGCTATTTCGCAGTGCAATAATGCTTAGTCCTATTATTGTAGGCATGGTTGGCTGACTAGGTTAGTCACAACGGAAATTTTTGTTTGTGTTTTCTGCAAGCATTATGGCGTTGTTGATTGATTGAGGGGTTTAACGCGCCGACGCAACGCAGGCGATGAGGCGCGCCGTAGTGGAGGGCTCCGGATTAATTTTGACCACCTGGGGATCTTTATCGTGCGCCGAAATCTCGTACACACGTGCGTTTTTGCTTTTCGCCTCCATCAGAAAAGCGGCCGCCGCGGCCGGGAATCGAACCCGCGACGTCGTGCTCAGCAGCGCAACGCCTTATCCACTGAGCCACCGCGGCGGGTAAGCATTATGGCGTCATGACCAACAGTAGGGTGCACACGTTGTAAGCGCTCGCTTCTCGTCTGTTGTCGGCGCTTTTTATGCGCGAGCGAAGCATTCCGCCGCATTGCAACCCACCACTAGCGTGTTCCTTTTTGTGCTAAAGAGGTTAAACAACGTGTGCCGCGCTAAGGAAACGTTTAATGCGCTTGGTATAAATTAAAATAAAATTCCTGAGTGCTCTAGATGCCCCATTTTATTCACCAGATTTTGTAGCTGCGACATGAGCTAGCTCCCTTAAAGATAGTACCGTCAATAAACTTACTCCCGGGTTGTCATGGTGTCGCGCAGGAACAGGAGCTGCTTGTAGAACGGCCAGGGAACCGGCGTCTCTTCGTCGTCGTCGTCTCTTTCGGCGGAGTCGTCGGCGTCTCTGTCGGGGGAGTCGTCGGCGCAGTCGGTGACCATGCCACTTTTTTTTTCTCGGCTGCGGCGTAGTAGCAGCGAAACTCATCCCTCAGGAACTTCCACCGCTTTTGTAATGCTGCGATGCACTCTGCGTAGACGAAATGTAATGATCAGCTGCTGCTTTCAACTGCCAAGCCGACGGAGAAACGCCGTACGTACCTTCGCTGAGTTTTCCCCTAAACATTGCAGCGCAGATTTCCCTTCACAAGGAGGCTTTGAGCTGCCGGTTTTTGTGGTCTTTATGCGTGGACAGCCACAAAGACGTTCGGCTGGCCACGCAAGAAATAAGCCTTTCGTTGTCAATTGCCGTGGGCATAGCGGACGCGGTCTCGTAGGCGGCCATTGCGGATGACGGACAGAAGGACCGAATGGCGGAAGTTGCGAGACAGCGGCGTTTGATTGGCTGCGGCCGATGATGCAACTTCCGGCGCGCGGAACAATATCTGGTACAACCAGATCTTGCCGAACGCGATGCGCTTCGCCTTGCGCGCCGTCTCCGGCCGTCAAGTGGTAGCGCATAGGCGCGTGAGCGCGCGGAATGTAGCGCGCGAACGTGTGCGTGGAGTTGCCGCTTTATATGAACACATAACTTCACTATGCGCGTCAGGACCGACGGCAAAGAGAAAAACGTAACGACGAGATATGCTGTCCAGGTGTCATGCTCATATATTCCTCATACGTATATGAGCAAGAAAACGTAAGCTTATATTTCCTTTAACATGCGCACAGAGGATGCACTAGTAGGGCAGTAGTACCAAGCTGGCTCGTAGTTGGTTCCACTCGCGCATAATCTCTGGAAAAATGAATATTGAAAGACGTTCCATAAGCAATCTCGGCTAGTTTTAGATGCGGCGCTGAGAGGAGCATCTCTTGCCGGCGGCCCTGTCCTGCGTCCGTCGTCGTCGTCGTCCGCGTCCGCACAGCTGCGTCTCTCCTCCGCTCACCCCCGCTCCTGTCGCCGTGATAGCGCGCCCTCTCCCCCCAACATCTGTGGCGCGCGCAGTGCGGCGCGCTCTCTCACTCCGCCCATGGGCGGCGCTGCGCGCGGCGCAACCGCGCTGTGCGCATGTGCAGCGCCCTCTCTCTCGGAGGTCTACTATCCTTCGGGCGCGCTGCGCATAATAGCAGAGTACCGCGCTCCGGCCGGTCCCTCATTCGACGGTCGTCCGCGCTACGCTTGCTCTCTCTCTTCTCTCTCTCTCTCTCGCATTAACCGACGATTGCTCACGCAATTCGTGTAATCGACCCAACGCAAACGCACAACGGATCACGCTTCAGCGTCGCATCACAGCAGGGTTCCCGCGAGGGGAGGTGGGCGTAATTTGTTTTAGTGTGAAAGGCTCGGGAGGAACGCCTGTTGGCATTGTAGCGGCAAGCCACAGTGCCAGCGGCAGCAGCGTGACGCAGGCCCACGGGCGCGCTCACCCGCCGGAGGGCTCGCGCGCCCCTGGCATCAGTAGATAGAGACCCCACGGCATTCGGAATAAACCGGCCTTGCTACGTGGTCTGGTCGTCTCTGTTTCAACGCCTCCATGGCATGCGCTCTACAGTTGGTGACCCGGACGTGATATCCCTCCCAGCGAAGTTGTAGAGCCATGTCCAGCAACGACCAGAACCAGCGAGCACCGCAAGCAGCCGGCAACAAGATCGCCGCCCTGGCTATCCACTTGCCGCCGTATTGGGAACACAACCCGACCATCTGGTGCCTCCAGGCCGAGTCACAGTTCGCGTTGTCTGGCATCACCTCCCAAGAACACAAGTTCCACTACGTCGTGAGAGCTCTGCCAGCGACTGCTGCGGAAGAGGTTGCGGACATTCTTGCCTCCTTTATACGAAACCCACCTGCAACGGCCTACGACCAGCTTAAAGCAGCACTACTTGAACGCACAGCACCATCTGAGCGCACGTGCCTACAGCAGCTACTTTACACGGAGAGCTTGGCGACCGCAGACCAAGCCAACTCCTGCGGCGCATGACCCAACTCCTCGGCTCACGTGCCCAAGCCATGGACAGCGCATTGCTGTGCGAGCTCTTTCTGCAGCGCCTGCCTGCGAACGTGCAAATGGCCCTCGGAACAGCGTCATCCATGTATCTCCCTTCGCTCGCGTCCCTGGCCGACAAGGTAATGGAAATAGCCAGCACAGCTTCACCTATTGCTGCTGTGACCGCGACGCCAGCATCACCCGCCACTCGCACGACGCCAGCTCCTGCCGACTAAGGTGCGTCTGCGTTGCCTGCCAGTGTCGATCACCTGTGCGAACGACTGGAGCAACTCGTTGTCGCAGCGACGAGGCGAAACAGCTCAACACATTCTGCTCGCCCGTCACGCCGACGCGACCGCTCATCTTCCCGACGCCGTGATGCCGTTCGTGGACGCAGCCCCAGCCCTACATCAGCCCCCGGTGTATGCGTCTACCACCACCGTTTCGGCGCAGACGCTCGCCACTGCCTCTTGCCATGCTCATGAACGGGAAAAGGCCCGGCAGACCGCTAGCGGCGACGAGCGGTTGTGGCCCCATTGAAGAATGTCGCCTGTTTCACATCGTCGATCGTACCACTGGACAAAAGTTTCTCGTCGACACGGGAGCGCAAGTCAGCGTCTTGCCAGCTTCACGCCACGACCGCAACTCCAGCGCAGTCTTCTACCTCCAGGCAGTGAACGGCACGCGCATTCCTGTGTTCGCGCAGAGATCCCTGACTTTGAACCTGGGTCTTCGCAGAACTTTTCGGTTGATTTTTGCGGTCGCGGATGTTCGCTCTGCCATCCTTTGTGCTGACTTTCTTACCAAACATGACCTACTAGTCGACGTCAAGCGACGGCGACTTCTCGACTTCACGACCCTCCTCTCAGTTCAAGGCGTCGTAGCGACAGCAGCTGCTTACGCAGCGCCTTTCTGCGCTACAGTTGCTGAAGAACCGTTTGCAGCCCTGCTAAAAAGGAGTTCCCCACCGTCACGTCACCACCCGACTGGACTCAGCCCGTTACTCATGACCTCCGTCAGCATATCACCACTATCGGACCGCCCGTTTTCTTTCGTCTGCGACGTCTCGCTCCCGACAGACTCAAGATCGCCCGTGCAGAGTTCGAGCACATGCTGGAACTTGGCATCGTCCGATCTTCTTCCAGCCGCTACGCATCACGCTTGCACATGGTACCCAAGAAGAACGGTAACTGGTGACCTTGTGGCGACTACCGATTCTTGAACCTCTCCACCATCCCAGATCGGTACCCCCTTCCCAACATACAAGATTTCACCGCCAGTCTGCACGGTGCCACCATATTTGCAAAAATCGACCTTGTACGGGCGTACCACCAGATTCCCGTCGCTGAGGAGGACATATACAAGACGGCCAACACAACGCCTTTCGGCCTTTTCGAGTTCCTCCGAATGCCGTTCGGCCTCAGGAGCGCTGCCCAAACGTTTCAGCGTTTCACCGATACAGTGACGCGCGGACTGCCCTTCGTCTATGATTACGTGGACGATCTGCTGGTAGCAATTACGTCCCTAGAGGAGCATCTTCACCATCTCCGCATTCTCCTCGAACGCTTAGCTGCACATGACGTTGTCATCAACGCAACAAAGAGCGAGTTCCGTGTTCCCGCCCTCGACTTTCTGGGACATCGATTGCATGCGACAGGCATTCATCCCCTCTCCAAAAAGATCCAGGCCATTCTTGACTTCCCAACTCCAACGTCGGTCACCAAGCTTCGCCAGTTCCTGGGTCTGGTAAACTTCTACCGTCGCTTTATCAGGAACTGCGCCACTCTGCTTGAGCCTCTCGACCGCCTGCTTTCCGGGAAGCGTTCTACCACTGAATTGGACTGGAACGCCAATTCTGAGGCAGCCTTTCATGCCATCAAACGTGCGCTGGCAGACGCCGCTCTCCTCGCTCACCCAAATCCAGCATGTCCACTCGCGTTAATGACGGACGCCTCGAGTTCGGCTGTGGGAGCTGTCCTCCAACAGCACGTAAATGGCGCGTGGCAGCCCTTGGCCTTCTCAAAACGTCTAACCCCACCGCAGACCCGGTACAGTGTCTTCGGGCGTAAACTCTTGGCAATGTATCTGGCTGTGCGTCACTTCCGACATCTTCTTGAGGGTCGTACAGTTCACCATCTTCCCTGACCACAAACCCTTGCCGTACGCCATCAGCCGGCCCGACACCCATTACACGCCTGCCTACCTGTCCGTGTACACGACTGATATCAAGCATGTCAGTGGCGTTGACAACACAGCTGCGGATGTTCTAATTCGGGTGGACGCCATTGCCTCCACTTCGCCGCTTTTAATTGCACCCGACAAGAAAAAGGAGGCGTAGCCCAATCCCCCACTTCCACTACCCCGCTTCCAGCCAATGGTGTCGCTCTACCAACGTGACATCGCGGCCGACCGCCTTGCACCTGCAGGCAGCGCTCGGAGCCAAGCTTTTCTGAGTGAGTCCGAGCCGAAAAGTAGTTCTTCAGGACGCCTTCATTTTTGGGCCGAGATAAGAACCTCAGCTAAAAATTTTTTATTTGCCGATATAATGCAACGCGTGAAAACTTATTCATCAGCCGGAGTAGTGAGTTTCAATTTTATTGCTGATGGTAAATTTCTGCTCTTCCGGGTTTTCCCTCAACCCCTTGCTTCTGGTTTTATGCATTGCCTGTTTCCTTTTCCGGTTTGGAGCCCGAAGAAGCGGCGTCCGAGTGCGCGTTATCGTTCTTGTGGTGCGTTCCCATCCACGCTACGCCGGCTACGCCGTTGGTACAAGAAAAACAAAAGCGTCGTGTCATCTTCAGCTGCGGGCGGGAGATGATCCGGAACGCGTACTTTCGCTTGCGGCATCTACACCCAGAACGCAGCGTTGAAGAAACGGTTGCGACAATGAGCGATCTTGGAATCCGCGTGAGTTTGGTGATGGACGTGATGAAGGAGATGAAAAATAACGATGGGAATCTTGCGACGCCCTCGCGAAAGTGCCCACGAAGCGGTGGAAAGAGACGATGCACAGAAGTGTACGACGACTTCACGAAGTGCGCATTGCGGTCGTCCGTGCATCGCCCTTTCTGCCGCAATGGGATCCCGACAGTGGCGGCAATTGCTGCGGATGACTCCTCTCAAGCGATGGACTGTGCGCCGGCTGCTGAATGACATCGGTTTCAGGTATGAGAAGAGGAGCTGGAACTCGCTGCTGATCGACCGGCATGACATTGCGCGTGGCAGAAGAAGTGCATTTATGACATCGCCAGGTACAGGATTGAAAATCGAAAAATATTCCACTTTGATGAAACCTGAGTGAATGCGGGACACACGATATCGACTGTTTGACGGACACGACGGTTGCTTCCCACCATGACGCCTTCATGCGTGGTCTGACGACAGGTTTGAAGCAGCCGTCAGGGAAACGATAGCGCCTGATTGTAACGCTCATCGGCAGCAAGGGTGGCTTCGTCGGTGGGTGCCTGGACATCTTTCGGGGTACGAAGGCAGGCGACTACCACGAGGAGACAGACGATACCCGCTTCGAAAGGTGGTTTGGGGCCGTTTTGCCACAACTGCCACTCGGTAGTGTAATTGTCGTGGACGATACCTCGAACCACTCATGGCTGCAAGAATCAGTGCCTACGACAACTTCGCGCAAAAATGTTGTTCAGGGCTAGGTGACGTCCGAAGGACTTGCTTGGGATGAAAAACGCTTAAAACGGAGCTCCTCAGCCTTGTGGCCTCTGTTAAGACACCGTAAATGAGGTATCGTATTGACAGTGCAGCTGAAAGGACAGGATGTATTCGGGAGCCCTGCCATTGTGAGCTGAGTCCTATTGAGCGCATATGGGCACAGATGAGGTGAGGCGCCGCAGCAAGAAATGACACATTTAGGCTGGCAGATGTAGAGGTGCTCCTGAGGGAAGAAGTTGCCAAGGTAACAGCTAAGCACTGGGCAAACACCCTTCAGCTTGTGATCAGCATTGAAACAAAGTTCAGAGGAGACGGTGAAGCAAGTGCGCATGTTCCACCTATTATAATACATCTGGGTGAAGACGGACTCCGACAGTGACCTATCTGCTATCGAGTCCTTTCAAGATGTGTAAGGCTGCGACCTATTCGCCAGTGCAGCCTTTGCCTCGTTCAGTTAGTGTGGAGTGCGGTGTTTAGCTTAAGTACCTGTGTTTCCATAGCTGCAGAAGCAAGAAACTCTTTCAGACAGCAGAGAAGACCAGATATGCCGTTTGTGTGCTTTATTAAGACTTATTTCTGGAGCTAACTGAGCAGCCTGTGTGTGGTGCGTAACTTGCTCAGGGTTGATTGCTTTGACATGTAGCTATGAGAATCAGAAGAGACCATTGCAATGTTGGGTTTGTAATCTCATTTGCCATTACTCAGTGTTGTCTGCTGTGTCGTAGACTCAACAGTGATCTTACAGTGTAACAGTGAGGGCGGCAGAAGCTATTTCAACAATCGGGTTATGATCTCATTTGCTAGTAGTGAACGGAGCGGTGTGTTGTGTGGTGCTGGCTCATGGTTGATTGCCTTGATATGTATCTATGAGAATAAGAAAAGGCCGTTGAAGTGCTTAGTTTCTGATCTCATTTGCTATAAGTGTGGGACAGGAATTAAGCCGAATACGTTCAGTCGTTACAGGATACTGCGCGGCAGATGTATTCATAAAAGGAAATCGTACATCTCGAGCTAGAGAAGACCTGCACTGTTCCAAACTATTTTCTGGAAGTAAAGCCACGCTTACACTGCACGAGGAGGGTGACTATTCGCATACGTAGCATGGGGTATGTGGAAGCCGGGTCAAGCGAGTTCACAAATTCACTTCAAGCAGAATCACTTCTGCGGTGTGTGGCGTTGGGGCTCCTTGTGCGACACAAAACGTGATAAAGGCAAGTTTCACCTACAGAACAAGACACTAGTTTGAATTTTCACTGCAAGTTTTTTACATTGTTTCGACATTGACGCACGTATGGGATGCAGAAACAGTTCCAAATAAAATGCCTACATGAAAGCTTGTAACTGTCTGCTTGTGTGGCTGGCTGAGCCAAGTTGTCTTCTGATAGAGCGTTAAGAACAAATGAATCTGCTTCGGTATCTTATTGCTCATTTCATTTGCTCTGCATAATTCAACAGTGTATCTATTTAGCTCTCTGAGCCAAATCTAACTTATGATAGCAGTCAGGACCAGAAAAGTTGCTTCGGTGTTTTATTTCTACTTTGATTCTGTTTAGCTTCCATCTGGCTGTCTGCAGTATTACGCAGGAATTAGGATAAATAGGTTTTATCTGTTTTCTAAGCCACTGGATAAAATGCAGAAGCACAAGGTCAATAAAAACAATTCCCAAAGCTTTGGGAAGAGGAAACAATGTTGGCGTCAATCGATCCTCCCACGTATGGGAATAATTTCATGTAGTGAATTTTTGGCAAGACAATAAATTTCTTCCTTAGCATATGATCCGATTATTGCTCTTGCGTAACAAGAAAAGTACGATATGCATTGACCAGTTTCAGCGGAGCGATATGTGCCATATGTGTGTTTCCATGCGTTCACTCAACCGTCATGTCATACATCAACCAGTGCAGATAACTTTCTATGGTGCAGATCACTAAGTAACCCTTCAGACATACTTCATTGCCCGTGTTATGAATTTGGCATCAATTGATGTGCTGTCATTGTGATTTACACTCCTAATATATGCGTAGACATTGCCCGTGTTGCATTGTGAACAGCGCTGCAGCAAGTAGCAGCTTAGCTGCATCCACGATGTTTGAGCACTGACTTAGCATCCACGACGTTGAGCACTGCTGAGTGAGCTTCTTTCTCCAGCAGCCACTTGTGATGCAACAGGAAATATGGGTGAAATGCTGACATGTTTTCCACCCTGAATCCTCTTTCTCGAATTTACAGCACATGCATGCAAATTACCATTACAGCAGCAGCTTCTTACTTAAGTTACATGAACACAAGGCGAGCAGTGCCTATATAGCTTGAATAATGCACATCTCTGATTCGAATTTGATTGGTGAAGGATATGCATGCGCATGTGTAGGAAAAGCCGAAAGTGGTTTATTTGATTTCAGTGCTGCGTTTCATGTCTTCACATACACTGTTGCAGCTGGTCATACCGGTGAAATCTAGCTGATGAAATTTCGTTATCACGAAGCACAGCTCATTCGCGAAGCCTAAGCAAGATAATGAAATTGAACTTACAGTGGTAATACTCATGCATAATCTTTATTATCATAGACAATGCAAACTCAACGCAGATCCCTATTTGTATTTGATTCACAAATGTTTTTGTCCAAAACAACAAGTTAAAGCGTCCAATATAAAACAGGCGATGAAAACATGCCAGCTGCAAATAACACAATTTAACAATGGAATCTCGGCGTACCCGAGAATCAAAATGAAAAAGGTGGCATATTAAATCACACCGCGCAGCTAAGCTACAGCTCTACGCCGGTCGCTACGCCGGTCGCTCACAAAGCAGAAAAAAAAACACCATAGCGGTTGTCGTTACCGAGCATGGTAAGAACACTGCACACAACACGCAAACAAGGAACACGACTGAACGGCACTAAAAATCATTCTCAGGGCCGGACGACGCCGATGGATTGACGCGAACAGCCATGCGAATAGCGCAGGTGGCCATTTTGGTAGAAGTCCGTAAGCGCGGAAGAACATGCTCTGTGATTTCTTCCGTGAACGCGGCGTAGAGGCAGTCTACCATGACGTCACGTTGATACGGTGACACCATTGGCTGGAGGGGGGTCCTTTGATAAGGAAAAGCCGCATTTTTCTTGAGTTGTATCCGAGTATAGTTGATATTAAAACTCAGCAGCAATCCACAATTCTCCTGAAACAAACCCGCATGGCCGATCTGGAGACCAGGGTCACACCCCACCGCAGCCTCAACAGTTGTCAAGGTGTGATCCCTGAGGCAGATCTCCTAACCGAGACAGAGACTGATTTGCTCGAAGGCCTAAAAGACCAAGGCGTGACAGCAGCAAGGCGCAGCGTAATTAGGAGAGACAACAAAGAAATAGCCACCAAACATCTGATCCTGACTTTCGACCGCTGCACACTGCCCGAGCATGTCAACGCAGGTTTTATCCGTTGTTCTGGCCGGCCGTACATCCCGAACCCGCGGCGCTGTTTAAAGTGCCAGAGGTTCGGGCATGGTACCAACTCCTGTCGAGGCAGAACAACGTGTGCCAAATGCGCCCAGCATGGTCATCTCTCCGACAACTGCACTGCTACCAACTTCACCTGCCCGAATTGGCACGGTCCACACGCAGCATACTCTCGCGCTTGTGAAAAGTTTCATCTTGAGAAAAAAATCATTAACCTTAAGGTAACCGTAAACATCACCTTCCCAGAGGCGCGAAAGAGGTTCGCCTCCTTCCCTCTGGGCAAGTACGCCGACGCAGCTCGCCGGGGGGCGGAGCGGCGTCTGGTTTCGGCGGCGACCCAGTACCGCGAGTCGGATGTGGTCCCGCCGCCACCCCCCCCCCCCCTGGATTGCCTATGGCAGCCCAACCCGCCTCCGCACCGCTCGCTCACCCAGCAGCGGCTGTGGTGGCAACAACGTCTGTTGGGGATGCCGCTGCATCCACTGCTTCCTCTCCATCGGCCCAAAGCACACGCAAGGGCACGGAGATGGAGACGGAGGCAGTCGCAGCGAACCCCTCCGGCGCCTCACTGCCTGTGACATCTGTGGTGCTCCCCACGCCTTCGGCGCTGGCAGCGCAGGCGAACAACACCCGAAAGGGTACCATGTAAAGGGGGCCCAGTCCGCTGGCCACCCCTTTGCCTTCAGATGACGACATGGACGTCGAGCCCTTCCGGCTTTCATCGCAGCGGAAGGAACGGGCTGTGACGTCCAGGTCAGTAGAGTAGGCCAGAAAGTCCCTTCCAAGGGTCCAAGCCCCGAAAGACCCTACCTATATTTGTCACACTCTACTAGCTCTGAACACATCATAATGGGAAGAGAAAACAATACAATGGAACTGCAGAGGCCTTCTGAATAATCTTGACGATGTATACGAAATACAGCATGCTTATCAGCCAAGTGTAATGTGTGTTCAGGAAACACATTTGAATTTTAAACACCCACATTTCTTGAACAATTACTTGATATACAGAAAGGACAGGGATGGCTGCACGCACTCTTCTGGGGGTGTGGCCATAATTGCCGGGAAATCTTTAGCATGCCACCCTGTCACTCTGAACACTGTCCTTGAGGCTGTGGCAATTCCAACAATTATATTTAATAGGTTGATAACGGTATGCTCCATATACATTCTTCCTGATGTTTAACTTTTAAGCTCTGACTTCGAGGCGCTGGTGGACCAGCTGCCCGAACCATACATCCTGACAGGCGACCTTAATGCTCACAACTCTCTTTTTGGGGCTCTTCACGCACGGATGCCCGAGGTAGCCTGATAGAGAAATTCCTTACATCTTCAGGAACATGCCTTTTCAACAATAAACAGCCTACATAACATAACATAGGACAAAACACATACTCATGTCTTGACTTGGTGATTGGCTCCGCAGTTTTCTTTCCTCTCCTCGGGTGGGTTGTGGGCACTGACCCATACGGTAGTGACCACTTCCCCACCTCACTCACATACATAGGTAAAGGACCATGCAGTCCATCCTCCCAAAACAGGTTCAATGAAGCAAGAGCTAACTGGAATACATTTACAGAGACATCCAAACTACATCCCACATCCATAAAACTCCTACAGGTTGAAGAAGCTACCCAACTGCTCACGGCGCACATCCTCGACGCCGCCGAAAGGTCCATTCCCCAAGCCTCTGGTGCCCCGCGCAACCAGCGGAGGCCGTGGTGGAATGAAGACTGTAGGCGGGCGCGAGAGGCCCAGAACAAGGCGTGGGGTATCCTTCTTCGGTACCCCACGTAGGGAAACCTCCTGTTGTTCAAACGGGCCAAGGCGTTAGGAAAACGTGTGTGCCGTGAGGCAAAACGAGAGAGTTCGCGTACATTCATAACATCAATAAACTCCTACACAGACACACGGAAGTATGGAAACGAATACGCAAACTCAAGGGACAGCAAACACGCAGCCTGCCTCTGGTCATCACTACAGGGGACACACTCGAAGACCAGGCTGACACACTCGCACAACACTTCCAACACGTTTCTAGTTCAGCACACTACACAAACACTTTCATGAAACACAACAAATGGCCGAAAAGAAGCCTATAGTAGATAACAATAGGTGAACATCTTATAACTCAGAGTTTTCACTGTATGAGCTGAGGGCTGCTTTGAGCACGTGTAAACCCTCAGCTCCAGGCCTAGACAACATCACATACACAATGATACAACACCAGCACGCAGACACTCTTCTAACACTCTTACACCTATATAACAAGATATGGCTTTCGGGGCACATTCCAAACTCTTGGAAGGAGGCTATAGTTGTAGCTTTCCTGAAGGAGGGAAAGGACCCGTCGTCCCCCTCAAGTTACCTTCCTATTGCCCTGACGAGCTGCCTGTGCAAGCTCTTCGAGAAGATGATAAGTCGCAGGCTCGTGTACTTTCTTGAGTACAATGCTCTTCTCGAGAGCTGCCAGGCAGGCTTCAGGGCAGGGCGATCCACGAATGATCAACTCGTAGCTCTTAATCGTATATTAAGGATGCCTTCGTGCATAAACAGTTTTGCGTAACTGTGTTTTTCTACCTCGAGAAGGCCTACGACACCGCTTGGCGCTACGGGATCCTCAGTGACTTGAAGTCTTTCGGTGTTTCGGGCCATATGCTCAACACACTGGCTAGTTATCTGTCTCAAAGAATGTTTCGCGTGAGATTTGGTAACGCACTGTCAAGGATGTGCAAGAGAACGACGTGCCGCAAGGTGGAGCTCTAAGCTGTACTCTTTTTATAATTAAAATCAACTCTCTTGGGAAGGCATTGCCACCTACCATTTCTTACTCTATGTATGTAGGACGACGTACAGAATCTTTTAAATCGTGTAATAATGTCAATCTGTGAACGTCAGGTCCAGCTTGGTGTTAAAAAACTTGCCAGCTGGGCAGACAAGAATGGTTTTAAACTCAATCCAGGAAAAAGTACATGTGTTGTGTTCTCCAAAAAGCGCGGGATCCATCTGGACCCAGATATTACTCTGAATGACGTTTCAATTCCTGTAAAAGGAGCACAAGTTTTTAGGCATAATATTCGATAACAAGCTAACGTTTGTTCCACACTTTGAAACATCTTAAGCAAAAATGCCTAAAAACTATGAATATGCTCAAAGTTTCTCTCCCACCAGTCGTTATGGTGCAGACAGGCAACTACTTCTGCGGGTTTTATAGCGCCCCTAGTGTGATCCCGCTTGGACTACGGCAGTGTTGTATATGGGTGCGCAACAAAAACGGCACTGAAAATGCTGGAACGGTGCTTGCTGCATTTAGGCTACGCCTCGCATGCGGTGCTTTTCGCACTAGCCCTGTTCCAAAGTCTCTGTAGAATGCAATACATGGTCCCTAGATCACAGAGGGTGTACATGGACGTTTTATATGCTTCAAAACATGTCTATGACTAATCATCTTTTTACTCCGACCATTAATGATGCCTCCTCACAGCAACTCTTTTTAAATCGTCCATCAATCTCCATGCCGTTTCCTCTAAGAGTGTGAGAAGAAGCCTCTGAGTTAGAAGTCTCGTTTTCAGGCATTCACAAGACGCCCATCATTAATTCAATTCCACCATGGAATCTCCGCCCTGTGTCATGTGACCCGTCTTTTATGCAGTTTAGCAAGAACAGGTCACCAAGGATTGCAATTCTGCAGCATTTCTTGTTTGTGCAGCATAAGTACCGCTGTGAAGAGTTTTACAGTGATGCGTCCAAGACTGCAACTGCTGTAGCTTGTGCTACGCATGGGCCAAACTTTAACGTCAGTAAAACAATGAACCTTTGTAGCAGCATATTCACAGCGGAAGCATACGGTATTTTAATGGTAATAAATCACATAGTCCAACATCAAATCCTAAAATCCATGGTGTATACGGACTCTCTAAGCGTTGTACAAGCACTTGCATCAGGAAAGCATTCTAGAAACTTTGTCATCAATCATGTTTTTAAGGCTATCATGCCTGCATATGCATCAAACCTTCAAATAACTTTCTGTTGGGTTTAACGGCACTCTGGAAGTGCCGGGAACGAAACCGCAGATTGAATGGCCACTGCAGCTACACTCTAGAATAAAATGGACATAGCAACAGTGCCATACACAGACATGAAGCCACACATCAGACACCAACTTCGCAACAGATGGCAAACACACTGGAGTGCACAAACAGATAACAAGTTACACGTTATAAAACCACGCTTGGGACCATACACGACTGGCACACGCAACAGATACACAGAAGTTGCCCTTGCTAGGCAACGGATACGGCACACACATGTCACACACTCGTATTTCCTCACGGGGTCTTCAAGACCCCAGTGTGGCAGGTGTGGAGAGGCCCTATCCGTAGTTCACATACTTATTCAGTGCAAAGCACTTCACACAACACGACGCAAACACTTCCAACAGCTATACAGACTACACGTCCCACTACACCCAGCGTTTTTCCTCTCTGACGATCCCATGTCTTCCTTCAAGTGCATTTTTAAATATTTAGAAGAAGTTCAGTTTTTAGACCTCATTTCATACCACGCGTGATCACTCCCTGGCCCTATACACCAGCCATGCTCATTGTCGTTTTGTGATTTTACTTTTGTTTTTGCTGACTTTTCGTAGTGTTTAAGGTTTCACCCCTCATATATAACTATTGTTTTGGCGCTCTTTGACCCAGTTGGCCTTGCGCCATAAACATCCAACCATCATCATCATCGCTTGTACTGCCTTTTCATAAGAGGAAACTGCTTGGCAACCGCAGTCTGTGCATCATGCCATGCATTAAGGAAACCGCAAACAGAAGACGCTAATCAAATTCATGATAAGCCAGAAGCCCTTATGAATGGTTAAGAAAACCGAACAGCCATCGCATTACAGAAAATTAGATATTAGGTTGTCAACTCACGGAAAGAAATAAGTTTAGGCTATCTACCCTTCACCTTGGAATGCCGAGAAATTGCCGTTTAGGAAGAGAACGTGCTGCGAGGTGAAACCATTGCACATTACCCCACATACTTTGGGCTTTAGCGTTTCTTTTTGCTTAACTTGGTTTTTTACAAGCTTTAGTTGGTTTCTTACATATTTAGCGTTTAGTGGGCTGATGCAATGAAAATAAGGTTGCGTAAAATTTACATTACACAACAGGAAGTTCAAATCATGGAACGACATGCTTCCTGGGGTTTCATTGGTTTCAGCCAATCCTCTACGGCCCACTGTAACGATGAAACGAGGTTGTGGCTCTACCACATCTCCTTTATTGCTCCTGTTCTCCAAGGTATATAGCCGTACGTTTGCCCTTGTTATACGTAAGCAGTTCTAAAATAGAAACGGCACAATGCGCGGAGAGCCAAAGTAACTGAGAATCGGGGAAATCGTACACAGTGTGCATTGACTAGTACATCAAAGCTGCCTTGAAAACAAGAACGTACTCAATCACATCACACGAAATCTAGACAATCAACAATTGGAAAAAACCAGATGTAGAACAAGAACAAGCGATAATGAATTCGCACAAAATGGCAAGTTTTTCATGAAAAGGACGCAGGACGTCGATCGACTTCTGGTTGAGAGAACAAATTACTGCGCACATCAAGAACGATAACTTGTTAAAAACGCGAACAACATCCGCGTCTGATATTGGAGAAGCTTGCACTAATTCGCGCAAGGCCTGAACTCGAAGCTCGAGGATTTTTTTCGATTTTACATTGTAGGACACATTAGGTCAGGAATTGCCTATTTCATCCTCCGTCGTCGCTTTTCACTGAGGTAGTAGTAGTCGTCGTCACATTCATCTATTTCTTCGTCTTCATTATGCATGATTGGTGGGCCTGGATCGTCGTGTCTGTAGGCTTTCACATATCCGCCAAGCCTAAACACGCCAGCAGGTGCAACAACCGGCGGCAACTTGCTTCGCTAACCGGGTGTCTGTAGCGCGAGCCGTCTTGTGCCCCCCTTTGAGTCACGAATACGCGTGACTGTTTTCTACATATTTTTGCGAGCGCCACGCGTAACCCTGGATGACGCCTGGCTCTACTCATGAGGCACCTGCCCACATTGACGGTAAACGTTGGGGGCAAATATGACCCGGTGTTTCCTGATGAAGCCGCACACCGCACATTTTACGGCCAGCAATTACATATCGTTTGTCAACAAAACCGCGTTTTTTCTTGATCAGCACATTTTTTCATCCCTTTACCTCCTATAATCTCTTCTAACAATCTTCGTTCAGAGCGACAAGTTTTCTTATAGTCTATTTCTCTTCTTTTGACTTTTGAGGGACATATTAAAGTATAACAATTCAGTTTCTTTTGTCAAATGTTGTATTTACGATGTAAAAAGGGACGACGTTTTTATTCAGCTCGCCGAAGTACGTATACAGAATCGACCTGCGGAAACGTTATGACTACATCCCTCCAGGTTCACCGCAAAGCTGTTTATGGGACAGTGGATTGTACTTGTGTGTAAACAAAAACTCACCGGCGCTGTGTGTGTTTGAAGCCTGAGGCGTTTCGTGGTGCAAGGGCTTTCTTTGTGCCGCTTTTGTTGTTTGTTTTTTGTGTGATTGCTACGTTTTACATGAGTGCGCACTGTCTTGAACTCGAAAAGTTTCAGAAACATTCGATAGAGTTCTGTCGTCATATTTCATGTCTACATTGCCGGCCCACAGCGATTCTTTGGCAAGGTGTAACTTCGTCACTGCTACAGGTGGAGGCTTATTTAGAAGTGGCACTGATGGAAGCCTCCCCACTTATCCGAGTATTCTTGCTGGCAGCGAGGAGGTTGAACAAATAATATATTGAGTTTCCCAAAATCCCACAGCGGATCATCTCCGACTACCTTACGGAGAAAAACAAATGAACTCAATCCTGGTAGGTAAAAAATGCATTCATAAATGTAGAGCGCCTCAGTTTGTGTTTTATCTAGATGTATAAATAGCCGCGCCAACCGTACGGACCGAGTTTCTTGGTAAATCGTGCAGTTACAGCCAAAGCTGCTGGACTTGCCGCAAATCAAAATTTCTGGGGCGACGTTTATCTCACGGCGTACGCGTTCAACGACGCTGCATTTCTGAAAAATATCCTGAAACAAAAGTAAACGCAAGCGTACGTTTTAAATTTTTTTGAATATATCATTTGATGCAAGTGGTTTTTCTGCTGATGTAGGGCCTTCGTGAGAAAGTCTACAGAGAAAGTTCGCCGGTGCAGCCCTAAGCAACATCAATGGGGCGAACCTTCATTTAGGAACAAACTAAAATGTCTTTCGGATTCCTCATTTTCTGTTCCGCCATTGCATATACGGAATTTATTTTTTCTTACCAATTCTACCCCGAACCCCGCTCAAAAACCATTGTAAAACTTTGCCTCAAGATTCCGCTGAAAGGTAGAAATTTTTTGACAGAGCACGACCATAATGTGAAAAGCCCAAACAGAAAAAAAAACAAACAAAACAAAACAGAAAAAAACGCCTATTGAATGTGGTGTTGCAAGAAGCTTCAAATTTCGGACTATATTACTTCCATGATGTAGGAGCTCGAAATGGCTGAAATAAAAACAAATATTTGCCGTGAGAGAATGAAAGCGCATAGAGTGGTTCTTCGGGTATCCCTTATTTATCGCAGCCCCATTGAAGTTATCGACTGGTGTTGGTTGAAATAGAGAGCACATACGAATATGTAAAACTAGTATTAGGTTCTTCAAAATCCCTAACGAGAAGAATAAGGATTCGGGGTAAATTATGTGTTTCCGCATTCCTTAGAGAGTACGCAGCTGCTTGATGTTCCCACTAGGTTATTTCTTAGAACTGCAAGCAGTACTAAAGCAAACACAAAAAATGTTTCATGATTTTGTCTTGCGGAATGTGTGGCTACCTGAACCACATTTTCGACATTACCCATGCAAAATAAAATTTGCTAAGCAGTGACAGCAACGGCCAGCCTGAAACGTAAGACCTAGAGGCTTGAAATTTCGGGAGTACATTCCTATTATAGTAGAGGGGTTTATTTAAGGCCAAGTTTTCCTGCTGCAGCCTCTAGGAAATAGGCAAACATTTTCAGTGCAGTTAGTCGGCCGAGGTGCTTTTGAGGCGAAAGCCTTTTTGCCCTTATCAAATACTTCTGTGCTGCTTCATTGTATCTGCGTTTCTTCGCTCTGGTTTGTTCGCCTTCTGGGTTGAATTATTTGCACAGGCTCCTCGAATACAATATTGTGTTTACGTTTGCCTTCTAGATTTCATTTCTCTGTCTTTTAGCGCGAATAATAAACAAGCAGGCTGCTAACACACATGCCACATTCACCGGATTAAAACGTCTGCGATGACGGGGGCCCCTATTCTACTAACGTGCCGTCAAATCCACCTGTAACCGGCATGTACTTTTCTAATTTGTTCACCATGGTCAAAGTGCGAATATAGTGCGTTGTCCCATCAGATGGCAGCGATGGGCATACTCTAAAAGATCAAGTTGTGCTATTGCAAGTGCATAATACTAACCTTTACCAGTTATATTTCCCCGCTGTTAAAACCACTCTTCCATTCTTCTAACGTGTTCATTATCGCTTCACTATTTGGCTTGCACTTGGAACAGGTTTGCCTCAGTATCACAAGCAAACGCGGGGGGTTTCTCACTGGCGCACTCCCAGGTAACAGAATGGGTCTACACGGACGACATTCACTACTTTTCTAAGGACCACGAACATGTACTGGAAGTACTCGGCTTGACAATGAATTTTGCAGCGTGCGTATAACTGACTTGAATCTTAAAATGTCCAAGGGATGTCTGTTCGGGCAGGGGTACTTAACAAAGACTCCTTGGAAGAATTACTTGCGGTTAGGAAATAACTTCACTATGCTAGAGATGCGCCACCTTATTTACAGTACTTTGAACATTGCGTCCAATTCTGAGGTACAAATTAACCATTAGTATGTTGTAAGCCACCCAATGCCTGAGCAACACACCTTTTTGAGATGCTAAAAGGACGACCGAATGCTGCCCGCCAAGTTTATAAAAAAATGTATTACTAGAATTCTTACGCAAAGAGTTGCAATACAAGTAAAATATTTTTTTTTTAAATCACTTGCTTAAAATTCATATATAGCTTTTCTCAAAGGTTCTGTTTGCGCAGCCTACGCGCAAAATTGTTTTAGTTACAACTGTGCTGCTGATATGCATTTTTCTAGTGATATTTATAAGAAAACTTTTTAATTTAACACACTAATTTGGTTTCAGAGACTCCATCAAGAAGTTTTGTATACTATCAAACCAAACTTTCCACGCTTCTGCGCCTGGCATATTATAGAGGAGAAATGTAAGCATGACATACTACTTTATGTCAATTAGGACTACACACACCGTGTATGTACAAGCTCTTGTGTGACGTAACCATGATCCGGCCATATGTAGAATACGTGAGGATGCCTAAAGCGAATGAGAAAATATTGTGCAGCTGGTATTCCAACGTGTGCCTTGTTACCGACTTCATAGGTGCAACGATAGCCAGTTAGGAAATTAGCCTATAGGCACCGGACAGCGCCCAGAGGGCGACACGGAGCCCGCGACTGCCAGCGCCCGCTTCGGCAGATATGCGCAACTCTGGGTCGTTCGCCGCAAGCCCATACGTTCCTGGCCTAAGGGCGCTCCTAATTTTGCAGCGCGGATGAAGCACATTAGTCGCCCCATTTGGGATTGAAACGAAGGAAGAGATTGTACAGTATTCCTGCCACATAGTGCAGGTGAACGAACATGGATTTAGTCGGTTGAACTAGCGTATGAGAAGACATATACGCAGCATAGGCGTGATTCTTAGCAGAAAAAGGTTTGTACAGCCTGCCTGCTGCCAAAGCGTTCTTAAGATGAGCATGTTTCGCTTCAAAAAAAAAAAAAACGTAATTTATATTGTTCAATGCAGAAAAGAGGAGGCTTTGTCTGCAAATTTATCAAACGTTGAGCGGTGTTTCCGCGCGGGGTATTCCATCTGTGTGTGTACTCGTGACTGCAAAACTACTAACTGGACCACATAGGTGTTACATATCGGTCTTTGATCCGAATGTTATGCTCGATACAGTTAGGTTAGAGTATCAAAATTCACATTTATTTGTGCGTAGCGAAAGATTGTAGGTGTAGCCCAGTACGCCAGCTGTATACAAACAAGCCCCCCAAAAAGAAACCTTTCACGAAAAGGCTATCACAAGAATATCCATTGGGCAGGGATGGCGGGGGGGGGGGGGGGAGGGTAAGCGCACATCTCACAGGCCTATCGAAATAAATTACGGTATATTCACATTCAGGTATTTTTTTCTCGCCAAGCCAACCGGTCCGGCGTGGTACAAGTTAGAAAGAAATAGTGGTGCTTTTGTTACCTTCAACATTTTTGCAGTAGAGGCCACGGGAGAGGCCACGGTTCCCCGAGGAAACCCCTCACTGGCCCGGAGTGACCGTAATCACAATGGATTGGATAAATAAAGTTTGTCCTCCTCGTGCTCCTCCCCGGACGGGAAAATTTCGTCCTGCGTTCATATATTTCCAACTTTTATTGTAACACGTCCTAGATGTATTTTTCTTTACCTTTCAGTGGCTTAGACAACAATTTCATTGTTTTATTTTGCAAGAAGAGGCGGTGATTTTATGCTATCCAATAGCTCCGGAAACATTTCGGAACGTTAACGCCTAAAAGTGTCCGCATCATATGTGGTTATTATGGCGTTGTAACCACGTGAAATATTAACGAAGCAGAGTAGAACGCGTTGGGCGATAAACTACGATGCTATGGCTGTTGGGGGCCCCTCTTTCTCACCAAATTTAATGCGCACTTATGTGTATTTACCGCCGCTATGGCTGTTGGGGGCCCCTCTTTCTCACCAAATTTAATGCGCACTTATGTGTATTTACCGCCTGCTAACCAGTCTACTCCCAAGTTGCTAGTACACCAAGGACGCACGTAAACCGCACGCTTGGTGTGCGCTTTTCAAGATTCAGTAACCCCGATTCCTATCTGCGAAAAAAAAAGAGAAGAATCCGTGGTAGGATGCAAAGCCTTGAACAGAATCTTCCCAGTTGTGTTAACCTGCTGCTTGGCAGCAAGGCGACAGCATTTTATCAACGGCCGTTTTATTTGGAGGCTTACCCCTACTATGTAACATTTCTGCTTGACTTTGTCGCAGTATTTAGTAGATATACACGCAAATAACATTAGGACACACGTTTTTGCAAAGTTGCCTTGACGGGCGCTGAAGGCGGGCGGCGAGGCGGGACCGACCCAGAGTAGCGCGGGTCTGTCGTGCGGGAAACTTCACGGTACGGTGCCTATACCCCCGTATATACTTTTCTTCTGGTGGGAGATGATACCCAACCTTTGCCTTGATGCGTTATTCAAGCTTACCATTCTATAATTCTGGAGGTGCATTTTATTAGGCCTTTCTCATGGGCAGTTTTGCAAAGCCTCACATTCTCTTATATGAACAGTTCGACACCTTAGTACTTTCCTCGGCGAAAGAATAAAAAGTTTCACTTTGTTGCTGCTTTCGTTATTTGATTTAATCAAGTTACTAAGATTTGTGAGGCAGTAAAACAATGGTATATTTTTCTGTTTCAAACGTTTTAGGGCATCTGTCACTTCCAATTAAGCACTGAGACAGTTACGATTACAACACTGTTCTGTCCGGACTGTACGTTCATCTTTATGAACGTGCTCTTCTTTCCACTACGGACTTACACTAACATATCCTTTCCACGTATATGGCACACCAGGTAAATATTTATTGGTGACATGCTCTTGAATCGAAGTTTTGTGAAAGGTAATGTTTGTAGCGCCTGTACTCATTGTATTTGTGTTTTGAGTCTAGAGAGGTTGTTAATGTTAATGATTTTGCACTAACAAATATTAGATGTTAAAATGAAATTGCGGCCAACACCTACAGGTGCCCCAAAAAGTGAATGTGGCACGGCTTCGTGAAATTGGAATAATTTCTATTTTATGCTGCTTTCAACCTAAATAGAGTATGCCCCACCCGATTTTATTCTACAATGACTTTCTTAAAAAGTCACTAAAAGATTGCTAGCTAGGACATGGGAGACAAATTCCCTCAAACTCTCCAACCCGGGCTCCGTTTTCTTTTTGGGGCACCTGTCCATCTCGTTCCTGAAAGTACAGACTGCCTTTGCTATTTTTTTAGATCTATAAAAATATACATGAGTAAAGTACGAAATTTTATATACCTTGGAATCGGGGCATTCTTTAATTGCATAGGGAGGTTTGTTGAATGTGCTGCAGTAAAACGTGTTCAGTGTTGCGGACGCCGTCCGTGATATCAGCTCTTGTCCATTCGCCAAAAGAAAAAAACGCTGCCACTGCCTTATCCCCACCCACTTACCTTGCATGGCCAGTGCACTCGTGTGTGTTTTGCATGGTTATATATTTGGGGAAACTCCGAATAAAAGTGCGCCAATAAAATTTTCCACGAAGCAGGAAGCACATATGAATAATTAGCATGACCAAAGAAGTACAATATCATGAGTTGAATGCTTATTATTTTGTTAGAAAAGAAAAAAGTTCGTCAAGTTCATGTATTTATTAAGAGCGAGTGAATAAAGTGTTTCATTGGTACACGTTATTCAGCTGTAGGGAGAAATCCTCACACTTGTCCCAAAGTAATCTGTGCTGGTGCATTCCCTATAGGATCAGCCAGAGTTCCCACAGTTGTTGGCCCCCCTGCAACGGTTAGGAAAATTTTATTTAAAGAGCTGGTAGTTCACCTAATGCAACTGTTGGTAGATATTTTCTCCGCATCGGCTTAACGTCGCCGTTACTCCTAAAACACCAGAAAGGAAGCCGCGACTAGGTACTTTCCGGCCGTTCCGAGCCAACTTCGTTCGCTGGCGGACTTCATACAGAAAAAATTCTTGCAAGAGCATTTGTTTATTATTTGTTTTAAACAGTGTCTGTTTATTTATGTATTTATGTATTTCATTTATTTATTTATTAAGATGCTCTCAATGCCTCGATGGCGTTGAAGAGAGGAGTGGGTCATACAAGTTTTATGTAAAAAAATTTCATTTGGCCGTTTTAAATAATGAAGGATCAGTGATGCTGGAGATCGAAGCGGAGAGGGGGTTCCATCTCGACGCAGTTTTCGGTACAAAGCAATTGAAGCCAACGTTTGTGTGGCAGGATGAGCCTTGAACCTTGAAATTGCAGTCAAGACGCGAGAAAACATATGAAGGAACTGGAAACAGGTCGCATTTGATGTCAGGGTTACGAAACTAAATTTTATAAAAAACGCACAACCGGGCTATTTTTGTCTTGCTGTAAGGTCTGGAAGATGTAAATGCATTTTAGTTTGTAGATAGTCCGGAAGTTCGAGAGTAGTTGCACACAGTCAATCGGGCAGCACGGTTCTGAATGGATTCAACGGAGTTTGAAAGGAATAATAAATGCGGGTCCCAAATAAAAGAGGCGTATCGTAGTTAAGATCTGACCAGGGTTTTGCATAGCAGTAGTTTTAAAGAAACAGGGGCAAGAAAAAAGTTACGGCGCACGAAGCTAAGCATGCGGTTACCATTACTGGTTACGTAATCAACATGCTTTTGCCACAAGATGTTATTGCTTATGGGAACGCCAAGGTATCTGTACGTACTAACAGTATCGAGAGAGGTATGGTTTAGGAGGTACGTGCAGGGATTGCTGTTGTTGCGGTTAGGTGTAATTCGGATAGCTTTTCATTCACGCAGATTGTGTGGCATTAATCAGTCTTCACACCAAGAGGAAACGCTGCTTAGGTCAGTTTGAAGTGCTAAGCAGTCATTACGCAATAGTCTGCGAATAGTCGGATGGAGGAAGAGACATTGTTAGTTAGATCGTTAATTTATATTAGGAAAAGAAGGGCACCTAACTCAGAGCCTTGAGGCACCGGAAGATACAGGGTATGCAGGTGAGTTGTAGGAGTTAGTATAAACGTACTGTGATTGATAAAGCAAAAAGTTTTCAATCCACCTTAGTATGTTATAACCAATATTAAGTTTGCCTAATTGGAATAATATTAGATGGTGCGAAAAGTACCAAACGCTTTTTGGAAATCCAAAAAGATACATTCAGTGAAAGAGCTGCTGTCCGTGACACAAAATAGGTCGTTTGCAAGAAGTAGAAGTTGAGTTTCAGAGGAGTTATACTTATCGTTTTTATCGTTTTATCGGTTGTCGTTTTTTATTTAAATCCACTGATTATTTTCCTAAATTTACGCGGGTGAGTTTGAAGCGAAGGAAGCGTTCTGTGAAAGAAGAGGTGTTGGGCCTGTCTCAAGACTTTTTTTTACTGTAACGTGGCAACAGATGACACCAACCATGAGACGATGAAGCGATGTATTTGCACGACTATTTACAGGCAGCCATTCCGAGCCCGGGCTCGCTGCGCCCCGCAACCATCTTCTTCCTTGTCGGCATTAGTGGTGGGCCATGTCAGCGCGGGTATTCTCCGGTCCGGTGACATCACCTCCCCGGTCAATGAGGACCGTCCCGGTTGACGACGAGGCGAAGTGGCGATTGAATGCGGATGAGATGAAAAGGCTGTAGACGTTCGCGTCACTCCCTGGGGGGTGGAAATTATTTCTTTTGCAGTGTGGAGCCAGAAGTGGCGAAGACCGGAGATGCCGAGCGGAACGCGTTCCGCTCCCCGCTAGCAGACGACGCTCGCTTTCCTAGCGCAACTCGCAACCGCAGCGCCACGGTGGCGAGAGTCGTGGCCGGCCGCCTTCTCTCCATAGCCGCGGCGGGGAGATACGAAACTGAAACTAAAGCGTGGCAAACTGTTCGCATGGCGATGCAGTGAGACATCCCCCTCGCGAGGGGCACGCTCAAATGCAGAGCATTTCCGGGGGCGCACGACGTTAAGTAGTTTGCGTTACGTTAATGTTGTTGCACTTGTGGCAACTGCTGACGAGAGAGCGCTCGTCAGCAGTAAAATTGGCAGCCTCGGCGCACGTTGAGTCCGAGAGAGGGGGACTCAACGTGCGCCGAGGCTGCCAATTTTACTGCTGACGAGCGCTCTCTCGTCAGCAGTTGCCACAAGTGCAACAGAGGGGAGTCCGTAGGACTACTACGGACTCCTAGAACGGGTGACATTGTGAGTTAAATAAATGCTTTGCATTTAAAATGCACTGACGAGTCACTTGTCGCCATGGATGAGGATGACGTCGTTGATGAAGCCTGGCCCAGCAGCACCAATGGCGTCAGCCGTGACGAAGCACCAAAGGTACTCCAGCCACGTCGGACGGAAGGGAGGGGAACACATCGTCGGCGTGTCTAGGTGGGCTGGTCTCACCTGGTCTTCATTCGGGTCTTTCGGGCTGGCGACACAGGGCGGGGGACATCGTCTTGTTCTGGTCTCGACTAGGCTGGGGCAGCCCGGCGCGGCTTCGTTGTCCTTGGCGGCTGCGTCCACGTCGATGCGATGTGGTGCTGGGGCCAGGATGGGGATGAGGAACCCGCACCTTTACCAAATGTAACGTGGCGGCAGATGACATGAACCATGAGGCGATGAAGCGATGTATTTCCACTTCTATTTACAAAACCATGATGTGATAAAGCGACCACCTTTCACTCTTTTTAGCTGTCCACGCCTTCCTGTACACCTCGTTTTTTGATTATCAAGCCTATTTGAAACGGATGTAAACCACTGAGAGGGTAGACACAACGAACGGTGCGGAGTGGACCAAATCTATATATATAAGCAATATTACATTATTTGTGGACATGACCTAGTTTTTATTAACTCAGAGTAGACAAAAACAGCAGAAATGTCAACCAAGAAAAGTGCCAATTCGTTATTAATGGACTAAAAGTTAGCTATTTGTTAATCGCGTATGAGCTTAGTACGGTGCGGGTGACAACAAAGCTTAAAGTTACAGATTATGCGAAGGAAAGAGTGGTCGTTTACTTTGGGCAGACATTCGAGTGATGATATGCTAGCAGTAGTGGTGGTTAGAGTCAAATCTATGAAGCTAGAAGTAACTGAAGTAACACTTGTGAGCTGTCGCACTATCTGCGTTATATTAAATTCGTCACAAATGGGGATAAATGCAGCGCTTTCAGATGAGCGCTAACCAAGTGGGGTTTGGCCGGAACCCCAACATATATCATCAAATTTGAAATCTCTAAGAAGAAATATCTTGGAAGCTGGATAGAGTACGTTTCGGTTGTTTGGAGCATCCTGTATAGAATCACTAAAAGTAGCAGGAGAATTGGGAGGGCGATAGCAAGCGCACACAACGACATCCTGATGATCAAGTCTAACACATGCGCACACAAGCTCAAGAGAGCCAACATTGGGTATAACAAGATTGTATTTCATGCGAGACCGCTATCAATACACCGCTACTCGTCCATGATTGCTGGCCGAATCGGTAAAGATTAAATTCGTCAGCACCGTGAAAAGTGTTGTAATCACAAATTTTACTTAATTACCATGTTTCAGTTAGCACAGTGATATCAGCGTTACAGTGATCAATTATGGTAAATAAATCTTCGCGCTTGTTAATTACACAACAAATGTTATTAAAACGGAAAGAAAACTTCATTATTAGCACATGGTTGGCTTTTAGACTGGTATTGGTATTGTGAGCTGGTGGCGTTATGAAGGGAAGCAGGAGTTGAAGAGCATAACTTTACTATTACTGGCCGGATATGTTGGGCACGTAGACCCCTAATCCCTGGGCTGGCGAAATAGATTCTTAGTATGGCAGAGTTACAAGAGACGCAGACATTTGTACACGAACTTTTTCTTTCGGTTTCAGCCCACGATTCCCCAGCTGTGTCCTAAAATACCGTAAAATAGTAGGTAGTCCCTTCGAGATCTGTCCCCAAAGTTATCTAGGGGAGAACGCAGCTCAGCAATTTCCACTCTAACAGAGTTTGCGACAACTTGGTGTACCTAGGCTCCTCGGTTTTCGTACAGTAAAGTTACCAGAGCTTCACCCGTGGCCACTCGACAGTTAATATGAGATACCATTTTTCGTAACTTATTTTGGCTCGAATTTACTTCATCTAATACTTTTCTAAGGTAATGGTGGCGGCAATCAACATGTGAAATATTAATTTATAACAGTCCTTATCTCATCAGGCAGTGCGGTAACCTTATCCGCGCCGTTGGGGGGCCCAGGGGTTTCCTCAACATCGCCACACATGAGTAATAATGTGGCAACCTAAACACAATCAACTGTGACATACAATACGCTTGGGCTTGAAAGAGCCCCATGAATGCCCTATTGGAACACTCACAGTTAAGGGACGGAGGAGTGCCAACCTGTACAGTAAAAGAGAATGGCGTTAGGAGAGGCCGCATGGCTGCCGCTCCTTCCTGCCTACTAAGGCGCCGCGTGGAAAGAAAGCTCTTTAAGTACCCTGCCTGTAGCGATTGCGCTGCTGTCGATTGTGCGCAATTGTGAAGCGGCATCCAGCCGGGTATAGTGAAGTAAGTTCCTGAAGCTTACGGACGAATTTTGTGTCACCGGTGTAGCCTGTCCAGCTCACTGACGGTGACTGGCAGTCCAGCGGACCGGTTCCGTGGTACTCCCACGCTGGGGTAGCACGATAACAGTGCAGAATTCATCTGTCTTGGGGGAGGCCAAGTGCGTGGAACCACATCCGCGCATGTCCAGATTAAAATCATCTGTACAATAAAACAGAACGGCGTTAGAACAGGCCGCATGGTTGCCGCTCCTTCCACCCACTCCTGCCGCCCCTTCCTGCCCACTACAGCCGATATTAATTTTCTTAGTTTGAGCTCGAATATTGTGCTCCTAAACGTAGCTGTCATGGGAAAACACACCTGTTCTCCCCTTTTCTCTCTCCACCTCTCCCGGGCGCAACCAACACCGACTAGATACGAGGCCGTATGTCACGTGTTTCCGACGGCAGCTACGTCACGGGGTGCATGCCAGTCCGAGAAGGAAGGGAGTTGGAGCGTCCGCGCAGCCGTTCCTGTCATCGGGTTGCCGCGGCCGGCGGGGTGACCGTTTCAGGGAACCAATTAGTTTTTCTCGTGATCTCTCGCGCAAAGACTTGTCTCGCGAACTATTTTTTAAAGAAAAACCACGTATTTTGCTGAGGTATGTAAAAAAAAAACTTCAAAAAGGTTTTCAAGTGCTACACAACGCCGCGGGTGCAAAACAAATCGCGTGTTAAAATAACAAAGAACTAATGACCGCGATTCTGATGGAATGTGAGGCGGACAGCCAAACTGCGGTAATTTAATAAATGGAGAATGGTTCGCCAAGGCGACAGGAAAGCGACTCATAACACTCCGGGCTGCGCGCGGACACCAGTGTTGCGGCATGGGCATCCCCATTCCATTCCAATTCCATTCCGAGGAATTAGAACTTGTCGTGATTCCATTCCTTTCAATTTCTCGGAATGACAGAAGTTAGCCCATTTGCACTCCTGGAATGGACGGGAAGTTCAATTCCATCCCCTTAATTCTCCAATCTAAAAACTGCCTCAGGTGCTCTATCGAATTACTGAGGAACGTAAAATGAATCTGACGTTACCATACGGGTTGAAAACTGCAAAACTATTCAAAACGTGTCACTTGTCACCGACGTTGAGAGGCGGTAGCAGGTTGGTTACATTAGTCGTGCATAACTACCCAATTCAAAAACTATCGTCCGTTCCTAACGAAATGCGTGAGAAGCGCGAAAGCTAAAAGGGCACCCAACTTTCGTTGAAAGAGCATCTAGCCGATCAACGCGCATTAAGTAAACGGAACTACGAATGGTATAAGTGTACACCGTTACGTGGTTTATGAGATAAAGGTATACTATTGTGGTCCTTTATGATCGACACGTGTGTTTTTTATTCAGAACCGTTCGTTTTTTGCGATTTTCAAGTAAGCGTTTTGACACAATGGAAACCCAGTTTCAGGGAGAGTGAGAGAGAGAGAGAGACATAATTTGCGGTCCCCGGTTTCAGGCACACACCGTGTGCAAAGAGAAATTATCAGAGCTTTTCGGTCGAGCAACCGGTGTAAGGGCGAATGCATTAGATTTTCGATAGAATGCGATCGGTCCCACTAAAACAGCTTTCGCTTTGAAAAGTGGCAGCGTCACTCCCCCCTTTTTATAATAAGTATCGGGATCCCAGTACTTATCGTAGTATTTGCATGTTAGCATGTTTTAATGGTTTGTTCTTGCGCGACGCGAGATGAAGCAGCTATTGCGTCGATGTCGGCTTTTTTCGTTTTACTGCACAGTCTGGGACGTGCTATCTTGTTGCCTGCTTTGCGTACCGTCATACCAGCGTAATTAGTATCATGTGGATAACTCACAGGCATGTCACTCGGAGCTTGCTCACATGTACAATCGAAATGCCTAATTAAATGATTTCAGGTGAGACTACGTATTGAGCCTTTTTCGCTACACTACAACGCCAGAGACGGGAGGGCAGAGTCACAGAACACCATTTAAAGGTTTTGCATTCACTCCAGGAAAGTCGCCACCGCTTCCACGTTGACCTCCATTGCGAATTGTTTATTGACTTGGAACTACCCTTACGAAAATGTCATATATGGCCATATATAAAAATTGCCATATATGGCCATTCGTCCATTACAGGACTTACAGCCCCATACGTCCAATACAGGACATTATTTATGACTCCCTCATTTAAAGTGACAGAACCATATCTTGACGGGAGCCCTGTCAAAGTAAAGAAATATGGTCAGGCAGTTTGTTTCCATAAATGCGCAACCATATGATCAAGGACCTGATCGAAATTTTTAAATGTGACCTCCCTTCCTGAACAGTGCCGATGCTCCAACTTTCAAGCCCACGACTAAAGCTTCAGTAATCAGGTGCGTTTGTACCCAGGCGCAGCGGCCCCGTACACAGACACAGCAATCAAAGCACGAACAAGTTTGGCACAATTGGAGGAGAGGGCTGCACATTCAGATCGAAGCAAAACACGTTGTCGCACTCTTGAGAGCCTTCAAAGCACTCGCAAAAAACTCGCAAAAAGGGTGGTATTGAAGCCAGAACTCTTAGAAAAAAACGCCTGTCGATAGCTGTGTTCTGCATTGTCTGATATAATTGTATATCCCATCTGCTCACTACCATAGCCTCCGTAGCAGAGCGTGGAGGTAGAAAGCTCAGTAATCTATTCGACGCTCGCTTCTTACGCTTTTGGCGGGTGCCGGGCGCACCAAATCCCTCACCCACATTTTTCTTTTTGCTGCCTTGGCATTGGTTTACTGCAGCCCCGCGGCCGCTGCAACACACGGACAGACGGTCGACAGGTTGGCGCCGTATTCCCGCGTGATGCCTATCAGGGCGGCTTGCGAGCTCCAACACTATTATTGCGCGCCGGAGGAAAGCGCTTTGTTGTGTGATGTGCGGACGCTTTATATTTCTAGCTCCAATATTTCGCAGTATCAGCTGGTGGTGAGAAACACAGCGGCTTCGGATGCTCCCCGTTCGTATCCCCCCAATGGTTCTCGATGATATTCCCCGCCTGCTGGCCTGGCCACACGGCGCCGGCTACTGAGAGAGACGTTGGTCTGCCATCGGCGCCACAGACGGTTCTACGGAGAAAGCTATGCCACAAAAAGCCTACCGAAGCACGAAGAGCCGACCTAACGGCGCCACTGGCCAGACGAGCTTGCGCCGCTGGAAAATCAGTTGTATACGCGCTGCGTGGAGTCAGTTCCTCGAAATGCCCAGTACGCGTTCTCGCTTTCGTCGTTGGTGCTCCCTTTGAGATATACCTACGCAGTCGTCGCCACAGACTAAATAATAAAGTAGCCAGAAGGCACCAGCAATGGTGACGCAGCCGTCTAAAAATACTGACTCCATTCCCATTCCATTCCGAGCATAAGGACCATAATTCCATTCCTATTCCATTCCTCCAACCGTTGTTCTCATTCCATTCCCATTCCATTCCGGGAGCTCGAAAATGTGGAATGAATCCGGAATCATTCCAATTCAGGAGTGGCAACTCCGCAACACTGGCGGACACACTCATTTCGCAACGTCTTCTACTGAAAACGAGCGGCGCCGGCCAAATGAAAGATAAAAACAAAATACGAAAACCCGCGAGCTAACTTCCGAGGAGAACGAGAAGGCTGTCGGAGGGTGCGTGTGTGTGTCGCCTCCTCGAAGCGATACTGGTCGCTCCATTAATCCGGAAGCTCCTGCCCTGTGGGCCCTTGGCCCCCGCGACAACATTTCGATTATCCAATGGATCCAATGGTCCAACGACGCTGGAAACGTTTTCATTTGTTGAAATTATCCTGTCGGGTTCGAGGCATAACTGGCATAATTGGTATCATCTAGCAGTTGGTGGGCGGCATTGTGAAGAGAATATCGGCGACGCGACATTCATGGTGATTGAAACCATTTCTCCTGTGTAACTCCACTGTGCGTTGTCAGTGCCAAGAGTGTTCGAAATGTTTAAAATCAACGCGAAACGTTCGTGTGTATATTGCGACACCAAAGGATACGGCTTCAAGAGCCCGAAGATTCAGGTTTGTTAGGTTTGTAGAAGCAGGTATTTGAAAATACGACTGCGCCGCAAAACGCTACCTAAAACTGATGTAACTACAATGAGTGTTTGCTGGATGGGCTCAGAAAAGTATCTCTTTACGCTTTTTTTAATGCTTTCATCGTTTGATAAACGCGGGCTTAACATGCGAATATTTTGTGGACGTAGATGCGCGTGAGGAAGCTTTGATGAAAGCGTCTGAACGTTTATTTACCTTATTCTTTACTCTTGTATCGCTCGACATATCCGCGGGTACGGACAGAGTAGAGCCCGCAGCGGTAGCTATAATTTCGCAAAAACGGTTCCTCTCGCATTCGTTGCCGATGAAAAAAGACCATTTAGAAAAACGGAGATGGTTCCATAGCTGATAGAGTTGCACGTGATGTTCGTGTAGGGTGTTGCGACGATAATTGGAACACTTTAAATTTTTTTCCTGAGCGAACCTCAGCTCTGTTCGCGCTCAAACTTGCCACGAAGGTCGCATTTTGTGGTCTATTTTGTTTGATACCGAGAACAACGATGGTGCTTACCTGTGTATTCTGAAAATAAATAAAAACGATTTTCGCCTATGGGAAAATGGCGGCTTATTTGGATGTGCGAGCCAGCGAAAGTTGATGTTGGAACGACGGAACCACCTGCAGAGTGAAACACACGTTTGGGACTCACGTACGGAGCCAATAGGTGCAGCAGACGATCAGAAAATTCACCTAGAAATGAGCTAGCAGACGATCAGAAAACCCGGTTTTCGGGCTCCCACGTCCAAATCAGCGCCATTTTCCCATAGGCGAAAATCGTTTTTATTAAAGACGATAGTCTTTCTTGGGCTACTTCAACCCAGAAATTTTGGTCTGTCTGTATGTCTCTCCGTCTGTCTGTCTGTGACCCGATTCAGCCACCCGGCCAAAGTACAACAGGGCCTGCGCAATAGTCTTATATAGTCACAGCAAAATGTGCCCTTCTAAGTCCGGTGTAGTGTTCATACTTGTCAATATTGGTAAACAACAACAAGACATTACGCAAAATAAGACAATAAAATAATATAGAAGTGATATTTGCAGCGTTCCTTTATAAAAAATCGCACATGTTCGATTTGTGCTAGATTAAATACTCCATCTACTGCAGGAAAAACAATCTCCCCCCCGTCGCGTGCTGTCGCCCGCGCCACTATAGCTACTGGCGGCATTTTAAGAAATCAACTTGCAACAGTTACGAAAGGTTCCACTAGATAGATTCCACGCTCTGCTTGCAACGCACGTGGAGTAGAGAAACGCGGTTCTATAAACGTTGAAGTAGGGCGCCTCGATTCGCGCGCGTCTTCGCCGTACGGCAGCGTTGGCATCGGGACACCCGGTTTGGAGCAGTGGAATGCGGGAAATTTAAAATGATTTAAGCAAACCTTTGGCGTCTTTACCTTGGGAGTAGAGCGACGCAAGAGGAACAACATGAGAGCTGAGCGGGAAAGCGAAGGGAGGCATTTACGTGACAAAAGTCGATAAAGACTATCGTCTTTTGACGACATTTGCAACGAAAAGAGCAGATACGCGGCCAATTTTTTATTTTCAGGATAAACACGTAAGTACCGTCGTTGTTCCCGGTGTCAAACAAAATAGACCACAAAAATGCGACCTTCGTGTGAAGTTTGAGCGCGAACAGAGCGGGGGTTCGTCCAGAAAAAATTTTTAAAGTGTTCCAATTACCGTCGCAACACACTGTACATGTTAGCGTAAGTAGTTGTGCTCGTGCATGTTAACATATTGTGCGCAACAAGCTGCACTTGACCTTGTTTCATTGGACCTGCTGTGCCAGAAACGGAAAGGGCAAGTTGTACAGGACCGTATGTTTCAGAGGGATTTAAATAATCGAGTCTCCTAATTGTGGCTTATGTGTGCCCATCTGTTTATTGTTGTGCCACAGGGTAGCATTCCTTCTGTTTCCGTTTTAAGGCTATACGTATTTTCCCGGCATGGTGTTTTTTCGCAGCGGTTGCACGGCAAGTACCGTGCAGATATGCAAATGCAACTATGGTTGTATTTTTTTTTAATTTCTTAGGTACCACGCGCTTTGTGCATATCAGCGTGGCAAGCAGCTTATTCGTGTACGGTTATTCTACTTCTGAAAAAAGTCCTGCCGCCGCAACCAGGTAGCCCTACGAGTTTACTTGAAACTGCAATGCACGAGACCCATACGTTACGATCCACGCGGTTCCTCCTTCGTTCTTTCGGCCACTGTTGAGCCACGAAATCATCATGCTGAGCATGGTTATGTGCATCAGCGCGTGTGCGACACCGACTTCGTTGCGTACGCGTGCATAGAGTCTTTCTCCATAATCTGTCTGCGTAAACACGTGAGTGCGTGATGGCGAACGAGCGTTGGGTACCTCTGAGTCGCGGGAACTAAAAGAACAGATCCAAAGTACAGATACTCCGATTGCCGAAGGATGAAGAGTTGCGGAATAAATTGAGATTTACTGCGGAAAAACTTCCTTCCAACCGAGAACACGAGGGTGAGTGGTTCTGGGCAGTTTTTTTATGTCTTTCATTCAGCGCGAGATGAGCTGCAGTTATTAGGTAGCCATTAACACTTTTTTGAATATTGATATGCTACGTCCAAGCTCAGCAGTACTGCAAGGATTGCAATTTATAGCAGGGGTCTGAAGTACTAGCCACAAGGCATATTTAGGTCTGTGAGCTTCACTTCCACCCGGAACACATCACATTTGAAGCGTCCTATAGGGACGACTCGACTGGGCGAATAGTCACTTGCACCGTGGCGTTTGCGCGCCTACTCCGAGGGGCAGTTACGTCAATATTCCCCGATTGCCCGAAATATCTGACCTCAGTGCACCGCGAGAGAAGCTCCAGAAGCGAAACGATTGCGCCCGGAGTCAAGTGCACTGCAGAAAGTTTTTCAGCAATCTGCAGAGCGATTGCAACACGCAGTCTAAGAGGACAAGATTCAGTTAATCAAAGATCTGGGACACTACGCTTTCTGGCAAACGATAGAAGCGAATGAACGCCTCATCCTGCTGGACACCGTTGATGAGGATGCCCCGAGCATAAAGTATTCCGTCACCGTCGAGCCGGATTTCAGCATAGTGTTCAATATTTCAAGGCCGCGACTAGGAAGCTGAGGACGCCACATCTCGGTTTGCGATGTAGCGACAGGAAATAAATAAATTATGGAGGTGCTTGATGCTGTTGAGAAATGGGACAGGAACGTGAACCAGGCAGATCACACTGTCTCTGTGGAGGATCCGAACTTCTACCTTGTGAGGGAGCTTCACACGGGAGGGCTCGGACATCCCTCAATTTTTGCTGTAAACGCCGTTGCACACAGCTACGCAGTCACTGAGGAAATCTCAAGACGAGACGACTTCTTAACGATTCCCAATCAGCATCAACTGGCCACAGATCTCACTGTGGATCTACTCACTGATGATGACCCATTTGATTTTGACAGCTGTGATGCTGGACACACGAAATAAGTTGTCCGTAAGCACATCTTGTTAAACAGTACGAACATTTTTCTGAACTTATACTCCATAATGAATCATGAGATTCGTGACGCGAGTGCAAAGTCGAAACAAAGAAGCACTGAGTAACTAGTAAACACTGAGTAACAAACACTGAGTAACAAGTAAAATGGGTTTGCGTTCTTTTGCCTGAAAAGGTCGCCTTTGATAATAAGATTGTCGAAATCATTCGTTTGTTTCTCTCGCTTGCTGTGGCGGTAAAGCAGGGACATCAAAACATTAACAAGGCCGATGAAATATTTTGTTACCCCGCGGAACAATGCTAGGATGCTAAATCAGATTGTTTTCCACACATCGTTTATTAGGTCTAATCGCAGTATCCATGAATACGCGAGCGTTGTCTTTCCTAAAACGTGCACGAAAGACTCGTTTCCTTCCGCGTACGCCCGCGCCTCTGATCCCCCATCCCCCACCCCGTCTAGTCGGTGTTGGCGCAACTAAGGGCGCGCATGCGGGATAACCATCCACCATGGCGTTGGTAGTCAGCGCTTCCACCGCTGGTGTAAGGCAAGCGAACGCACGCGTCCCATTAGTGGGAGATTTATCGGATTTATCACGTGTTTTCTCTCGAACATTACAGTGTAGAATAAGAGACGCCAAGAGCACCTGAGCGATTTGCGACAAAATTGCTTTTGCATTGCGGTAGCGAAAAGTGAAATTTTTTTTGTACACCGCGAAGCTCAACTGTAGAATAGGAATTTCATCGTGAGTGCGCTCCGCTGAACGACACCTGTATACTGTATTGTGCATCAGTGTTCGTCGGGGCGGGTCGCGTTCCCGAACTTTACGTGTATAAAATGTTCAAGTGCGATTTGAGCTAGCGTCTTTAGCGGCCAAGCGGCCTTGCATGGCTGCGTTAGCCGTCGCGGGTCGAGCACAATATAGGCGGTGGTAACCGGGCGGAGAGGAGGGGGGCAGGAGGAATCAAAGGCTCCCGGAGGGCGAGGACATAATTTCCTCCCCTTTTTTCTGTCATGACAATTATAACGCTTCTAAGGCCAACGTACGGCTGCGTTTCTATGGCAATTACTCCGCACTAATGTTTCACCAGTTTCGCGAGAGCAGCATGTGCCCCTGTAACAGGAATTAGCCCGAACAATGGGTTGAAATCTAGGAGGCGGCCTCAAGTAACAAAGTCAACTTAGCAAACCCTTCTTGAGTGAAGAGCTAGAAGTGAGTGCGCTTACTGAAAAGTTTTGCGGAGGGTTAAACCTTGAAGCACAAGACAGACGACATGGGCCTTCCTGTATGCTAAATCATTCAACTGTCGTAGGAGTAATGTTTGTGCTAAAACACCTATTGTTGTTTTATTATTACGTTTGTTCTACACTAAGCGGTCAGCTGTTTTACATTTATCTGTTGTGTTCACTCTACTTTTTGAACTATTGTTTTGGCTTGAATTCTGTACTAAATAGGCTGCGTTTCTAAAAGTAAGCTTTTAAAATAAAAAAAAACCTTTTTTACTAATCCAACAGGCAGTACAGCACATACAACGCGAAAATAGTTTTATTTTCCTCTATATAAACCCGCACGAAAGACTGAAATTGAGCGGTTCTAACTTTTACCTGTATGACTTCAGTCACAGGTTATTACCGGAAAGATATCGTATTTCCACCCGTGACCTCGGTCAGTCGCCAGACTATTTGTTATACGATTTTGTTGCTCTTTGGGTATGAATAATCGAAGGGGTGTAACAACAAAGAGAAAGCTCTTGCGCAGTTCCAGGCCCCTTGCCCGAAAGAAGACACTCGTGTCTTGATTTAAGGTACGTCCTCACTTGCGTCGCCGCGCGCACAAATACGCACGCCGCAAAACGCCCTTTTGCGGCAAGATTCCGCTCCCGCGCAATGATGGTTCTAAAGCCCATTCTGTATGGTGCGAGTTTCACTGCGAATTTGCAGATGCGGCGCCGCTCTGGCGGCTAAACGACCTGTTTTTTTCCCAGCGGCACAATTCCAAATGTTTAGAACAGTCGAGCATTCCTCGCGAACGCCGCTCGAGAAGCTCGTGCGGCGTAGAGGGGCCGGACCTGCGGCCAATAAGAACACAGGTAGGTGAACGTCACGACATATCTGGTTGCACGTACCAACCAGATGGCGTTGCTTGTCTGAGGGCGTCATATGCGTGAGCGCACCTAAATGACCAAAACAAGAGCACACGCATTCACAACACGATGTCACGCACCATTTTTAACGAATGCTTAATCGGTGTCCGTGCAAGTGGCGGACATCACAGAAGGAACGAAGTAAAGAAGAACCCAAGAAGAACTGTCTGACGTAAATCGAGGTGTGCTAGGCACGCACAAAAACCGAATCCAGGGTCGCTTTCTGTGTTTGTCTTCTCTGCTGTGTAAATTCATATTTACTGCAATGCACAAATAAAGAAACTTGTCCAGGAAGTAAAATGAAAGTTTTTTTTGTTTAAAATCACAATAAGATTTGCTCTCGGCCGGTCTGCAAACAACATGCCTCTGAAATTTTAAAATCGCGACGTTCGCAGGCCATGCAGACGACATTTCCAGGCATTGCGAACTTCGCAAGTGCGAATGCTCGTTCCACCGAATTCACTGACTAAAAACGCACCATGTAGAACGGGCTTCGGACCCATTTTTCCGGCAACGCACTTTGCGCTAAACTCAACGGGCAAATCGGAGTCCGGGTAACGTGGGCTGCGAGGTCAGTGCTACCCCCGGGCAGCTCGGCTGGCGCGGAGAGCCGGCAAGCGCGCAGACCCGTTTCTTCCTCCTCCCCCGTCGGAGACGGTGAGGACGTGTTTGCTCCACCGCTTCTGCCGCTTTTTGCGCGTGCGCACACCCTGTAGTGTGACCTTCAAAAAGCGGCTTACTTTCTGGGCGCGCGGCGCGGAGCGAGATTACTGCCGCAAGTGAGGAAGTACTTTTACCCAAGCCCTAAATCTAAAATTAGGAGGATTTTTGGAGGGCTCCCTCCTAATGGTCGAGTCTTATAGTATTTAAATATGTTTTTGCTGAGCAGGTGACCTGCATATTAGCACTTGCTGCATTTTATCAACAGAGGCAGATGTAGCCAATGAAACCATTGTGCATAGGCTGCTATCAAGCCAGAGACAAAACAGAGCGAAAGCTTGTACTCTTGTAGGTCTTGTTACAACGCTTTCCACCCCACGTGTCGACGCTGTTTACCGCAATCCATGAGGCGGGCCACGCAGTATGTTGCGTTTAATGTTATACCGCGCCGGCATAAAATACTTAGAATAAAGGCAAGCAGGGTGTCGATCCGGAACCGAACCGCTTTTTTTCCCAGAATTGTTTACCCTGAACCGCTAATTTTCCAGGCTGCATCCGAAACCGTTCAACAAAACGATTCACTACGAAACGGTTCGACAAATCCGTTGTTGATATAGCGCAGTCTGTGTCATTGGAGGAGTTTTTTTTTTCGTCCCTTAATGTCAGCATAGTAACTTTCAACAGACCTTCACCCCTCATATCAGTGACAACATTATCGAAGCCCTCCTTATTCGTGGTTCCTATTTGAGGGAAGAAATCCGCACTAATATCGAAATCGTAAGTTGCTGCTGGCCACCTGCGCAATAGTTCCGGCTGTGCAGATGTTGTGTACACCAGGAATGATATTATGTATTGAAAAACATTCCAGTTTCGCTCTACCGGGCGTTAGCGGCGAAGTAATGTGGCGAAAGCATATTTACCAGGCATTTTAACTTCATGTTAGCAATTAAGAAGTACAGCAAAACAAAATTGGAGACATCATGAGTTTTAGTTGTGGCTTTGGTCAGCGACTCCCAATAGGAAAATATGTTCTTGTGAAGTCAGAAAGACTGAGCGTGAGAGTGTCTGGTGAACAGAAACAATTTGATTGATTTTCCTGATTAAGGTCGACATACACAAAGCTATCTTTTGATTAAACCAAACTTGTATTTTTTAGGCATCGTCTCTTGGATTTACGAGCATATTTTTTTCACAGTAAGTTAAAAACAGTTCTTACCGAACTGGTTCACGGTTGCGAATCGCAAACCGGTTCGGTGTGTAACTTAGCCGAACGGGAACTGAACCGGAACGAAAATTGTTTGCTCCGAACCCAAACCGTAACCGAAACGGTATTTTGTTGCGTCTATGGAATGAATGGAAGGTCATGATAAAATACACACGAGTTCTAACTTGTAAACAAGACAAAACCGAAGTACGGCGTTGGCTGCGATCAATCAGGTTCAGGCAATCCTGTCGCGCATAGGTCACGTTCCTAGAATTTCTGGGCAACCAATTTTCTTAGGACGACGTCCTCGACTTTCATCTGATAAATTACGTTTCTCTCTCTCTCTTACCAGTTCAAACGCATGTGCCGCTAGGAGTACAAGCGATGTGTGTTAGCTGCTGCCCCGCCCTCTGGATAATGAACTTGTTAAGGGAAGAGTACGCTGGTGACAACAGGGCGAAGTTGACTGCTTTTAGAGGGCGTGTCCAGATTCGACGTTGTCGTCCCCAACCAATGCTATTGGTCGATAGACTGTGAGCCAAATTTCTCCTTCAGCGTTTCGACGATACGTCCGAATGTGCACATTTGAAAGTAAAAACGAGATTAAAGTGTTGGTTCCTTTTGCAGACCAAATGTTGATGGCTCACCTGTGGGGTGCAAAGATCATTCTGTTTTGTTTTGCGGCTTTGAACCCCGATGTAAATTTATTTTCCAAAATGATGCACTGAATCAGCTTTGCTGGAAGTGTTCAAATAAATTGCTGGATGATAAAAACTTGCCAGGGTATAACGTTCCGCACCAAAGCCAATTTGCGATTCCAGGACGACGCCATGTTGAAACTGAGCCACCTGGCTAGCTTTCAATAGGATGGGAACAGGCTTGACTCCAGATAGGGTAATCAACCTTAATGTTGGAGGCTATAATTTTGCATGTCTTTTGTAGCAGAACCCATCTCGAAAGCCGGAAACGGGTCATACGTGGCCACTCTTTTTAGGCCCAACTGTTTAAAGCACCAGATGATGCTGACTGGTAAGCAACGTCACCATCAGGTTTGTCCTGTTTCGTGCATCGTGCACGTTGTTGTATTACTTGATCGGTAGCCAGTGCAATGATTGTGGTTCACAAGGTTTACGCATCGCCTCAGAGTTGTGTCTGTTACCACAAAAATGTGGTTGCGCCACTTTAGTCTTTACAAAAAAAAAACGAAACGTTTGCGTAGATGCAAGCAGCCGTTCTAACACAAAAGGAAGAATTCAAGGCAAGGATTCATTCGTGACTTCTTCAGTCCTGCCTAAATGATATACAGTTCATTTGAGCGACTTTTTGGATTTTTGGACTGCTCTTTTATTAGGACTACTTTTCGCCCCCCTAGAGGTCACAAAATTGGGTCGGCCACTGCATATGTATAAAGAGGGGTGCCTGCTTGACGGAGCCAGTAAGTCAACAATTCACCGACGCAATCCGAAGCTGCAGAACATACAGAGAAGAAAAATTTCAGGAGAAATTTTTGTCACGGCGTACCACAACGAAAATGCCCATATTCGAAAATGACATCTAAAAGGAAAGCCAAGGGAAAACTGCGTTTCACAAATTCCATATTGCCTGCTGGTTTATGTACGGAATTGTTTTTTGCCAATATATGGAAGCCCTAAAAGTGTCTGAAAATACGTTTCATGGTTTCAACTTGTGAGGATCCTGTCGCACGCTGCGTTTGCGCGATTGCTCGGTATTTGGTACCGTCGCACAGAACTGTGCCCTTCTTTTCCTGAAAGGCTGGTGTCCGCTGTGTAGAGCCGAGCAGAGTTTTGGATCTCCTGCCTGAGGTAAAGGCTGGGGCCAGTGTTGTGGCAACAAATCAATGTCTAGAAGCCGTCACTTCACCCTATTAGTGCGGCTAATCTCACCTCATTGGGCTCTGTTAAGCGAACCCGAACGCCCTCTTTCCGCGATGTGCTGCGCGCGCCCTTTGCGGGGTTCCGTTCAGGCAGACGGTGTTCATAACACCTAAGGTGCGCAACAATTTCTTCCCCTTCGGGTAGCAGCTCTTCTGCACGGGTTATAAGCTTGTAAGCTCTTGCGGCTGCCGGACCATGCCTTCGGTTTCTTCTAAGTCCTTTCGCTCACACATAAGCAGTACCCAACACTCGACAATCCCGCCATGCCTGGGAACGGACGGACAGTGCCCATCGGCCAGTGTGGTGATGCGCGCGCACAACCATGCCATGCACCAGATTTTGCCTTCACTGCTGAACCCACTTGTTCAGAGAGGCGGCGATGCCCACACTTGCTCGTGGCACCAGATGGCCCATCGCCCCTTTCCACATACGGAGATGTATGAACTCCAACCGAAGGGGTTGGCGCAAATAAACTTCATCTCACCGTACCATCGTTCTTTCATTTGTCTCCCCTACTCAAGCTGCTCTATATAGCTACCTACATTTGGCGTAGCTGCGTTTCAGTTTCATGAGCGTGCTCAAATGGCTTTAACCCACAGTGTCTCTTCGCAGTGTGGATGAATGCTTGGCTCGTGTAGTGCATCGGTTGTGCATATTGTGAGGTGGAGACTCGAAACTGGCGCCTAACGTTGGGGCATTGGCTTATATGCCTATGAGCACTAACTAGCTAAGATGAGCTCGGAATCCCAATCAGTGTTCGCGCTTATGCACGCCCAGCCATGGAACGAGTCTCTACTAGCTGTAGCTGCTACTGGGACGGAAAGACTGCCCTTTAGTAAACAAGCATACGTGCAAACGTCGCTGTCGCAGCCCCTATGGGGGAATACAACAGTGCGACAGTGCCCCAACTGGAGCGGCTGTATTTGTATTCCTGGAAAATGGGCCAGAATCGCCACCCGAAGCAGTGCACGCGGGATTTGTGCTTCTCGCCGTCCCCCGTGGGTCATAAATTTTCATACAATAATAACTAGAGAGGAACCCGGCGCTGCGATCATCCGCCCCGATGGCCGTGATAGGTAGTTCTGGATTCGGACTGACACTCGATGTGCTGCGGAAGTTATTATAGATTAAACCGTGCCGCCAGTTTCATTTTCGTTTAGGGCTTGCATAAACGCATTTGCCTATGTTGAAAGAAACGTTCAAAAATACTTTTCTCCTTGAACTGTATGCGGCACACTCCTGACGCCGCCCTGAAAGGAAATGTATTGTAACTATAGTTGCGAATTTGTTGTGTTATGAATTCGTGGCCGGCGCAGCGAAAATTAAAACACAAATGACGGCGCCTGACGGAGCTGTATGCGGCAAAGTGGCCTGCAAATTAGGAGTTGCTCCTCTCCCATTCGAAACAGCAATGTATTTTCGAAGCCAACGACGGTTATCAACTGCTTGGAACCGCCCAAGTTTTCGTGCGAACGCTGGCTCCGACAGCGAAGACCTGTACTACCGGCTGCTGATTGGAAGACAGCATGATGAATGCCCTTAATTCTGGCTAGAGTAAATCCGTCATAGGTATGCGGGTTTCTTTTTTTAGGGGCACAAAACGTTTTTAGCATTAAAACCTACAAACACCACAACTTTTACGAATAGTTTTCAAAGAAGTCTGGATCCTTCTGTAGTTGGCGGCAAATACTAAACATACTATACAAGCCTCGAATCCGTGTCTGCTCTTTATGTAAACAGGCTGTTTGATTTAATACAAAAGTTTGTTGTCACTAGCTTTCTTGTTTGCCATGTAATTCGTAAACGATGAACCAGGCAATTGGAGTTTTTTTTGTCAAAACACACAGCTTGCACAGTCGGATCAAGAGTGGGCCATCCAGCAGGTTCTCAAGGTGCTCGAAACGCACGGACTCCGCAAAGGGGTCTCTTTCGAGTAGGGCTGCCCAAGAGGGTGAAACGCACGGCCACGTTGAGGTCGGCCCGTCAACCGGGCTATACCTACTGCAGGATTTACTCAATAAAGTCATTTCCATCCATCCATCCAGCTTGCACAGCCCTAGGTACGTTTTGATCCTACGCAATCCCGTTCCAGAATACCCATTATTCCAATCGAAGTGTAAGCGGAGCCTTCGTGTTCGCGTTGACAGTAGCGCCAGTTTCCCTTCTAGTTGTTCCTGTATAAAACTCTATGCGGTGTGTAGATAGAGAAAGAAGCCTTTTGACTAGTTTATCTCCTCTTAGGGAACTTACGCATCAGCCTGAGCTGGAGGCTTCTGCCATGACGGAATTTATTTTAATCCCTTTGTGGCGCGTTTAAGTGACCGAATACTCGATGAAATAGCCCTTAAAGTAGTTGCAGAGGCTAAGCAAAAATATATCCGCTACAACAAGCCGATTTATTGGCTTTTTTTTGAGCGAGCTGTCGTGATCGTCGCGGCGTGCGACAGTATCGCCAGGTCGGGTGGTGTGACTTCCTGGGGATAATTATCGTTCTTTCTTCTTGCGTGCGGTCAACAAGGAAACGTTCCCAAGTAGCATAAACAGAACGCTGCTCAGCCTGAGGTAACTGCAGAAGGTTGTTTCAGCGGGAGCAAGCGGATGCAAGAAACGCAGCCGATTCAGGCGACGCTGCTGGCATGGCACCGCCTAGATGCGAGTGTAAATGTTGTTTTCTATTTTCGCGAAATAAATGATTCTTGCTTAAACGTTTAGGCCACACGGTTGACGAACGTCAGCGTACACGTATACCAGCGAGTGAATGGGGCAGTATCGTGAAATAAACTAATTGATCGACCCGCCGCGGTGGCTCAGTGGCTAAGGCGTTGCGCTGCTGAGCACAAGGTCGCGGGTTCGATTCCCGGCCGCGGCGGCCGCTTTTCTGATGGAGACGAAAAGCAGAAACGCCCGTGTGTACGAAATTTCGGCGCACGTTAAAAATCCCCAGGTGGTCAAAATTAATCCGGAGCCCTCCACTACGGCGCGCCTCATCGCCTGCGTTGCGTCGGCGCGTTAAACCCTACAATCAATCAACTAATTGATCGCAATTAAACGACGCGAATTAAAAACCAAATCGCACGTCCGTTGCCTGCATAGATGTGTACTTGTAAATTTACATAACATAACGCAGCCGCATACGCAGTATGCGGCCCAAATATTTACATACAATCGTAACTGATTGTTTATATTATGTTCTAGTGCAGAGGTCGTCAACAATCGGAACGCCGACAAAAGCCAGTTTTGTCCTCAAATGGGGCTAGACGGCGAGAGAACAAAGAATTGATTGCTTACAGTTTTATTATCTCCCATCTTCACACTAAGCCAGAATATTCGCAGATATTATAGGCAATTCCCTGATCTTTCCTCTATGCCTTCAAAGCCCCTACCCCTCCCACTCGATGTGCCGTCCAGCCCTCCATTGTGTCGGCGTCATGCAAATCAATCCTACATCTCAAAACGTTGCTGACACTTATTGTAGCTTCTTAAGTGCGAATTTGGAATATATGATGCAATCGCGTAATTAAATAAAGTTATAGCAAACAGGAAACAGAATGGTCCTTCGGTTCACCCGACCACTTAGTTTTAAGGCCATTACTTTCGGGATCACAAAACATACTTCACGCTTCGACACTCGCTGCATTTTTGTTGTATATTTGTCTATTTGGTTTCGGTTGCCCGATCACTGCCGCAGGTGGCGCCAGTGTTGTTTAGGTATATAAGCATGCGCAAGTTGGAATAAAGAGGTCTTTTGTTCCGATGGGCACTCAAGTTGTCTAGTCGTTCATTCATCGGCGGCACACGCCGCCACTACATTGGCGACGAGAATGGCATCCGAACCCACGTGGAATGTAGTGGCGGCATGTGCCGCTGATGAATGAACGACTAGACAACTTCAGTGCCCATCGGAACAAAAGACCCTTTATTCCAACTTGCACATGCTTATATACCAAAACAACACATCCGCCACCTGCGGCAGTGATCGGGGAACCGAAACCAAATAGACAAATATACAACACAATCCCTTCCTTAAAAACAGGTATATGGATTAGTAATGTAGTAGGTTAGTATGTGAGTACATATGCAAAAATACTATTCAAAAATACAAACTGGACAATGAACATAGCTATATAGTGCTACCAAATCACATCATTTACAAAACAAATCCACCACACTTGATATGTCCGTTCATTCGCTTTAGCACAACTTCGCTTGCTACACGTTGTAGCCATAAGGTTCTGGTGGTAGTCACTTTCTTGGTGTTTGCACCCTCCGTTGCTGTGTGACTGCTCTTGGAGACTTGGCCGACTGCGTCACAGCAGGCGACCTGTGCGCCTGCGCAGCCGAAGGAGACGTGGGTGCCTGCGAAGCCAAAGGAGCCGTGGGCGCCTCCTCAGCCGAAGGAGACGTGGGCGCCTGCGCAGCCGAAGGAGACGTGGGCGCCTGCGCAGCCGAAGGAGCAGCAGCTGAAGTCGTCGCAGTTATCTCTGGGGTGGGAAGTCCTGGATTTTTATCCAGGACTTGACACCGCAAAGGGTTTTGTTCACCGCATCAAAACACGGTCGACAGTTCAGTCAGTTGCTTCAAAACTCAGGCGCCTTCCCCTCTCACTGCGGCCACGAGTCACTCAAGAACTCCGCCGCTTGGAAAAAATGGACGTGATAGAGTGAATAGAGGCATCCGAGTGGGTGTCCCCCATTGTTGTGGTTGAAAAGAAAGATGGAGGTATCCGCCTTTGCCTAGATCTTCGACAGGTAAACAAAGCCGTCGTAGCAGATAGTTTTCCCCTCCCTTATACAGAAGAGCTATTGCATAGTCTAGTGGGGGCAACCCACTTTTCCAAGCTTGACCTTGCATCAGCTTACCATCAGGTCATGCTTCACCCCGAGAGCCGTGATTTAACGAGTTTTATAACACGCGACGGGCTCTTTCGTATTAAGCGCGTGTGTTTTGGGCTCGCGTCAGCACCATCTGCTTTTCAAAGTATGATGTCGAAAATTCTGCAGGGCTGCAGCGGCGTCCTGTTCTATATCTATGACATCATGGTGTTTGGGAAGGGGAGAGAGGCGCACACGGCGAATCTTACCGCAGTACTGTGGCGCATAAAAGAGGCAGGACTCAAACTGAACACAAAATGCGTCATCGATATACCGGGAGCTTGCGTTCTTGGGCGACAGGATCACTTCAAACGGTATTGTGCCGTTGAAGGAAAAGGTTGCATCCATCCGAAACACTCCGGCGCCCACCGATCCAGCCAGCCTTCGATCATTTCTGGGATTGGTCGAATAATATTCTAGGTTTATTCCCAACTTCGCTGACATAGGTGAACCAATGCGTGTCCTGCTAATAAAGGGGCAGCGATTCGTTTGGTCTGACGAGATAGACGCTAGTTTCAGTTTCATTTTCGCCGACTGGTTTCCGCGCCATGAGTGTTTCCGGACTGGCACCACCACCCCCGTTCCTGCCCACGCCTGGCCGCCCTGACGGTGCCTGGCCGCAATGGATCCGCATCTTCGAGAATTTTCTGCTCGCATCTGGTGCTTCGGACTGTGCGCCGGACCGTCGCAAGACTCTCCTACTCCAAAGTCTCGGCGTAGAAGGCCAGCGCATATTTCACACACTACCGCTTCAATCTTCGGCCAACGCTAAGCTCGGTGAGCCAACTACTGATACAGATTCTGGAGCTGTCAAGGACACTTCTCAGACAAAGCACGAAGCGTCATCGTACGATACCGCTGTCGCAGCGCTGCGTCCACACTTCACGACAACCAATGTTGTGGTCGAACGGCACCGTTTCGGTAGGCGCGTGCAGCAAGTCGGTTAAGCAATCAATGAGTACGTTACCGCGTTACGTGAGCTTTCTGCTACATGCTCTTTTCCTTGTCAGGAAGATTCCTTGCGTGACCAGTTCATTGCGGGCGTATTATCTCGGAACTTGCCCGAGCGGTTGCTGCTTGAAGGGTCTTGTCTTTCGTTCGCTCGAGCTGTACTTATGGCGACGCAGTTTGAGCAGGAAACCAGTGCTTGCAAGGAATTTGGGACTGCAGATGTTCAGCGCATAAATGCTCGCGGAAACACCCCGCCGCCCGCACCTTCTTCCGGCGACACCTCGAAGCGGTCACGCAGCCAACAGGCCCATTGTTATCGCTGGGATTCGCACCGGCACAACGCTGCTTCATTCCGCTGCCCCGCCAAAAACAAGCGGTGTCATGGTTGCGGTATTATGGGTCATTTTCGCTCAGTCTGCAACAGAAACGCCGCCCCGGTTCGTGAACTAGAAGGTGAAAATTCGATAACAGAAGAAGTATTGAGCATTCTGGCTGTGACGACATCCACTCGTCTCGCAATCTACATATCAGTAGCAGTTGTTGAAAGGAAGTTAACTTTCCTCGTGGATTCAGGGTCATCAGTTTCGATTTTGACGCATGACCTGTTTAGGCAGCATTGTGAAGGACAGGAGCTTTCAGCTGCTCGAATTAGACTACTGAATTATTCGAAGAAACCAATTCCAGTGTGTGGTTGCTTTTTTGCTGATGTCACGTACAATAATTGCACAACATTTCTTCTTTTATGTCGTTGAACAAGGCACCTCGCTTTTGGGTGTTGATGCCATCAGGCCGTTCGGTTTGCAGATTGATGGCTCGTCACTACAGTGCCTTGAAACGACAGCGGTGCGTACTAGCGCTCGAACGGAGCAAACCGCAGTCAAGGCAGAGGCGGAGGAGTCCATTCACCTTCCATCAGAATTAGTCGAAGAGTTTGGTGCTATTGTTGATCCAGGACTTCGCATCGCAAAGGGTTTTGTTCACCGCGTCAAAACACGGTCGAGAGTTCAGCAGTTTCTTCAAAACTCAGGCGCCTTCCGCTCTAACTGCGGCCACGAGTCTCGGAAGAACTCCGCCGCTTGGAAAAAATGGACGTAATAGAGTGAATAGAGGCATCCGAGTGGGTGTCCCCCATTGTTGTGATTGAAAAGAAAGATGGAGGTATCCGCCTTTGTGTAGATCTTCGACAGGTAAACAAAGCCGTCGTAGCAGATAGTTTTCCCCTCCCTCATGCAGAAGAGCTATTGCATAGTCTAGTGGGGGCAACCCACTTTTCCAAGCTTGACCTTGCATCAGCTTACCACCAGGTCATGCTTCACGCCGAGAGCCTCGATTTAACGGCTTTTATAACACACGACGGGTCTTTCGTTTTAAGCGCGTTTGTTTTGGGCTCGCGTCAGCACCATCTGCTTTTCAAAGTATGATGTCGAAAATTCTGCAGGGCTGCAGCGGCGTCCTGTTCTATGTCGATGACATTATTGTGTTTGGGAAGGGGAGAGAGGAGCACATGGCGAGTCTGACCGCAGTGCTGAGGCGCATAAAAGAGGCAGGACTCAAACTGAACACAAATTGCGTCATCGATACGCCGGAGCTTGCGTTCTTGGGCCACGGGATCACTGCAAACAGTATTGTGCCGTTGAAGGAAAAGGTTGCTTCCATCCGAGACACTCCAGCGCCCACTGATCCAGCCAGCCTTCGATCATTTCTGGGATTGGCCGAATATTATTCTAGATTTATTCCCAACTTCGCTGACATGGTTGAACCAATGCGTGTCCTGCTAAGAAAGGGACAGCGATTCGTTTGGTCTGACGAGATAGACGCTAGTTTCAGAAAGACCAAAGACGCGCTGGCATCTAGCACTATACTGAGAATGTTCGATGCATCTCTTCCAGTCTTAGTGTCGACGGACGCATCAGAGTGCGGACTGGGAGCGGTACTACAGCAGGTGGATGGGCATAAACTGCACACTGTCGCTTTCGCGTCTTGAATTCTTTCGCCAGTTGAGAGGAAATATTCGGTAGGAGAACGGGAAGCGTTGCCCTGTGTTTGGACGTGCGAGCGGTGGCACTTGTACTTGTGGGGACGCCAACTCACGTTGCTCACTGATCATCAAACCTTGGTGGCATTGCTTTCAACACAAGGAACAGGAAGGCGCCCCTTGCGGGTAGCGCGATGGACAGAACGCCTACTACGGTGGAACTATACCGTTGAGTACCGCAAGGGGTCGCAAAACCAAGTGGCGGACGCACTCTCACGCTTGCCCGCGTCGTCTTTCCAGGAAGAAACGCTGTTTGACGAGGTTGTATCAGTTCTCGAAATTCCTTCCTGCATTACCAGAGAACAGTTTGAGCAGTCCTAGTTGCAAGATAGCACACTGCAACACAGCAAAATCTATGTGCAATTGTGGCCGGCACACAAATCCTTATCGGCCGAGCTTCAGCCGTTCTTCAAAGTACGTGACGAACTTTCCGTGGTAGACAATCTGATCTTGCATGACGAACGGCTTGTGGTTCCCACATCACTCACGCAGCAGGTAATCGCTGCAGCACATGAGTCGCATCCCGGAGTGGTGCGAACAAAAGCGCGCCTGCGAGAAAAATATTGGTGGCCGGGCATAGACCGCAAAGTCGAGCTAGCTATCCAGAGGTGTAGCACATGCCAGGAAGCAGACAAGAGTGTCAAGGTGCGAGCTACACCCTTGCAACCGGTCCCCTTTCCAGAGAAGCCGTGGCTCAAACTAGGCATGAATTTTGTAGGCCCATTCGAGAGGGCGCCCTACGATTGCAGGTATGCAATCACGCTTGTCGAATATTATTCCAAATGGCCCGAAGTGCATTTCTGTAGCGAGAAAACAACCAGCACAGTTATACACTTCTTAGTATCCGTGTTCGCGCGCGAAGGCTACACAGAAGAGGTTATTTGCGATAACGGTCCACAGTTTGCATCTCGGGAGTCTGAGGCATTTCTTCAAGTTCGTTGCATCCAGGTCAAACATTCGTCAGTATACTATCCACAGGCGAACGGCCAAGTGGAGCGCTTTACCAGAGTATTAAAAAGCTTCATTCAAGTGGCGGTTCTTGAGCAGCGACCCTTGCGCCAGGCGGTAACAGAGTACATGGGTGTTTACCGACGCACACCGCATGCTACAACGGCAAGGGCTCCAGCTATTCTGCTACACGCGCGGCTGCCAAGAACTCGGTTGGATGTCGTTGGGCATCCGTCGGTCACCTTCTTTGATGATCCTCACATGGGGACTGCGGCGTTTACGTGAGCGGGTGAAGCAAAAGCAACAATGCAGCAAACGATACACGGACGCTAGGAGGGCTGCAAGAGAAACCAGAGTTGACGTTGGTGACTTCGTCAAAGTGAAGAATTTCACTACTAGATTTAAAGGTGACCTAGAATTCAGCCGCCCAAGGGAAGTGATCAGAAGGAAGGGACCATCCTCTTTCCGCCTGGCTGACGGTAAAACGGGGAATGCATCGAAGTTCTCAAAGGTGCCACAAGCCTCTGCCGCCCTTTATACGTGGGGAGAAAACGGTACAGCAAGCGGAGGAGGATGTCTGCCTACATGTGAGAGCCCCACCCCAGAGATAACTACGACGACTTCAGCTGCTGCTCTTTTGGCTGCGCAGGCGCCCACGTCTCCTTCGGCTGCGCAGGCGCCCACGTCTCCTTCGACTCCGCAGGCGCCCACGTCTCCTGAGCACGCTGCGCAGGCGCCCACGGCTCCTTCAGTTGCACAGGCACCCACGTCTCCGTCGGCTGCGCAGGCGCACAGGTCGCCTGCGGCGACGCAGTCGGCCAACTCTCCAGGAGCAGTCACACAGCAACGCAGGGTGCAACCACCAAGAAAGGGACTACCACCAGAGCGTTATGGCTACAACGTGTAGCAAGCGAAGTTGTGCTAAACTGAATGGAACGGAGATATCCAGTGTGGTGGATTTCTTTTGTAAATGATGTGATTTTGTATTACTATATAGCTATGTTCATTGTACAGTTTGTATTTTTGAATAGTATTTTTGCATATGTAATAACATACTAACCTACTACATTACTAATCCATGTAGCTGTTTTTATGGAAGGGAATGTGTTGTATATTTGTCTATTTGGTTTCGGTTCGCCGAGCACTGCCGCAGGTGGCGCCAGTGTTGTTTAGGTATATAAGCATGCGCAAGTTTGAATAAAGAGGTCTTTTGTTCCGATGGGCACTCAAGTTGTCTAGTCGTTCATTCATCGGCAGCACACGCAGCCACTACAGTTTTGTCACTGAGCCGCGCAAAAATTGGGAAGCTAGTTTTGCACCATGTATTCGCAATGAGAACGGAAACCACCAGTGTTTATTGAAAGTGCACGCACATGTGCGAAATGCGCAAAAGCATGGCGCACCGCAGCGGACGAGCCTGCGGTCGGCGAGACTCGCAGGCTCTTACGCGCGATGATCGCCGATTACGTTAGTCTTCTTTTTTGATCGTCTATTTTTTAAGCGTCGTTGTCAAGAAGTGTATTAGTTTAAACAAGAAGCTTTCACTTCAAATTTCCCTTCATACAACCATCTATTGGTGATACAACCTGCGTGTAAAATCACCGTCCCCGACCTGCACTTTCGTTGACGCTGTAAGCGTATTTAGCGCTGCAAAGCTTTTTTTCCTAATGTCGAGTTGACCGCCGGAAGAAACCGGACCAGTCGGGAATGGGCTGGAGACTATGTCTTACTTGGCATCTGTCAACACAGGATCTAAAGGACCTCCCCTGCTTTTTCCTACCCTGAAATACCGCCCAGAAGCCAGTTTCGCAGCGCCCCCTGGGCAGCGCAGGAGCCCTATAGAGAATTGTACGCAGCGAGAGCCCGTGCTGTGTACGCCGCCGGATTCGGCCTAAGCGATGCAAGCACTGCTACCACTTCTGCAGGCTGCGAAGAACAGCAGAAGAGCCTGAACGGTTGACAGCTTTATTCCGGCAACGCCGTGTCTTCGGATACCATCCCTCTCATAGAGCTTGTGGCTATTACGCCATTTATCCAGTGAGCTGCCGAAGCACCCGTTACATCGAGTGCGGAGCAACTGCTGCAAAACGCCACCCAACTGATTAAGTCTTTGCTCGGCACGGACGGGGCACTTCACATGGCCCGCGAGCCATTTCGCCCAGGTATAAAGCTGACCGCACCAATATACCATGACTATGGCGAGTTGATCAACGCCCGAGACTTTGTAGATTCATTGGTGCAGTATCAGCAGGCTATGGGGCTGGACGGTGATGAAATCCTTACTCGATTTGTGACAGTTGCACTGACGGAAACAGCGGGTAGGTGGTACAGGCTCAGTGACCACCGTGCATAGAACTTCGGCAAATTTCGCCCGGCATTGCTTCGCAGACGCTTAATCGTTGACAATGAGCGAAGGATGCGGCGAGAGGTGGAGCTCCACACGGATGTTCACGAGGAATACCAGCAGGAGTTTGTACGTGATTGAATGAGTTTTTCGCCATGGCATATCCCATGCCTCGAATGAGGGGCTTGTTGAGCACGTGATCCAGTGGGCACATCCAGCATGTTCGGCACACCTGTGTTGCTGTCGCTTCCGCAATCTTGAGGAACAGGCTGTCGAGACGCAGCACATCAAAGAAGACATTCTCGCCGTACGCGCTCACAGCCCACCGCCTCCAGTGCGTGCGTCACTCGAACCAACAGGCGTGTGCACAAAACCGGAGGCACGAAACCACAGACCCTTTAGCGGCGCGGTTTTCAAACGGATCGAACGAAGGATAGGGACTGAGTGAAAGCCCTCTGCATCCTTACAACTACGCCTATGGCACCTCACGGGCTGGGGCATTACCTCGTAGGGAGCGTTAAGGCCGGCGCGTCACGTGAGGTTATGACAGCCACGTCACCACTGCCTCGCCCAAACAACGCGTCGTTTGAGACTCTCACTCACTGCACGGCTCTCTCTGCGTAGCCGCGCGCAGGGCTTGCACAAAGTTTATTTCTTTTTCCGGCGCCCAGGCAGTCAATTATAAAAAAAGAATTGACAATCGGTGCTATGCAGAAAAGGTAGAAAATGAAAAATAGGAAATAACAAGAAAGCGTGAGGAATACGCATGGTGGCGTTCACTCCCGGTAAGCACAGGAGATTGCGAGACCAAATGCAAAATGCGGAAAATATTTCGCGAGAACGCCCAAAAGTTTGTTCTGACAATAATGACCAAAGCACCAGAACCACGATAAACAGACGTGAAGAGCCACTTCTTGTCTTCACACCTCTGCAATCGTCCTCAATGTAAGTTTTTTGGCATCAGCTTTTGCACCAGCAGCAGCAGTGTCATTATTGCCTTTACAATAACTGTGCAGGAATATGTTTGTAGCGAATTTTACTATCATGCTAACCGCAACATCAGGTTCGTGACCATTTCCACATATAAGCACTTCATCGAACTCTAGCAGGATTTCACTGACAAGGGAGTGCAAAACATTCCTGTGATTCGTCATGTACAGAATGGGTGTGTCATTTTCTCAAAGCAATAGTTTTTGTACAACTACCTGGGTGTGCATTACAACAGTAACCTAACATGCACTTTGAAATTTCAGCCCACCTCGATTGAGGTGAGCTGTGAGAGAGTATGTATCTGTGCCGCTCTCAGAGTCCCCACTCTTAACAACAAGCTTCTACTTACAGATATTACACTTCAAAACCTTCAAAACAGGGTGAGCACAAAATCCTGTGACTTGGCCAAACACAGCAACATGTGAACGCAGTTTATCCAGGTCGTCGGAGTCTATGATAATGTTGAAACACAACTGGTGTGGGACAGGCTGCGAGAAACACTGCCATTTGGCGACATATCATCATTCCTTACAGCCGGCAGGGTGTACTGAGTCGAAGTCTGCCTTCGCATTCATAGATCTGCCGGATATAGATGTGAGAATGGCCGCCTGCAATTTGCCTGTACTGACTGAATCTATGTTCAAGGCCATCCATCTGGACCTTGCCAAGAAGCACGTAGTTGTACGCAAGTTCAGCAAGGCAAGACTTAGTGAACTCCAGCAAGGCGTAGGCAGAATGCCTCCAAGACGTGTGCGTTAATTTCGTGAGTGTACCATTGTCGTGCTTATAAAATTCCCTCACATCCAGAAAAGTGATTAAGGCATCCAGGAAGACCAGCTTTGTTTCATCTGAGAGCGATGACATTGGCTGTTTGTACACATCACGATGGTGAAGGCCTGTGTGCGTAGTCTTGACATTGACAATTTGCCACTGCCGAACAATCGCTCTGGCAAAAGTCGCAGTCTCCTTAGCATGTGGAAATGCATGTAAAGCACTGTGGGCATGCAAAGCGTCAGCCACAAATTCAATAAATACTTGCAGGACCAGCTTAACATTTGGTCTCTCCTAATTGCTAGGGTTTAGTGCGCTTGAGGAAAGGTGATAGCTATATTTGAGAAGCTGTGAAGCTTCAAGTCTGTGCAGCTCACGTAGTTCATTGAAGGATGCGCCCTGTATGCAGTCATAATGCACAGTGTTCTTTGAGAAGTCAAATAGCAGAAAATAAAGGTTAGCTCCGGTTATTTTTTGGTTTAACCAATTGTTTCTAGGGCATTTCACTAATGCACCATATCAACAATATAAAACATAGACCGCGAAACGTCAGCTCCATTCGGATAAGCAACTATTAGCTTGGGGGGACTTTAAACACATGCTAAGTGGTTTTCTGTTGATCGAATTGTTATCCTAAACAACAGCTAGCACCCTGAAGCCTGTTTTTCAAGCCGCAGAATAACTTCCTTCAACACCATGAACAGCGACTCGGCAGTCAGAGTTCACACAGGAAGAATGTGCGCAACTTCCCGGAAAGAACTCAGCATCCTTTGCAACATAAACACATATGTAGATGAGGAGGTCACATTAAAGTTAGCTGCTGCTTCACTGATATTTCCGCGTTTATTATAAAAAGATGGTTGGGTATGAATTTCTTCAACCATCAAACAACGGCATTTTCATGTAGGTGTGCATGTTGGAATCTTTGGGCAACATACCTCAGGAAATTATCTACCAGATTCATTCTGCGGTGATAACGCAAATAAAGAGCACACAGTTATTATTATACTCGGATGTGGCAGGGCAAGAAAACCTGATAACCTGAGGAACTTGTATGCGGGAGAGGATACGGTGTGCAAAATGCAAGCGAGTACCATTACCTCCAATGAATATTGCACTCGTTATTAGATGCGACGCATCGCTTGCTCTATGGCATGTTCCTCTCTTGGCGTTGTTGTTGTCGTCGCGGCGTCCGCATGCTCACTGCACATGTGCAACTCTCTCCCGTTCTTTTCTCGTCGACAGCTGCATGAAACACTCTCACTCCGTCTCAATACCATAACAGCTGCACATGTACCCTTCGCTACGCTCGCGTCTGCTCCGGCGCCGCAAGCGCGCGCATACGGCGGTTCAGTCAAGCGCTCGCTCTCGCTCGAAAAACGGCAACCAGCCTCTCTCCCAGTAAAAGAATGAAAATTACGCGCATCGTCCCGCGTATGAGAACACCTACATGTGATGGAATGCATCCTACGCGTTCACAACACGTTTCACCCGATTTAGAGAATCAACCCGATGGAACGCCAATTGAACCCCCGGATTCGTGGCATCACATGAGGGTTCCCTCGCGGGAAGGTGGGCGTAATTTTTTACAAGAAATGGCACCGGCTCTTTCAAAAGCCTAATTGTATCCCTCTTGCTGTTCGTGATATGTTCCTCATAATTTTCCAGAAGGGCACCAACAACATCTGGTGAGCCATTAACAGGATATTCGTCGTTCTCAATGCGCTGCATTTGATTCAACAGTCCGAGAAAGACAGTGACATCATGACCTCATTTGGCACCAAATAATTTCCAAATGCCTTAAGGCATTTGCCACGGAAACACGCACTTATCTTCAGTTTGGCGGAGGCGGTCACGGATGAGTGCAAAACAGGTGTGCTCTAGTTCACAATGTCTTAAAATAGTCTACAGTTTGAGCGACAAATAACTGTCCACACTTCAGGCACGCACAATGGCTTTTTGAGTTCAGGAAGGGAGGAAAAGCTACGTTGAATTTCTTCATTGTGGTAGCAAACTCCCGGTTCGGAAATCGGAGGAGCGAGGTGGGATTGTTCTTGGCTGAGCCATTTGCTGTTTGGTGATAGAATGGAAGGGCAGGTGTCTTGTTTCTACAAGTACGACGGACATCCCGGAAAAAGTGCATTCAGGGATCCTTGACCAAGATGTGGTATTTTCAATGAAACTTCAAGACTCGTCCCGTCCTTGAATCAATGCACGAAGTCTTTCGCTCAAGACACAATGGCTCGAAGTGTTGCGCGCATACGTGCATGCAATGAAAAATAAGGGTGTAATCCGAGAATTGGCCTTATTTGACTAAAACTATTATTCGAGTTTAACGATACGATTCAACCGCAGACTAAAGAATAATAATTACCTTATTACCGTCGGTAGTAACAAATGCTTTGAAGGAAGGATTTGTTGGAAGGAATCGCTGTCCCTCTCGAAGGAAGGATTTGTTGGAATGGTTCGCTGTAAGCCATTTCGCACGGAGCACTTCATCTCCCGGGAATAAAAAGACTTGAAACTTTGCTCCGGTTCTGTTTTACTTGAACACGCCGGTACACAGCGCCTGTTCGGCATTTCAAGGGCGACATATGCCAGAAAACATGGGCGAACGGTAACCACAGAACACGAAAAATTCGCTCAGAACTGCAGCACACCAACACACGGCACAAAGAAAATCTGGCTCTCTGATCGGGCGGCCAGTGGCGGGCTGAGGAGAGACGGGACAGAGCGGCGATACAAGTGAAACGGGAGGAAGTGACGTCACAACGCAAGGCGCAGGCCTGAAAGCTAGGTGGTAGTGTCGGTGGTCATGGCTCGGGTGGTTCCAGAAGCCCGGGCCCATCCCAGACCGCGGGCCGGGACGTATCGCCCGTAGCGGTTTATCGGAGCGCCTGGCCCGGCTCACACTCAAAGCGGCGGGCTCTGGCCGGGCTCGGGCTCAAAGCCGTGGTCCTGGGCCGGACTATGGCTTGAATTCATGGGAATGGCTGTTAATATTCTGGACCTGATGTGTACAAATTGAATTGAAAGGAATGTTGCGAGTTTATTTCTATACGCCTCTTCATGTTAGTTCTGTGCATTGTTTTACAAACGTATTTTGCGAGGTGTGACAGCCACTCTGATGTAATTCAAGAGATATTCATGTACTGCATCAATATTTTATACTTTGGGGTATAACATACCAAATATACGATTACAATAAATGCGATAGCAGGAAGGGGTTAATTCGGACAACCTGGAAATAGGCACCTATGTACAGGTGTGTTTTACATGTTTTACATGTTGCACCCTTCGAAAGGCAGCTGCCCTGCAGGGGGACAGAACTCCCATGCAAAGGAAACACAACCGTATCGCAATGACTGCAGGTAAAACAATTCAGTGCACGTACATACACTTGCACTCAAACGCGGCATCAAAGTGTTCAGCAAACCAACTTGTGACCAGACAACAGGTGACGTTGGCAAGAATCTGGTCATAAAAGTTGATGGTGTCTCTGATGTAAGCTTACAAGCTTTTATTAGGCCGATGAGTCATGAACTGAAGACGGCGGAAGCTAAGTGGTGCTTTTTCTAACCATAAAGTTTTGCATTTCAATATATGACGTGCTGTACACACTTCAGGCTCATGCTCCGTCTGATTGCCCGCTACGTATACCCGCAACCAAATATAATCAATCTCCTTCAGCGTCTAAACTCAGGCCTGGTAACGCACACGCGGCCCTTTCTTAGGCTTAAAAATAAATGGCCGTGCCCCGGCCGGGCCTTTACTTGAGACAACGGGCCCGGACAAGGCGGACTTATAGACGCCCGTGCCCAGGCCGGGCATAGGCCAGATATGTTACGGGTCCGGGTGGGGCTACGGCTTCATAAATCAAGTTCGGTATTGGCCCGAACATTAAAATCAGGCCTGGGCCGGGCTCTACCTAGACCAGACGCCCGACCCTCGCTGCGCCTGCCCAGCAGCCCTCCGGCCGTGGTACGCGCAACAACCGGCCCACGTGCCTTGAACCGCCCATGCGCGCAGCCGATGCTGCACCGTTCTCCGAGCCCCGTTTGCGGTATGATGTGCGCCCGTTAACTCTCCCTCTCTCTGGCTGCAGGCCTGAAACACGAGCGAATTATTGCATAACCCCTGTTGGCCAACCTGATGTAGGGTGATTACCAATGCTTATGGAGAGAGAGAGAGAGAGACAGAGAGAGAGAGAGAGAGACAGAGGGATAAAACCTTCAATGAAAACTGGACAGTTCAGCCCCATAGCGGTAGGGCTTGCTACTCCAGATGGGGGTGACTTTAGTGAGATGACGAGAGGAAATAGAGGGTGAGAGAAAAAGGACAAGGCGGGATGGGACATGTACATATTTATAAGATCTGTATGTTCAGGTTTTCAGGACTTCTTAGGGCCCTGTTTCAGCAAGGAAAGTAAGGAGAGATTTTGTTCCCAGCACTGCCTCGTCATGTTTTTGCCAGAGTGTCAGAATTCTAAAGCACCTGTACGTCGGAGTCGCACAAGGCCCCCTCGATGCTGTTGCCCGTTCACTAGAATACCGCGGGTAGCGGCTCAAAATGTGCCTAAATAGTTTTTCTGCTTCAACGCACACAATTTTATGCGGGAATAATTTTTTAGAGCAGCAACAACCAAAGGAGCAATCGGAAAGTTATCGAATTCTTAACGCGAACGACCCAATGTTCTATTACTACCGCGGGAACCGTTGTACTTTTTCTCTATTTCACCAACTGGCATCAGCATCAACAGATGAATCAGCTTTCCTGAGGTGCGTTTTGGGTGGACTAGAAATATTTCGAGTCATCTCCACTAACGTGAAACCTGGGGAGGGGCGAAGCCTGTAGTACATAAGTGTATTCTTAGCGCCTGGTCGTTTTTGCTAAAGGAGATGAAACCTTTGCAGGGTAGAGGTATACCGCTTTGCTGTAAGTCTTGTGTCTTGAAGCACGAAGCATTACAGTGCGAGGCGTAAACGAGTGTCCCGGTGTGTTCAGTACGTGTTACGTTTCAGCGTGAGGCGCAGACAAGTTTTGCCGGTGTTTTAGTATCGTGACTACATCATATGACGACTACGGCGACGACAGGAGACGACAACAGCTCCAGCCTCTAAGAAGCTTAACCCCTAAAACGCAACCAGTGAGAGGCCGAAAGCTTCGTTATACAGTGTAACCCCGATAATACGACTTTCAATGAACCCTGCGGAAGCGTTGTATGACCGGGCGTCGTACGATCGGGGTACGGGTAAATGTCACCTTAACAGACGGCCTAACGTGAGAGGTGGTCTAAGAACTTATTTAAAGAGGTATATTTAGCGCATTGTCGCATTATTTGCGAACCCCTAACTGAAGTTTAAAGTTTTCAAAAAATGAAACGTCTATTTAGTGGCCGCTCCTCTCCTCCACGGCGTCTACGCTAGCCCACGAGCAGTGCACCGCGCGCTACAAGACCCCCTTGCCTTCTGACGCTATTTCTAGGCCGCCAGCACGTTGTCCTTACCTCGCGCGCGCGAGGTAAGGACAACGTGGTAGAGCCAATCGAGAGGGGGAAAGAGGGACGTTGGAACTGCCAAGACCAAGCGAAACGAACAACACTACGAGACGGCGGAGTACAAGACAGCAGCGGAGCGACAACGTGGCTTTCGAAAAGACTGATGAGTGGAGCAGGGAGAGGGGGCAACCGCGCGTCGCGAAAGAGACTAATTTGAATTAACCAGGTGAAGAAAGCGGTTTCTGGGTTGCGTCGAATGTGTTTTTACTTTCGTGGGCTTGATAGTAGCTTCAAATTGGGGGTCCTCCGGGCCACATGTCTGGACTTTGACTTCTCACGGTTGGCGCGTGTGTTGACTCCGTCCGACCAGCACCCGCCTGCTTGATTGCGCCTGCTTGCTTGTTGGCCTTCGCAGATCAGGTAGCGTCAAACGATGGTAAGAATAAAGAAAGATCTGGGCGAGGCGGCGGAGTGGGGTAAAAGATGACAGAAACGCTGGCGGACCACGTGCAGGCAAGCGTCATATTTTCAGGTTTTAAGGCATTGTTTCTATGGAGAGTTTGCTGGGACAGCAGTGTTCTGTCGTAAGAACCGGGTCGTCGTAAGACATGGGGGCGTATCATCGGGGTTCCGCTGTAACAGTTTTCGCAATGGTTTTCCCCACACTTGTCAAACGTCCGCGTCACAATTGAAATGCCAGAAAGCAGCGTGTGATGTGGTATTCGCTCTTCTCTGTCACATGGGAAGCGCTTTTAGTGGGGCAGCCGGTGCAGACACACGAGAAAAATAAATTGAATCATCCCTTACATAATCCCAAAACAGCTGGTACGCAATCAAAAATGAAAATTGTGCATATCTTGCTCCTGAGAGGAGAACATAAAGGGATAGACTTGCACATTGCTTACTTCGTAATGTACTCAACATTAGGGAGGTGTTGTACCCTTTCTGCATGCACAAAAAAACCATTTAAATTTTTTAAATTTGTTGGCATACCTTTTGAGCTTCCCTGATGGTTTTTCCAGAAATGTTGTTTTGGCCTAAATTTTTGGACTCGTTATTTTAGCTAAAAATTTCAATCGTACTCCTGCTGGATATTAAAAGTTTGCGTGAGTAATACCAAATGGTATTGTCTTTGAAGTCATGTTTAGGCAAACGTAGCTCTTACACAACAAAGCATTGTCTTTTGATCTTCACCTAACGTAAACTTAAAATAGAATCTACGAAAAAGCTGTCCGAAATGTTACCAGTTCGAATGCGCCTACTCTGTATTACTGGCGAGTTTGCTTTAGCAAGGGTTCCGAGAGTATTTGATGTTCTACTTTAGGTGGCCGGTTGTCTCGAGTTGGGCGGGACATGTTTGGTGTTGCGGCTGCTGTCCCGGTCTCTTAAGTGCTTTCTCCGTTGATGGTGTCTTGTCCGGTCTTGCGACGAAACGATTGAGGAGTTCTAACAACCATAGAGCTTTCTCTCAATCATTCCTTGAAGTACAGTTTGTTGTCTGGCGTTGCCAAGCGATTCGACACCGAGGAGCACAAGCCAATTTTGTCAGTGTGTTCTAGTAGTTCTGTGCACAAAGAAGGCCTTTGGGGGCAAGCAAGCTTTTGACAACGAAATAAGACTAGTTCTTTCCAAAGGCGTGTGTGCAGTCCAAATTGTCGCCCTTAACCAAAGCTCTCTGTCAATGGACTGAAATTGAAAACTTGTGCTGAAGGTTCCCAATGACAAGCGCGCTCCTGTACACTCCAGGTCAGAAGCTAAAGCTTTAATCCTGTTTTGCTCCTTCTGCAGCAGATTAGTTGATGGCTCACCTCTAGGGTGCACAACTTATATAGGTACTGATGCATTGCGCCAAAGTGTTCGTTTGTGTTTCCAAAAAACGAGTTCCAGTAATCTGTAGCAATGATCCACAGCTTAAGCTAGGCTGAGAGAGTGCAAACAAAATTGCCGGATTGTAAAACCTTGTTAGGAGAGAGTTCGTTCCCGGTACCAAAAAATTATTCACGCCCGGAAACCAGAATTTCAACAAAACGTTTCCTTTTAGCACTGAGAATGCGGACTGCTATTGTTGTTACGCTGCCATATGGAAATGAGAGGACCGACATGTAGTTTTCACGGCATTTCACAGAAGTAGCATATATAATGCTGCTATCACCATGTGTTCAGGTATGAGGGCAAACTGAATACTCAGGGGCGCCGTTTATTGTGGAGACGTTCGAAAGAACAGCGGATGGGACTTCAATGGCGAAAAGCGTAACGTCCCCGATAAAAGATTTGTCTTCGTTCAAGCTGAAACTTGTGGAAGTGGTTACAGTAGAAATGAACAATATACGGAAAAAGGCTTCGCTGTAAAGACTTCGGTAGTAAGAGGTGCTGGAGTGACACAAGAAAAACGCTATACTTGGTACAAGGGCACGACGAAATAGTTTATCTTCAAAACCGTATGTTGTTGAATGTGAGCAGAGCAAACCCAGGCAATTGGTGCGTTGTCCAGGGGAAAAAAACAATCCATACTGCCAAACGCAGAATCATCGCCTAATCACTGTTGGAGTTTACGACGTCTGGGGCACGGTGGAAGCTTAATAACATCCAAACAACAACCTCGGAAAGCCGAAACGAACATGGCCGTTAAAAGTATGGCCTGCAAGGAACACAATCTGCAAGGAACAATATTCCACAATCTGCCATGGCCAGGGGCCTCGATAATTATGTTCGCCAAAAATACCAAGGTCTGCGTTTTAGAAGTTTATTAACAACTTTCGAAAGAAGAAAGATTCAAGAATAGTTAGTTACCGAACATTAGATGCCATTTGTGCCATTCCGAACTAACCAATAAAACACTGGGAGAGCATTTCACTTAAATGGAAGACGACCGCGCGAGGAAAAAAGCAAATGTGATGCCACACGGAGGGTGGTTTTAATTCAGTTACCGACCGGCTATAGGGCCCTCAAAGGAGGCCTACTTTATGGAGCTTCTAATTTGGAATTTTTAGGGCGCCGTACTCTTATTGTTATACAAGAAACCATTGCAAGACTTTGAACCAACATATAGCCCTTAGAAAAACGCCAGGAAGGAAAACATCGATAACAAATGCAAAGAGGATAACGCAAAAAAAAAATTGCAAGATAAGTTCACGTTTACTTTTGTATTGTCTTTTGACGTCCCGGACAATACCCGTTACTTGTGTACCCCACTCTTGCCTTTTTCATCCTTCTTCGCATTCTCTTCACTCAAAAAGGCGTTGTTTTTGATCTGGAAGTCGCCCTATTTGTATTTTAAATGGCGTTTGTTTTTGTGTGCCAAAAACCAATGTACAGAGAATATTAGAAATGGGTAAATAGGATACCCTTGGCAATATCATCACATCAACAGCATAACGAGGCCCATTGCAGGGCGAAGGCCTCTCCCATTGACCTCCGACTGCTCCTGTCATGTGCCAGTCGAGTCTTGTGTTGGCCGATCAACTTTCGTATTTCATCCCTCAATCGTCTTGTTAGCCTTCCCATTCTTCAAAATCCATTTCTTTGTATCCATTCTGTAACCCTAATTTTCCTCAGGTTGACGGTTTGTCTCACTACATGGCACAAAACTGTTGATTCATTTACTTTGCTTTTAATTTGGGTTCGTTCCAAACTAATATACGCAAGGAAACTACGAATAGCAGGTTAAGATTGTGATGTTGGCATCACAATGTTGTACGCTCTTATTAGTAGAAAATTATATTGTGATAGGGATTGTGTTGGAATCATAAAACGTTTCAGTGTGGTGCATCCTTGCTAATCTCCCTAGGATAAAAATTCTGCAATCTGCTTGTCGCAGCCACAACGCAATGCTTTATAAGTTCACTCGCGTCTCCGGTGCGGTTATATTCGGCTTAGGTTCGAGCGTGAAAAAAGAAGCGAAAAATTAAGTTCATGGCATGCAAGAAGCTTGGTAAATAACTAATAAGGCCAATAAATGACCAAATTGTGAGAAAACCAATATTGCCATGCTACACCAGAAAAAAAACACTGTTAGTATATTAGGCAATACATGAACACATGCATCGATTGAAAACATTGTTTTGCTGTTTGGAGAAAGCATAAACGGCGACACAGAAACCTCGGTGTTTGTACATTCTTTTATGGGCAGATTTTAGCACACGAGCTGTATGCTAACCACCTAGTTGAGGCATAAGAAGATTATCAAAATATTCTTTGAAGAAGTGGACGCTTAAAGCTTATTTACGATTATCCGCAATCAATTTGTCGCGCTCATGGAAACATGAATGTTGATCTGAAGATTGAGAAGGAACTGTTGAGTAGAGTTTTGCGTTGGGCCTGTGGGTACTTACTTTTAACTGTGAAACCCAGTCTTGATGACGCGTACGCGAGGAGAGAGTAGGACAACACACAAGCTGGTGACAAAGAAATAAAGCTCGTTATTTCCAAAGGCGTGTGTGCAATCCAAACTGTCGCCCTAAACCAAAGCTCTTGGTTAATGGACTGAAATTTAAAGCTTGTGCTTATGCTTGCCAATGACAAGCGCGCCCATGTAAAGTCCAGGTCAGAAGCGATAGTTATGTCCTGTTTTGCTCCTTCTGCCGCAAAAGACTTGATGGCTCACCTCTCGGGTGCACAATTTATCTAGGTATTGGTGCATTGAACCAAAGTGTTTGGGGGTGTTTCTAAAAACGAGTTCCAATTATTTCCAGCAACGATCCACAGCTTCAACTGGGGTGGGAGAATGCAAACAAAACAGCTGGATTTTATCTATAAATCCGGCAGGAAAAAAGACGACGACTGTCTGTCCAGCGCCCGCGTCGATCCACCACGTCGACTCCGATGCAGACAGCGCGTTCTTCGGAGTTTTGACGGTGAGCGACCTAGCCGCCCAGCAGCATGCCGACCCCGGGTAACGCGTCATGATCGACTACCTCGAAATACCCAATGTCACCATGCCTAGGGCATTGAAACGAAACTTTCCAGCACTCAGCCTCAAAAACTCCTTTCTCGTGAAGAAAAATTTCAACCCCGGAACGAGAATGAATTATCTTCTTGTAATCCCTGCAGACCTTCGTGACGAAATTTTGGAAGCCTGCCATGGCGACCCGTCGTCCTGACATCTCGGTACAGCACGCACTATTGAAAAAGTCAAGGGGAAGCACTACTAGCCCCACCTTACAACCGATGTTTTCCACAACGTCAGGAGATGCCGTGAGTGCTAGCGACCAAAAACGCCGTTGACAAGACCCGCCCGACTTCTGCAGTTGATCGCCGTCCTGCCGAGGCCATTGCAAAATATTGAAATGAACCTTCAGGTTACGTTCCCTAGGTAACGATTCCAGAACAAGTGGACTGTCGTGGCGACAGACTACATGAGGCGATACGAAGACACCACTGCTCTTCCGAGAGGTACTGCACAAGAAGACACCAAGTTCTTCATAAACCAAGTTGGGCTAAGTCATGGAGCCCCTCAAGTACTAATCACGGATGTCGGAACTACCTTCACTGCGGGGCTTATGCAAGGAACCTTACGCTGCAGCAACACGGATCACCGAGGAACAACGACGTACAAACCCCAAACGAACGGACTGTAGGAACGTCTGAACAAGACGATTGTGGATATGCTGTCTGTCTACACCCACGTTGAACGTATGACTTACGACGAAGTCCTTCCGTATGTCACGTTTGCGTACAACACGGCTATCCAGTAAACTACGCAGATGACACCGTTCGAGCTTGTCTATAGAAGACGGCCGACTACGATGCTTGACGCCATACTTCTGCACGTAAAAGACGGCGACCTCAAACGCCGACGTCCAAGGAAACCATCGGCGTGCGGAGGAGGCCCGCCAGCTCGCTCGAGTTCACACAAACGACCAGCAGCTAGTACATGCCGGACGCTACAACCTCCGAAGCCGACACGCCGAGTACAGTGCTTGGGATCGTGTGGGGGTTTGCACTCCCATCCGAGGACGTGGACTAAGTGAGAGCCTTCTGCGGCGGTATTTCAGACCCTACCGGATTCTACAACGTGTTGCCCAACTTACCCACGAGGTGATCACCGATGGTGATTGTGGAACATCACGACGACGCACGCGGCCCGAAGTCGTCCACGTGGTTCGCCTGATACCTTACAACGCAAGATAACGAATATTCTTCGTCCCTCTACAGTGTCCTGGAGGAAATTAGATGGTTGGGGAAACATTCGGGTTAAGATAAAAAGTGCCCGCAGAGCCGACGCTGTCGTATTCGATTCGCCGACATTCGGCTGGGCACGTGAATTGGTTTACTGCTGCTTCGCCGCCTGCCACGATGCAAACAGTAATAAAACTCAACTTTGTGTCCGCCAATGATCACCTACAATGGCTTCGCCATTCTAATGTTGCGTGTGAGTGCAAGTTTCCATCAGTTTTTCATTCTTTGTATTTCAGCTAACCGGTACACGAAGCAGGTGCGTTTTCAGGTTCAGGTAGAGCCGCAGGTAATCATATCACATTAAGTCCCTCGGAACTGGGTTGGAACCAAAACATTCGATTCCCGGCCGCGGCGGCCGCTTTTCTGATGGAGGTGAAAAGCAAAAACGCCCGTGTGTACGAGATTTCGGCGCACGTTAAAGATCCCCAGGTGATCAAAATTAATCCGGAGCCCTCCACTACGGCGCGCCTCATCGCCTTCGTTGCGTCGGCGCGTTAAACCCCACAGTCAATCAATCAATCAATCGAACCAAAACAATGTTTCAATCGCTGTGGCACCTGACTTTACAAATCGTATTCATTGTACGCCATGATCTTGTTTAAGAATGACACAATGAAAGTGGTGCTACCATTGAGAATGCAGGCCTACAAAAATGGGAAATTTTTATTGTTTCTGCAGGAACGCCTAAACCTGCAAATCTTGGTATTGAAGAAGGCGAGACCACTTTAAACCGGGTATTTTGAATTAATAACATTTTACTCGTTTTCATTGGATGACAGGTTTTAACGATCGTCCGACTTGGTTTTCGTTGAAACTACATAAATTTGGTGTTAGCCTTCCAAGATGGCCGCCCCGCGTAATGGCGGACGGATGCTTCTTCTTTCTGTATTACTGTTAAAATCTTGCTTGCCATGCTGTGGCGAAGCGGCAGCAGATCATGGAGAGAAATGAGCCATACCAGCTTCGCACGTTTTCATCAATGGCAGTAGTCTTGGTAATGCATTCGAAACTCACCAAGTTTTATCCCCTTAATGCAGAACTGAAAAATGCGGCATGGGTGCAGTCACCGGGAAAAGCTTTCAGTTTGGTTTGCTCCAACCGTTTCTCCGGGTGTGGGCTTCTGGAAACGTAAAGGATACGGTTGTCCAGTGAAAACAATGATTAGGGCAAGCATGTTTTTATAAAGAGAAGTTTTTTTTTCTGTCTCAAAATTTTAATACGTTAAAAAATATTGTAAAGACAAAACGGTACAAAAAGGCCAAAAATAAAACACAATAACAAGTCTGTTTCGAAATCAAACAGTTGAAATTATAAAAACAAATACATTTGATGTTTTCAATACTCTGAAGTTGTTTTGGTTGCATTTTCATTACGAGGTTCAAAAATATGTATATATGCAATTTTATTATTGCTTAACTGGTAACGATTATTCACGTCTATATAAAAGTCACTCTGAAGAAAGTGAGGATTACACTGTGGATTTGTGCGGGAAGTGAACACTTTGGATAGGAACGCTTTGGAGGTACCGTGCGAACCCTCCCACCATCTGAACACGGTATTACTTGTTCGCAATTTTCACTGTTTTGTTTTAGGTTTGGCGTGCGTGTTTCGCCGATGTTTAAAAAACCATTGGGCACTAAAATATTTCTAAGGGTTGATCTTCATGTAATTGAAGTAAAATTATATTTAACCTTCTCCTACTCACATACAGCGATCAAAACCCTGCTGTTTTTCCAAAATTGTAGTACGCAAAGCAGAGGGGATGGTTAACGCAACCAGACAAATTGCGCTGCATGGTGCGCCCTAGTTTCTCCTGCCAGCGTGACAAACATCACTGCAGTAACAACTATGTGTGCATTTGTAATCAGCGGAAACATGAGTTGGGCGTATTTTAGCGCGCAGCCCTTCGTCGCCCGTCTATGAGCTCAGCCGCGTCGCCGTCGTCGTGACAAACGACCGATGGGAAAACCGACGAGTGAAAGATTGCGAAGGAGGAGAATGTCGCGAAATTGGGAGGGGAGGGCGGTTCACTGTGGCGCCGCAAACCAGCGCTCTCCGAAAGTGTGCGGTGGGCGAGAGGAGGGGCAGTATGCTCGGCCCGCACGAGGCGCTCGACAGGGCGACGCTTAGCGAAAACGTGAGGGGGACGTGCGCGTGTCTATGATGTGCGTTCTCTTAAGACGCAATTCGCGGTCCCTTCCTGAGCCCCATTCATCATCACTGCCGTCGCGCCAACCCACAAGGAAGTGCTGCCTTAGCGCATTGTACCTGCGCCCGAATTTTGCATTGGGGAATATTGTAATGGTCAACCACTTTTTTCCTGAGTTACCAAGGAAGTGGCTATTTTGCTGTAATCTTATCATTGGTTGTCCTTCGTAACGGAACCGATATTCATGAATCTCGGGGAATTTTATTAGCGTGCAGTAAGCCACGCGTTCAAGTAATAAAGCATGAAACGCGCAGTGCAGTAGTTAAGCCACATCATATTACAAAGACAGGCACAACGTAGCTGTGTTTCTTCGATTGCATAGAAGCACTTACACGATTATGGATGATGTGTGATTTGCTTGGTGCTCTGAGAAAAGTAACTAAACGTGATCGTACACTGCCTTTTGTCTCACGTATGAAGATAGAAATCAACAAACCCTTAGCAGAAATGCGGATAGAAGAGAGATATGTGTGGTGATGAGCGTCAACAGTAAAAAAGGCCCACCGACGGAAATAATTACCTGTTTTTTAAACAAAAGTCATAGAAGTTTGTGCCTGTTTCGGCGCTTTTGTGGAAGATAAAGATTTTCCTAACGACTTCACACATCCCGTTCAAAACAAGTTGTCCAAATACATTTCCTTGTTTGAATTTGAATACCTGAACGCATAACCTAATAATGACCCTCACCCCATTGAACTAAAACACGCACGATTAAAAATTGGCTGAAAATCACAGTACTGCCTGGTTCCAACTTTCGGTGTAGCGCCCACTGCAGTGCCTTCTCGGGGACGGCCCGTCCTGCGGCTTAGGCGCAGCACATCTGCATTCCCACGTCAGCAGCACTACAAATTTGGTCCCGAAGCTGGTTAAGCTACTCTGGCAGACCAAGCACTTCCTTATCGCGTCATCGTCGCTGAAACAATGGTAGCATGAGCTACTCTGGCGGTAACTCGTAACTGGATAGCTGCCGTGGAGCACGCTTCCCGTGGCACTCACGTCATACCACTGTTACCCTCGCACGTTCGCCATTCTCGCCTCGACTGCGTTTCATTCGAACTCTTTTTACGTGTCCTCATCATTCCCCTAGTTACATGGCTGGACGACGACAAGGGATGCCGCCAAACCATAAGAGCGGCTACCTAAGGTCTGCTCTCTAAAACAAGACTCGTATCGCCTCAGCTTTGACTTCATTGTGCCCAATTCCGGGCGAAACCTCGGCAACTAGCCTTTTAAAAACCCATGTGCCATGATTATCAAATGCCTGGATGCCAAATATGGTTTCCTTTCGTTTCTAAAAATTGTCCACTTTCAAAATTACACGCCGTCAGTTGAAAAGATATTTCACTGTGTCACGACGACGGCGGCACAGCTCAGCCAAGAGGCGGGTAAAGAGGGGCTGCGCCCTGAAACATGTTGAATTTATGTTTCAGGTGAACACAAATGTACACATTGTTGGTAAACAGCGATGTTTGTCACGCTGACAGGAGAAACCATAACGCACCATGCAGCGCAATTTCTATGGTTGCGTTTACTTTCCCCTGTACTTTATTTACAACAATTTTGGAAAAACAGCAGGATAATAATGGCTTTATGTGAGTAGGACAAGGATAGACGGAATTTTATTTTACTTAGATGAAGATAGACCCTAGGAACTATTTTAGCACCCAATAATGTTTTAAACATCCGCAAATCACGCATGCCAAACCTAAAATATAATACCGAAAATTGTGAACAAAGAATACCGTTTTCAGATAGTGAGAGGGTTGGCACAGTTGCGCCGCGCCCCTGTTAGACTGGTTCCCTCCAAAGTGTGTCTATCCAAAGTGTACACTTCCCGCCGTACACCACGCCACAATCTTCACTCTATTAAGCGTGCATTGGGGGTTCAAACTTTACGTATCGTTGAAGGGTACGCCCCATATAGACATTTTTGAACCTCAATATGAAAACGGCACCCAAAAACCTACAATTATTGAAATAAAATTTATTTATTTCTATCACGACAATTTTATTTGAAATGGACTTGTAATTGTGTTCTATTTTCGGTCTTTTTCTGCCGCGTTGATTTTACAACGATACTTTCCTGTTACAGTTTTGATATAGGAAAGAATATTTAAAGAAATCATGTTTGGTCTAATCAATATTTTTGTGGACAACCGTATCCTTTACGTTTCCTCAAGCCTACACGCGGATAAATAGTTAAAGCAGACTGCAATGGAAGCTTTCCCGTTGACTGCACCACAGCTATATTTTAAGTTCAGCATAAAGGGGATATAACTTGCAGAGTTTCGAATACCATGCCAAAACTACAGTCATTGATGGAAATGTACGAAGCTCGTATGGCTCATTTCTCCCCATGATCTAAAAAAGAAGAAGCATCTGTCCGCCATTACGCGGGGCGGCCACCTTGGAAGGCTAACACGTAATTCATCTAGCTTCAACAAAAACCAAGTCGGACGATTGTCGAGTCTATTATTCGAATGAAAACTACTAAAATCTAACTAGTTCAAAATACCTGGTTTAAAATAGTCTCACCATCTTCAGTACAGAGGTTTGCAGGTTTAGGGTTTCTTGCAGAAACAAAAAAGAATTTCCCATTTTTGCAGGCCTGCATTCTCAATGGTAGCACCACTTTCATCGTGAAGTTCTTGGGCAAGCTAACAGCGTACAATAAATACGAGTTGTTAAGTCAGGTTCCACAGCAATTGAAGCACTGTTTTTGTTCTACCTCAGTTACGAGGGACCTAATGTGCTCTGATTACCTACTGCTTCACGTTAACCATAATGCGCACCTGCTTCGCGTACCGGTTAGCTAAAATACAATAAATACAAAATTGAAGGAAGCTTGCACTCACGCGCAACATTAGAATGGCGGAGCTATTGTAGGTGATCATTGACGGACACAAAGTTGAGTTTTGGTATCGTTGTGGTGTCGTGGTTGGCCTCGGCGGCATGTCATTTCAATGACTATGTTGAGCGAGGCCAGAGCTAAGTCGCCGTTTTTGTCAACGTTTTTGTACGCCCACTCTGCAACCGCAACCTATAGTCTTGCGAATGCTTTGCACGCAAGGCTTCTCACCCCGCGCCCTCTTCCTAGGCCGGGGGGTACTGCTGCGGTAGGCCATGCGGAGTCAATGATTACCTACAGCAGCTTCGAAACTCTAGTCACGGCCCTTCTGCGTACAGTGCGCGTGCGCACGATGAGACGCTGACGAACGAACGAGGAGCGTACGCCATTGCGTGGGCTTGTCGTTGCGAGCAAGCGTTGCTACGGTAGTGAACTCTGAAGCTTTTTTTGGTTGGCTACGTTTGGCAATCTCTCTAAATGTGTATGCTTGGTTAGACGAACGTGCGTTCAACGCACAGTGGAGAGAGAGAGAGAGAGAGAGAGGGAGAGAGAGAGAAGCTCTTTATAAAGCACAGTGGGAACGCTGGAGTTTTTGGCCAGTATTGGTTAATCTGCCTAAGTGGGTATCGGTCGCTTGACGAAAGTGCGTTAGGGGGACGCGGGCACGACCACTCACTATTTTCATGGTATTTATAACTGCAGAATCCATACACAAACGATTTGCTCAACCCCTTCGCTGTTGAAATAGGAAATGAATGCCGGGAGGAAGGTTTATTTGACTGGAAAAACTGTAATGGGTAGCGTTCGTAGTTTGCAAAGCCCCGCCAAAAATCTTTGTAATTCAAACTGGCCAACGCCACATAATGGTAGTATGCTTCATTTATTGGGCTCACTAGTGTGAATGAATTGATTAAGTAATAACATAAACTTCAAACAATAGCCTGTATGCTGGCAAACGAGAAGCACACAAAATTCACAAGTCTTCTCTCATCCAGAAGTTTTCCCTCCGTATCTATAAATACGTGATCCTGGTATTTGCTGACGAACATCGACACCAGTAAACTTCCATATGCACATTATTAGTTCACTTCGCGGTGTTTTGCAGTACTAAGCTGAAAAGGTGTTAACCACGTGACAGCTTTTCTTATGCAACTTCCGCGGTAACGTTGGCGCTGTAGCTATGTAGTGCTATATGTACTTTGGAAATTGTATTTTTTCAGAAACAATATCCTTCTATGATATCATAAAGGTGTGGGAGATACCGAAGTCTGAGTATTGCAAATAACTCCGGATCCTGTTTTGTCCTCCATCATCTTTGACCGGTCCAGGACCAGCACATAGTGGCATCGCCGGAGGGTGTTACCGGTTTAGAACACCCGCTGAATTTTCGCAGAGATGCATCCATCCACTTGTGGGTGGCATCTACTTATCTCTGGAGACTCGTTTTTGTCAGTGGTGTGTACAATCTCCCAAAACTACTTCTGGCTCCGCCACGACCAGCAGTTAAACACTCGCAATTAATTAATAGCGGTGACGATAAAATTTAGCGCCATCCGTATGGACGTGCTTGTCATGTCAACCAAGAAGAATTATACCCGCACCCCTGCATCCAAATCAACGTACAAATCAGCCTTCTCAAATTTTTTTGAATGCCTGTGTCATCTACTACGCACACTTATAGAAATGTAGTGAACTGACAATTGAAAGTTTTCGTGTACAATAGGTCTATATTGCCCATTTGTAATTGGTTCAGTTATTTATTTTTGTGTCCTTATCTCTGCAGTCTCCATGAGAACGGCCATTTGTTTGCCCCGACGGGCCACTTTAGAAAGTAGGTGGAGTATTCTTCCCTACGTATGGCGAAGCAAAATAAATATAGGCGTTTAAAAGAAATGTTTAACGCAGGTGCTTAAGATAAATTTAATAGAATTCCTGAAGAGTAAAGAACCGCACAATTTAGTTCGATACAAATCTGTGCGAAACCGGCTAAACAAACAAATCCGGTTATCTAAGGTTGCCTGCTACCAGCACCTTTTCGTTAAAAACCTCACTTCAAACCGAAAGGATAATGGAAGAGGCCAGGAGAACTTTAAATAGAAGCACAGTTTCTCAGCAAATCAAAAGTCTGATCCTTGACGGCAAAGAACTGAAAGATTCATGTCTCGCCAGTGCTTTCAATAAATTTTTCTGTGGAGTTGACGACAGTCATTACAACCCTGGTTTTTACCGTTTTCTGGGAGACAGGAAGGGAACATCTCTATTTCCTGAATCTACCGATGAAGTTGAGGTTTTTTCAGTGGGCAGTGGTCTGAAAGATACCCAAAGCCCTCATTCATGTGATGTTCAAAGCTGGCCTGTAAAGTACGTGCTGCCTTTAATTGTACCTTGCCTTTTCTACATGTATAACCTTGCACTGAATTTGGGACAATTTCCTGTTGGTATGAAAGTGCCAGAGCAGCGGTAATTTACAAAAAAGACGATAAAAGTGTACCTGGAAATTATAGGCCAATATCTGTCCTTCCATTTTTTTCTATGGGGCTCGACGCTTAGTTCATCAACTGTTATATCTCTTCTTTTTAATATACGCTGTGATGGTTTAGTGCCAGTTTGGCTTTACCAGAAACTAGTCTACTGACAACGCATTCGTCGACCAAGAGGAGTATATCCTAAAAAAATTTGGATCGCAGGTTCTTACCTTAGGCATCTTCGTCGATTTACGTAAAGCGTCCGACTGTTGGAATGATGAAATCTTCTTAAAAAAATAGAGCACTACGGTGTTCGTGGACACACCCTCCAACCTTTTGACCCCTACCCCTGCGACACACGTAATTGGGTTAGTCACAAAGTGATATTAAGCTGGTAAAGTACGTTGTTGGGCTAGTTGGTCGATTATTATGAGCAGATGTATAGCGCAGAAAAGACGAAGGACAAAGAATGCATGAGGACGAAGCTGTTCGTCCTCGTGCATTCTTTGTCGTTCGTCTTTTTTGCGCTATACATCTGTTCATACTAAGTTGGGTCCACGCAGAGCTTGGAGAGAGAGAGAAATGACCTTTATTGCGTTGTCCGGCGGGGGGTGCGGGTCAGGCCACGCAGCTGGAAGTGAGACAAACTGAGGCGGGTGAAAAACCTCAACAATTAGTATAATAGGGTGCCTTAGTGGTGCCGCCTTCCTCAACAGGTTGGGCGAAATCGTTCGGGTTGCCGGGGGGTCAATATTCGACGGGTCGCCGACGTGCCAAGTGGGTCTCTGGGCCAGGAGATGGAGGCAGTGCGGGGCCGGGGCTCGAAAGGTCTGCGCGGTGAACCCGAGGGCAGGAACGGGAGGCAGTACCGGACTGGTAGTTCGGTGAGCTCGAGCTGTAGGCCGCGGTCAGGAAGAGAGGCTGGGGAGGACCGGCAGCTCGGCGGGCTCGAGGTGTAGACCGGAGCAGAAAACGCTGGCAGCGAGCGGGCTCGTGGGAGGGACGCGCTTTCGGATTTCTCCTATTGTTGCGTCCGAATGACAAGATGGTCGCCCGAAGTCTAACCTCGATCCCCTCCGTTCGCTCCTCTTTATCTGCTCCTCCACCTACGTCCTAGCAGCGGCGGGGAAAAGGGGGAGAAGGGCCGGCTTCAAACGGTTGTGGACGACGTTTCGGAAGGACGCGTCGAGCGGAAGGAAGCCTGGCTCGCCCCAAGGGAAAGAGGAACCATGTGTCTTTAGCGAAGCGGCCGCACGTTCCCACGGGAAAACTTCCTGCGGCCAAAGTTCTTCCATCTGGTTGGGAGTAGTCCGGGCACACACACGACCGTCATACCTCACTTTTCGCCCCCCATGCGTTGTATTAAACCACTGTCCCTCTGAAAACCTAAAGATTAGAAAGAGTGTAAGGACCCTTTCTTTTTAACATGTATATAAATGGTATTTGCAACATTAGCAAGGCCATGAAATAAATAATTTATGCAGACGACACCAGCCTATTCCCCTCTCCCAGTGATATTGTTGAACTAACAAGTGCGGCCAATAGGGTATTGACATAATTAACAGAACGGTCTTTCCTTATATACTTATAAATATACAAGGGAAAACTAAGGCTGTATTTTTTATCAATAAGAAAAAACATGTTCTGAACCCACCACGTCTTTTTTAGAGAATACTGCCATTGAATATGTCGACAATTTTACATCACTTGGCGTCGTTTTTATTGCTACGATGTCGTGCAGCGCCCACTTAAAGAAAATCTCTGTCGCACTTTAAAGGTTTAATGCAATAATTTGGCGCCACAAAGGCCTGTTACCTGCAAAAACTGAACTGTATCGCTATTATGCGTTTTTTTATTCCCATGTGAGTTACTGTTTCTTTGTATGGGGGAACGTCACGGTAACAAATACGAAGAAGTACGCCTACAGAAGAAACTACTTCGTGCGGTTGGAAACGTGTCGTATGATTCCTAAACTTTTCTTTTGTACCAGCAGTATGAAATTCCGAGAATTGACCGCATGTACAACTAAAGATTTGCTTTCTTCTATAAGAAAGCACTCAGCTGAAATGACCCCTTCATTGCGAGTTTTGTAACGCTCACACATTATCACAATCCGTACACGTCTGTCAAAACAAATAAATTTGTCTAAACCACGGCGTAGAACACATTTTGGCTACATTATGCTAGGGCACATTCTTCCAACCTATCTCAACACGCCATTGTATAAAGACGTGACCCGCATGTCATTCACTGCACTTCGAAATACCTTTGTAAAATAAGGCGTGAACACATTTTTGCATAAAGTTGACTGTCATTGCTTCGCACGGAAAGTGCCTTATATTCAGTGAAGTCGGAAGCCCGTCTGTGAATAATGCTTCTATAGCGAAGCCGTAACGACTTGTTTGTTGCTTTTAAAGTTTTTAAACTTTTTAACTGCTTCTTTTAGCTGGTGTATCCGTTTTTACTTCACATGTATTTTGTGATATGCTTGTATGACCAAATGCTTCTGATGTGTACATATTGGTTGTGAACAAATGTTTCGAGTGTCTGTCATATTTTGTGCTGTTTTCCTTTCCTCTAAAGAATGACAATGTTTTTTCTTGATATTGCACAGTTTTGTTGCGCATGCTGACCTGTAGGAGCGGCGAGGCTCGCCAAGCAGTCGTTAATGACTGCTTTTTTCTTGCCACCCTCAGTTTTCTTTTGACTGTAAAAAACTGGAATAAAGCCATGGATTGATTGATTCATTTTGGTGTGCGTTTGACTCCTCGCAAGAAATGATGTTGATAACGCCCGTAATTTAAAGAACAATCAGATTTAGAACAACTCTGGCTGTAGCCGTGAAAAACAAACGGAAGACTACCCCTCACACACTGGGAAACATTATTTTGGATATGATATGTAATCATAAATAAATGTCACTTACTCCCATGGATCAAAACAATGTTGTAGATACCAAGATGCCCGATATCGAATTTGGCACAAATCCACTTTGTATTGTTAAGCCCAGTGTCCAATGCTTGGATAAATTACGCTATGGAAATACAATTTTTTATTACTGGGGATCTTTTCTATTACAGGAAACGAGCAGCGGTAAGTCGACTGATGCTGCGACAATTTTCAGTGGTTCTAAAAAGCGGGATGAGCTGTTTGAAAAAGTTACTCTGTTCGTCTTTAGCAGGCGGACTGGTTAAAAGAGAGGGGGCGAGGTGTTTAGTTTACCGTTGAGGACACGGTATCCCATCGCGACAAATTGTAGACCGATGTCGATTGCAAGAATGCTGCGTTTACCAACGCAGTCAAGGTGAACTTTCCCAATCCTTGGAAGGATTCCTTCACAGTAGGCGAGGATTTGTCCTCCTTAGCCTAGTTTGTACGCCACAGAACACGTAGAAATGCTGGCTTAGAAAGGTCTCTGAAAATACACAGTCCGACACGGACTGCTCTATGTTTCGTTTTTAGAGTACACCATGTTTTGTGTCCTCTACCACCATGTTTTGAAAAGGTAACAGATTTGAGAGTTAGATTAAAAGAACATGCCTTAAAAACTAACACACAAAGTAATGACTGAAAAAATACAATGGGTTGCCTAAAACACTGAAATTAATAATGAAGTTGCAAGATGGGTGCAGTAAGCACACCAACACTCGCGAAAGAACACGTGCACAGAAAGCATATTCAAGAGATGCAACAGGAAAGAAAATTAGTGTGCGCGTGTGTGTGTGTGTGTGTGTGTGTGTAGGAGGAGGTGCTTACACCGTGCCATTTACGAGCAATCCCGGATCAGTTGCCGAGTACAAGAACAACACAAGCAAAGACGTACCCAAGAAACATAAAAAGACGTGATAGGAAAAAAAAAGGTGGGAGGTTGAGGGTGGGGCAGATTTACACAGAGCCATTCATAAGCAACTTGTACGCAGTTTCTAAGAAGACAAGTACACCAACACCCCAGAACAACAAGTACACAAAAACTACATTAAAAAAAAACACAGGAAAGGGTGCCTGGAACTAGCACGTTGCAACTTAACACCATGTCCTCGTTGCGAATAGCCAGCAAGACAAGCAATGAATATAAACAAGTGCGGTTGCTCAGTATTGTTAATTTTTGATCATGAACAAAAATTTATGAACTTGTTGACTATGCTTTGTACATAGTCTTCTGCCACGATGTCATACATGTAGGGACCTCTAGAGTCTGTTAAATCATCAAACGGTCTCTAATATGACTCTGAATAAGTACACGTTAGGATTGTGCATGGATCTGAATGAATTTGTTAACATATTTCTACCTAAACTATACGAAAAAAACATGGAGTCCAAATGAAAAGCCCTCAACCGTGTTATTGGCCATTTGCTGGTGACGACACCTTTAAAAGCAGAAAACATTGGGCATAACAAGAGTGGTCATTTTCCAATAATAAGGCAACGTCAAAAATGGTTGTTTTGAAAATGGCCAAACTCTGAATTTGGTCGAATCTGAGTACGAAGTAGATAACAAAGTTATGCTACAACAACCTTTTGCTTCATGTCAAACATTCGTTTACTATCAAAGTTCTTTTTAAATCATTGGTGGGCTTTATGTATGTATAAACCTTTACAGAGCGAAGGGGTGGCTAGTGGCCTAAGAAATGAGGGGCTTGTTTGGGGAAGGGGTGTGCAGGGCTTATATTGCAATTTTGTGCTTAAATAGCAACATATGGACACATATTCTTTGCTGGTTGCGGGAAGCAGCAGATATTTTGTGGGGTGGACAATATGAAAAGTATGAATTAAAAGAATGAATCTCACCTTTCTTTACAGTGAAAGAATAGCCAGCTAAAACATTTTGTGTTTTGTTTGTTTAAACAAAAGCAGACATTATCACAGTTTGTACTGTACTGGATCTAGAACAAGTTTCCAGTTAAAGGGACACTGAAGTGATTCGTAAACATTGCAGGATTACTAGCGAAAAGTGGAGTCCGGAGTCCATAGGCCATGTTTCGATCACTCTGAATGCGTTTACGCGGATTTATTTACTAGAATGATCAATTCGAAAATGCTGTCCTCCTCTTTGCATTCTCGCCCATTCTCTGAGCCGTTTTCGTGGGACGTCCGGAGAAGATGACTTGGCTTAATTGCGGTCCTGCACGGCTCGGCGACCTTCGGACAGAATCAGCCGGCCAAGAGTTTATGGTAAAGCGTTTAGGCCGCCGGCAGCCGACGCGTCATCGTAATTGATTCGTTCAGTTCAAACTGAGCCACCACACGTTTGTGAATGGAAGAATGTGCGTTTCGTTAGTTTGTTAGTTTGACATTGTACCAACCTCCAAGTCCAGGTTCCTCCACAAAAGCGCTGCACAAGTGCACATGTGACGCCTCGCTGACTGGTACGCTAGTAGGAAGATCTGAGGCCATTTGAAGGCGAGAGAAATCAGCGAAGGCAGTATAGGTACTAAGGAAATAAAATCAACTGAAACTTTTACTTTACAGCGTTAAACAAGGAGCAGGATGCACTTTTTTGCGATGGGCGAACAAGCACAGCGGTCAGCAGCACGACTACGCATCTGCGAACGCTTTTTCATCTAAGAATTGCAATAGCTAGATTTGAGACATAGTGGAAAGTTCGGGGACGCTTACTGCACGGACGCTATACAACCAATATTCACCTAAGCGGCCTAAAACGATAAATCTAAAAAAAGTGTAAACTGGGTATAAATTTTATACCTTATATTTCCGCCGTCAGGAGCGCTGGCCCGCGGCCGAGTAGACTCGAGCGCTAGGTTTGATATTTTGGAAGTCGGAAGTTCGAATCCTCGAGAATACTTTTTAAGCTGATTTTTTCGTTTTAGGCCGGTGTTTCTGTACTGAGTTCACCATGTTTGGGCGGTATGTTCACTGCTCCACCAGCTAGTTCGCAAAACGCGCACAGATTGACAATGAAGCGCTAGTGATTTCTTTTTGGCGTGCTGTTGCCATAAAGCACCGACTGCTTGCGGGCAGTGGGCACAGGCCAGAATCAGCAGACCCTTGGCCTGGTGCGAACACGCTTTTTTACGATACAGGCATGAGTGAGGCCAGATCCGAAAATGGGGGAAAAGGGCATGGCATTTGAGCGTCTGTGGTGACGCGGATGGCGTTAACCCACTGCGCAGGCCTCGGCTAGTGATTGCTACGATTCCAAGCCGTCCTGGGAGGCTTATCTTTGGCATTTTACAGCCGACAACATTGTAGAAGCGCGGTATGACGAATATTGAGATATCGAGAATGCCCATAAGATAACGTCGGATGTCAAGCGTGTTGTTTTAGAGAACCGAAACCGAAACTTGTTTGAATGTAATCGTGGGCATCATGCAATCACGGTGTACCTGCTCCCGTCGTCACAACATTTAGTTGGCGCAGCCGCCGCCTACCGCGCATGCTAGTTCTCCTTCTTTCGAGCTTTATAAAATATTTACCGCGCTGTCAACCGGATAAACAATGACAAGGGTGTTAATTTGAGCCAGTCTACGCAGTGCAAGCAAAACCGGGGGTTTGGCAAATTCACTTCAGTGTCCCTTTAAGGTTATGTTAACTTCTCCTACATTAGACCTCCACAACATAGGGGCATATACAGCTTGTAACCACCTTCTAAGGAACAGAAGCTGGGCGGTTGTGAGGCAAGGCTGAATTTGTGTGAAGCAAATAGAGATGAGTGTCAGAACCGCACACACCTGTGTGGACTAGTGGCTAAAATTAAAAGCAACGAGTACGGAAACTCTGTACCTTTTATATTTTATTCATTAAACAAAACATTTGCTTGGCTTGTTGATTCTGCCTTGTACGTATCTTGGATATGTTGACAAGAATTAATGATCTCAAGGTAGATATTTAGTTACCTTCACTGTGCAGGTTTGTGTGATTTTGTGGATTTCAGACAAATAATTACGAATAATTATGAGGTGTAGGCAGGCATTTTAACAGTAAATTTTAACGTTGACTTGTTGCAAGCCTAAATCAAGTACACGGCCATTTCCAAATGTAAAAAGGTCACCATACATTGCAATGCTCCACGCTGGGTGTATTTGTAAAGCGAAACTTTCTGAGAGAGAGAGAGATGGCGTCCCGTCAAAAAAATTTATTTCCTGCTTGACTGGTTGGTTGATCGCAAAATCCTCATAAAAAAATAAAAAAGCAGTCCTATGGTGTTTATTTCTTGGTACAAGACGGCTGAACTTGCTGCTTGGAAAAAAAAGTCTTCTCAGCAATGCATTTCTGCTTCGATGTGAGGCCTAGTTTCCGGGTTTATACGTGTAAGCTAGCTTGGTCGTTGAAGGCTGACATTCCCACTTTGCCCGTTCTGCAGTGAAGCATGGTCATGCACGCAGACTATGTGGTTACAGAAAACGGCTCTAACTATAGTGTTATAAGAGTACCCCGAAACAAACAATTCCTGGCTAAGGCGACTCATATATGTGAAAACCTAGCTATCATTGTGTTCAATTAGTACGTTGTAAATTCCGAATAGGGATTGTCCCGGTTACGCAATTTACGCATCGATCATGAAGAAGTTTTACAATAGTATAACCTTATCTCATAAATCACATAACTGTATACGTTTATAGATCGCACAAAGTAAGCGTATCTGCATGCGTTTACTTAGTGCGTAAAAAAGCGTCAATTTCGCGCCCTTCTATACTTTCTTTGAGAAGGGACGGTAAATGGGTTTTTTCTGACAGCATATAAATGTATTGTACCTTTATTTCAGTACTATATCCATGTTATGCTGCGTAAATTGCATGATTGTGTCGCGTGCTACTCTTGTCAGCAGCTTCAACGACATGTTAAGTTTCTGTGCGGTGCCATACAGAACACACACTGCAGAAATCGCTACAGCATGTACTGGTGCGGCTCTGCGTCCTGGTTCATTGACGTCCCGCTCTGCTATTACAACATTTCCCAATAATTACATATTGCCTATTTGTACGATATCAGACACATCGCACATCTGTATTCGACATCGTTAAAGTTTTTACGATATTGCAGTTTTGCGATGTCTGAGAACTTCGGCATAGCATCTAAAAAAGGTACAGTACTGGTGAGGTTGTGTGGCCCGCTGTTTCTTCGAAAAACATTTCTCTAACACGGTTGTTGCCGCTAAGCATCACGCAAAAAGTGAATTTGCGAGCACTTTACGAAAACCACGCCAGTTTAAAACCTTCTAAAAAAATCTGCCGAGATTTGAACCCGAACCCGGCACGTTGAGGTGACGCAGGCGATGCTCTAAACAACTGCGTTACGGTGGAAAGCCAGCACTGTGTCAAATAGCTTATATACAATTTGGATCCGCAGTTATCATGACGCATAATTATTTGTTGTGAAGGATTTCTGGCTGTTAAACTGAACATTGCTTGAAGAATGCTCGCGCACTAAGGTTCCTTGAAGCCCCTACAATACCTCAGCAGCTAGCAACTGCGCTGAACCGCGGGCAGATAGAGATTGCAAATGCTTCCCGGCTGATTCCCTACTACGGCAATAATGCTTCCTGCCCTTTGGTTTTACTCTTTACTCTAAAAACGTCGTCTTCTGCACTTACCTGAATTTATATTTTCAATCAACGTGCCGTTCCAGTCGCTAACGCATATGCGACTTGTAACTCCGGGGAAGCGCAGCCGCCGAGGAGCACGGCCAAAATGTTGACTTTAGCCTTATGTGGAGGGGACTGGGCTTCATGGGTCGTACTAAGGTTAATACGTTCTAGAAACTAAGAAAATATACTCGCATTTATTATTACGGCAGGAATGTAGTAAGGGCATGTATTCGCTACATTATCGATTACCGGCGACGACCCGTCGGCAGACTGGTCGGCGCCGTCCGCAACACATGTGCGCACGTATTAAAGTTGTGCCATGGACGATTTCTTCACATGTACTTTGTTATCCACTGTCGACACCATGCATCTAGCTATTGATTGGGCACATATTCCATGTTCCAGTTTCAGCTGGCGTGGATCGGTGCGATCATAATGCGCATTTCCCGTTTACCATCCGCAAGCATAGGTGCTATTTGTGTTTACAGTTTCAAATAAAGCAGCGCGTCGGTGATTTTTATGAACCCTTAGGATAATCTATTGCTTGTCTTGACGTTATTCCACAGGTAACTCATGACAGGGAATTTAGTTGAACTTATCAGTAAATTTAATCCAAAGGTTGCTGAAAGTCTTGTTCAACTGCTGGCATATTAATTGGGGAGGCCCTGGGCAAAGTGGAACTGCGTCACTACTAAGGAACGAGGCTTCTGTATAGGTGACACTGACTAAAGCTTTGGATTGGGCTAGTTGGTTTAACATCTCAGGGGGAAAAAACAGCGCAAAGACGGGGACTAACGGACGGGGACACTGACGCAAGCTTGCCAACTCGTCCGGGGATTGTTGCTTGCCGGCAGGAAGTTACAGACAAAATATATGGAATTTTCCAAAGAACCGAAGGGGAAGATCTCTGATTATCTTAACGCGCAAAACCAATGGACTGATGTCTGGCAGGGAAAAAGTACATTGTTTAATGCAGAGTCTCAGTTTTTGTTGTCCCTAGTTCATCTAAATGTACGAAGAGCAATGCCAGGCTGACTAACCGAGTTTCTCAGTGATTCGTGAAATTACAGCCGAAGCTGCTGTGCTTGCAGAGACTCGAAATTTCAGGACTACATTCCTCTCATGGTGTAGGCCGTCTCAGGCGGCATTTTTGAAAGCAGCCTTTTTTAAAATTGAAGGCCAAGTGTACATTTTACAAATTCTTGAATATATAACTTGGCGGAAGTATTTGTTTTTACTGATATATGTCCTTTTACAAAACGTAAAAAAACTTGCCTGGTATCGCTTTAACCAACAACAATGGTGCAAATTTTATTTAGAACCAAGCTGAAATATTTTTGTATTCCTCATTGTCTATTCGGCACTTGCAAGTGCGGAATTTATTTTTTCTTTCCAGCGATACCCTCAACTACGCGCAAAGTCAAACGTAAAACTTTGTTGTAAGACACCGCTTAAATGCCAGAGATTTTTTCAATTCGCACCGCTATGAAGTGAGAAGACCAACCAGTTGAAATAAAACGCCCAGTCAAAGTGGTTCTCCACAAGGATTGAAATTTCAGGACTACATTACTAATATGATGTAGGCCCTTATACTAGCTTGAACAAATCCACCCCTGTGAGAGTGAAAAAATTCAAAGTACTTTTTTTAGGTACCCCTTACGTATCGGCAGCGCCTTGAAGTACTAGTAGGCCCGTGCGAATATCCAAAATATTTCTTGGTTATTCCAATATCTAATGAGGAAAATCACGATTCTCGGATAAAATATGTGCTTAAGAATTCCTTTGCGACTATTCCGTCAGTTGTTATACCTACTAGGGTTCTTGCTTAGAAATGTAACCGGTACAGGGGCACCAAACCAGTCTCCTGATTTTGGCGTGACGAGTGTGTATTTTCCTTAACAGGATTTTCAACATTGCACATAATTGAATAATTGAAATTGGCTAAGCGGTGATAGCAACGTCCAGCCTGAAAATCTAGCCCTAGAAAACTCAAAAGTACGGGAGTAAGTTTCTATTCTAGAGGAGGTGTTCATTTAATTCTAAGCTATTTTAATTGAGCCCTAACAAATTAGGTAATATTCAACAGGAAGGTAAGTAGGTATAGGTACTTTGGGATGCGAAATCCTTGTGGCAAATATCAACAACTTTGTCGCTGCTTCGTTCTATTTATGAATTTTTGGGGCTTTCGTTTCTTCGTCTTGTTTGTTGGAATATTTGCACAGGCACCGTTATTGCGACACCGTGTGTTTGTTTGTTGTGTCGCTTTAGTTTCTCCCCTTTTTTGTCGCGAACAATTCAACATGCAGTATGGTACCAGGCACAACACCTTCCCAAGGTTTAGAATTCTGCGTGGCTGAAGGAGCATATGATCTTCCCTTTCAGGAAAGTCCAGTTGTTACCCTGCACATACCATTCTAAATTTTTCACCGTTGTCAACGTGTGGATGTAACGCGATGTCCCATCAGATATTTTTCTAGCCTCTCTGCTGCAGCACGCAACGATGGCAATATTTTACTCTAACGGATCAGGTGGTGCTATTGCACCTACACTCCAACACTAATATTTACTAGTTATATTTCCGCCTTGCTAAATTATATCTTCAATTCGTTTGGCGTGTCCGGCATTTCCGCCACTATTCGGCTATCCTCTGGACCGCTTTGATTCAATACCGTAAGTTAAGCAAATGTGAAAGGTTTCTTACTAGCGCACACCGAGGTAAAAGAGTTGCTCTACGCGGATTGCGTTGCCTACTTTTATAAGAACATTTAGCATGGGTTACAAGCACTCGGCATGACAACGTAATTTTTCGATGTGCGTATCGAACACTTGGATCTTGAAAAGACAACGGCAGGTCGCTTCTGCCTGAAGTGCTCAATCCGAGATACTCAGAGGAATTATCTGGGGTTGTGAATAATTTTACTAAAGTAGTGGTTTATCACATTTACAACTGTGAACCACGCGCGTAATTGTGAGTCAAATGTTTAATAATACTGCAGTGAGATGGCCCAGGATTGGCGTGCAAGTCATGAGTCAATGGCCACTACATGCATGAATCAGAGTAGGTTTATGCACGATTGTCGAAATGAAAAGACAGAAAGCGGAAGCAAGCAAGCAAGCAACCTGACTAAAGCTAGAAGCGTTAAAAGAGGCAACATGCCAAACATGAAAATGTTCGCGATAAAGAATAGGAAATGCCCTACAGAGGTGTCTGTGCAGCGCTCGGTTTGTCGGAGTCACGACTCGTACGGGGTCGACGGAGACGTCACGGCGCAGCTGGCTCAATGACCGGCTCTACGCCACGTCGCATCCAGTTATAGGACATAGGGCAGACATCGTCTACCTTGAACATGGGCCACACCTCGATGGCCACCGGCTTTAGGCATGAACAGCCCAGGGGTTGTCGGGATCAGCGGCGGACGGCTCTCGGACACAGAGGCAGTTGCGATCCAGGGTTTCACTCGAAAACGATGACAGGGCAGCGCTCTCAAGCCTAACGCCTCACAGGCGTCAAATGATCGTCGGCCCGATTCGGCTGTCTGCCAGCACTAACGGCGTGTTCGGTGTCTTCTTCTTTCTCGTCCACTGGCCCCTCATCACCATGACCCCAGGTATAAGAAAGTTGTTGGGGAGCAACAACTGTTTTAAAAATAATAAGGTAGGGTGAAGTTGCGAGAAGCCGTTGTACATACGGAAAAGGTCTTGCGCACAGTCTACAAGAGTGCAATCAGTCCTACTGTCACACTTTACGCAAAGCACACGCCCGAATGATATATAAAATAAAACACACTTAAATACTTAGAGACCAAAGTAACCCGTCAATAACAACTGAAGACCCACTATTTGCAAAAAAAAGAGGGTGACCCGCGAGGATTATACTATTCTGATGTACTCAGAGGCTGCATTATCGGTGTGCTTGTATGGACTACAGGTTTCTTGCGTGCAACGCTCTGACTGGTTAACGATGATTCTGGTGGGGACCATAGTTTCATCACTGTGCAGACGTTGTCTTTTGCGGTCGGGTCACTGCCCTTGAGGCGATGAAACATTTGGTTCTGCTTAGACCGTATTGCCGTTTCGTGTGAATTATGCGCGGAAGCGGGGTTTTCTGGCTGCATTTAAGCCCTTTCGGTTTGTCGAGCTGTAGAAATGCCTGCGGTTTCGAACCGCCGCTGAGGGAATCCCTTGTGGAACGGGGGTTCACCATTATAGTCGCCGGACTACCGACTTGGTAATGGCCCCGCTGCATATGTGCGAAGGCTTTATGGTCTGAGAGAGGAACGCTTTTCAGTCTGGAAGATCCTGGTGTTGGGATAAGTAGTTAGTACCACTCCTGCTCATCCAGGAAATTCGGTCTTTTTTTCAGTGAATTACACCGACACGAGCCACACGTTCTGACAAAATGTCGTGCGTCTTGACGCCGGTGTGGCCGAAAATATTATTCAAAAACTCGGTCGGTCGTCCTTCGCACAATTTTATGCTCCGCTGTGATGCTCTCATGGGCTTGTCGAAGAAACGGTTGCAGCAGTTTCTTTGGAACGACTTCTCTATATGTTGTGCCTATGCCAAGCTGATACAGACGGTACAACACGTTATTTGATTTAAGAAATGACTACATCTCCCCTTTTCATATAAGAAATTTGATATGTCATCATCATCATCACCAACAATCAAGAGATCATCATCATCAGGATTTGTGCTGCGTGGAATAAAACCGGCTTCCATCTTGCCATGTTGTTCGTGGCTGGTGCTCTAAGTATTATTCGCTCGGAAGCGATATAGCCGTGGCGACGAGGATCGCGCTTGCGCTAGGCGAGCATCGAGGAGCCGACGAAGAAGCGAGCACTGCTTATAGCTTCGCTAACGAACATTGCGGTGCGAGTGGTGCAAGCCCGATGTCACCCGAAACAGGTCAATGAGCTCAGCTTCGAGGAAGTGATCGGACATTTGGAAGATCACTACGCTCCACAAGTCAACGAAATTGCTGCCAGTTATTCTTTCTTCAGGCGTTCGCAACAAGAAGGTGAAAGTGCCCAGGATTTCATTGCGGAAATTCGACGGCTAGCAGAGAAGTGTCAAATCAAATCAAATCAAATCAAAGTTTATTTTTCAACATCAACATCAGGCGATACAGATGCTGAGGGCAATGAACAAAAAGCCACTAGAATGGGCTTGAAGGCGTCCACTGCCCTGTCCACTTGGCAGGAGGCAAGACAACAATATTTGAAAAGCAATAAAGCAGTATGCAATTTGAAAGTAAACTTAGCATGCAGAACACATCTTTGAAAAATTGCACTTGTCACAAATATACACGTCAAAGCACGAAAAAGGAAAACCGTAATTAAAAACATCTTGAACAACTGCGCTCGTCACAATTACACGTCAAAACACGAAGGAAAAACTAATTTGGAGCATAGGCATAAAAAAAAAGGTAACTTCGGAACTTCACTGGAGCGCATGTTAAGAGACCGAATTGTTTGCGGTGTGCGGGATGAAGACGTGCGGAGAAATTTACTGACGCAACGAAAGCTCACACTGGAGCAGGCAGAAGACTTTGTTGTATCAGCACAGGAAGCGGCTCAGAACGCTAAAAGCATGCAATCTGCAGAACCAGATGCGGTACATCTTGCCCGACAGACAGCCCGTCCATGGAAGTCACGCCCTAAACAGGAGAAGCGCCACACTTGTGGAAGATGTGGTGGCGAATCGCATTCAGAGGACGAATGCAAACACCGTCGCACGGAGTGCCACCGGTGCGGCAAACGAGGGCATCTACGCCGGATGTGCGGACAATGGCGCCAGGGCTCATATGCAATGACAGCGGAAGCGCACACAGACTCGGACGAAAATGAAGCCCTGCACACGATAGCAGCGGTTCTTCACCAAGAAGCCAGCATCCGCAAGGTTAAGCCAATTTACAAGGAGATTACCTGGAATAACGTCCCCATTAGAATGCTGGTGGACACCGGATCACCTGTAAGTGTCATTTCCGAAACGGTCTTCCGGAAGTACAAGGCGATGTGGCCACCATTACGGAACACGCAGCTACGGCTCTCTTGTCTCTTGGGGGAACTTCCAGTCGTGGGACAACTTAGTATGACCGCTGCGTGTGATGGGAAAGATGTCGCTGGGTCATAGTCGTCGGCAGCTCGGGACCATCCTTGTGCGGCAGAGATACAATCAAGGCGTTCAACGAAGTGGGCGTGGCAATGTTGTCTAATGTGGTCGCGAGTGTGCAACCAGTCGTGCTAAAAACGGCCGGAACGAAACTACAACAGCTGCTCAACGAGTACGCCGACGTGTTCGCTCCGGAGCTAGGCCTCTGCAAGGGACCACCGGTGACGTTTCAGCTGAAAGAAAACGCGTGTCCACGGTTTTTCAAGGCCCGCACGGTACCCTACGCCTTGAGGGATAAGATGTCGGACGCGCTAGACCAGCTGGTTGCCCAAGATGTCCTGGCACCGGTGAAAACCGCCGAATGGGCGACACCAGTAGTACCCGGTCGTAAAGGGCGATGTTCCATTCGAGTGTGCGGAGACCTTTCGCATGACAGTAAACGCAGCAACGCTGATGGAACGTTACCCGTTTGCCTCGAGTGGATGACATCTTTGCCAAGCTAAACGGAGGGGAAGTCTTCACGACTCTGGACTTACGTCAAGCTTACAACCAGTTACCGTTGGATGAAGAGGCCAAGAAGATGACAGTCCTCACATGCACAAGGGCCTGTTTTGTTTTAACCGGCTGCCTTTCGGTGGCGTAAGTTCTGCTCCGGCCATCTTCCAAGGCGGATGGATGGGCTTCTGGGCGATATTCCTGGGCGTGCAAGTATACCTGGACGACATTATCATCGCGGAGAAAAGGAATGACTTGTCCAGGCTAAAACAGGTCCTACAGCGACTGCGGGGAGTATGGTCTCCGACTTCACAAAGGAAAGTGCAAGTTCCGGCAAGATGAAGTCACTTTCCTAGGTCATCGTATTGATGCTAAAGGACTGCGGCCAAAGGAATGACAACATGAAAGCTGTCATCGAAGCCCCAACACCCACTTCGGTGAGTGAGCTGAAAGCTATCCTGGGCCTCGTAAACTATTACGGCAAATTCTGCAAATCTCGCCACCGTGCTGGCCCGCTATATGCCCTTTTAGCTAAAGGGGACCAGGTGCAGTGGGAGCCAAAACAAGAGCGAGCATTCCAATAGTTAAGGACGCAATTGCGGCTTCCAAGTTCCTTGCTCACTTCGACCCTGATAAGCCACTACGACTCGAGTGTGACGCGTCACCTGTAGGCATTGGGCTGTTTTGTCTCACCGTGTCAACGGTGTTGACTACCCCATCGGATTTCCGGTCACGGACACTTACAAAGGCCGAGCGCAATTACTCCCAGTTGGAAAAGGAAGCACTGGCTCTTGTCTCGGCGTCGCCGGTTTAAGGACTACTTGTATGGACACCGATTTGTGTTTAGTGACGCCGACCACAAACCGCTCACTGGCTTATTCAATCCAAGTAAGGCGATCCACCGATGGCTGCAGCGAGAATCCAGCGTTGGGCCTTATTTTTGGGAAATTATGACTACACATTACAGTATCGCAAGGGCAGTGAACATTCAAATGCCGATGCCCTCAGTCGTCTGCCATTGCCAGCCACGGAGCCGAGGGACGACTGCCCCGAACGCCTGTGTTTTGTATACCCAAGGCCTGGAATAAACGGCGATATGCGCTCGCGACGTGGCACAACTGACTGATCAGGACGCCATCATCCGGAAGGTGAAAGAGTGGATTGCAGAGGGATGGCCGTCTTCCCTCCCACAGGGTCACGAACACCTCCGTCCGTACTTTAACCGAGAACGGAGCTAACCACTAGCCACAATTTGGTTGTATGGGGGACATCGCATTGTTCCTTCCCATGGCTGTGGCAAAACGCATGTTGCGTCTGCTGCATGAGACACACCCAGGAATGACATCCATGAAAAAACATGGCCCGAACCCTGTTTTGGTACCCGGGTTTGGATAGTGACATAGAACGGCTCGTCAAATCATGCGGTACATGCACGCAGGCTCGGCGATGCCACCCGCCCAGATACCTTGGCGTGGCCAGACACCGGCAAAAGATGGAGCCGACTACATGCAGACTTTGCCGGTCCGATAGACGGCCAGATGGTATTGCTTGTGGTGGACGCCAAAACAAAATGGATAGAGCAGTTCCTATGAAAGTTGCCACAGCGCAATCAACGGTTGATGCCCTAAGGTCAATGTTTGCACGCTTTGGCCTTCCAAAAACTATCGTTTCAGATAACGGACCGCAATTTTTGAGCGCTGTCTTTCGCGAGTTTATGGCCCGAAACAGCGTGCAACATCTCACAACTGCCCCGTATCAGCCACAGTCCAACGGATTAGCTGAAAGAGCGGTGCGCACCCTCCAAGAAGGGCTAAAAAAAACACTGGAATAGACCTGAAAACACGCATATCTCGGTTTCTGTTCCGATATCGCCGAACGCCTATCAAGGATGGCAAGTCCCCGGCGGAGCTATTACGGGATATCTGATGAACCAAAATGGAACTGCATCACACCGGACAAGGATAGGGCAGGACATCCAACGAGAGCGATAAAAACTAAGTTTAATGCCGGTGACCCCGTCTGGATGCGAAGTTTTGGGCCAGGTCAAACAGTGTATTCCCGGAGTTGTGCGCAGTCACCAGGGCTCCCGGATGCTTACGGTTGAATCGGGACAGGGACCTCCAGCGACGGCATCTGGACCAGCTGAGGAGTCGGGCTGAAGAACAAGACTGTCGCTCGGAAGACGTTAACCAGCAGCAACCCGCCGCCGAGAGTACCCCGTCCTCATCGCAGGTGGACTCGACTTCATCTCCCGGTACTACGACCTCAGTGCAGGACAGCCCGGAAGCAGCCGATGCGGGAGCTGGCCACCCGCCAACTTTGCGAAAATCGACAAGGCTCCGACGGGCCCCTGACCGCTACGGTTTTTCTCCTGAACGCTTTACCTATTAGGGGGAAGAGATGATATGTCTCATCATCATCACCAACAATCAAGGGATCATCATCATCAGGATTTGTGCTGCGTGGAATAAAACCGGCTTCCATCTTGCCATGTTGTTCGTGGCTGGTGCTCTAAGTAATATTCGCTCGGAAGCGATATAGCAAAATTCTTTCCCATTCTCCAGAATCAGCATCGGAGGGTCGAGTCTCTTCGTTGTTCCTCAGCCAACTCTTCCCTTAGAATATCAGTGCAACTGAATCCAGGCACAGTTAAAGACGTAACCCCCGGAATGGTTCTCCTGTCGAAAGCCGAAACCGGAAAATCGGTGGGTAGCTTGGTGGCTGTTGCAGCCAATGCTACATTTGGGCCATCTCTGCCGTTGACTTGCAAGTCGGGATCCCGCTTATGAGGTTCTTTCACACCTGAAATATTTCCAAACACGAGATCATAGGTTGGTTTATCTATGCACGCAGTGGTAACCTCACCCACAAAGAACGGGGTTTGGACGTAGATATTGGCCTCTGGGAGCTTCTTGACTGTCCCATCCAAGAGTAGTCTTCTTCAGTCATTCGGCCTTGTGATGGTAAGCGCCTTCCCACTGTTGCATATGCTTACACCTAGGGCCCATCTGTCTTTAGGCCACTGCTGTCCGGCTGCAACGCGCTCAAATCGCTGCAAGTATGCCTGGAAGTCACCGCGTTCCTCATAAAAAAGAGGCAGCAATTTCTGCGGGTTTATTGCAAGTAGAGTAGCTCCAGCTCCTCCTCTCACGGCGTCCTTCGCGTGATTTGTAATACCCTCTCGGAGACTGATCTTTAACAGTAATAACACGTTCGCCATTTTTGCGGCATCCTTAGCTCGATACGCCGCTTCCTTCTCTGTTTCAGGAGTTTTTCGGCTGGCTTCACTCTCGGTGGTCCCAGCGGTGCCCTGTAAAGAACGTTCGCTCTCGATCCATGCTTTTGTCCCGAGATTCCCAGCGGAGTTTCCATTGACAGTAATTTTTCGAGATCTATGCTGCTGAAGCTTACGTTACAGGAGCACTTGTGGCTCACTGACTCCTTTCAGCGGATGTTAAAGAATCTTGGCAGGCTCGCCACTTTTTTAAATGAATAGGCCGAGGGTTAATGTGAACGTCACGAGTCAATGGCCAGTGCGTGCGATAGTCAGGGTTGGTTTATGAATGTTTTTCCAAAAAGAAAGGTAGATAGCTGAAGCATCAAGCCACCAGAGAAATGCTAGAAGCGTTAAAAGACGCAACAGGTCGACATGAAAATGTTCACGACAAAAAAAAATGGCCTACTGAGGTTTTTCCGCAGCCCATCGGGGTTTTGAAGAGCGGTCGGGGTCGACGGCAATATCACGGTGAAGCTGGCTCGAAGACAGGCTCTACGCCGTGTCGCATCCAGGTACGGGACATCGGGAAGGCATCGTAGACCTTGCACTTGAGTGACGGCCCGATGCCGAAGCTGCGGGAGTGAGCCGAGAATTGAACCTCCACGTGAACACGTACCGGCTCTATCTCGCCCATCGCGTGTTCCGCTCCTGGCACGAAAATCCCACGGGTCGTCGGGATCAGCGGTAGACGGCTCTCGGACACAGCAGTGGTTGCGATCCAGGTTTTCACCCGAAGACGGCTACACGGCTGCGCTCTCAAGCCCAGCGCGTCACAGGCGTCCACAGATCGTCGGCCGAAATTGGTTTTCTGCCAGCACTAACTGCGGGTTCGGTGCCTTCTAGTGCACACTTCTCAGAAATACAACACATCTAATTAGCCACGCATTCTTCCGCGCATAAGCCATCAAAACGTTTTCTACCCTTTAATATTAAAGCGAGAATTGTATGGAAATATATGGATAACCAGAAAAGTTAAAAATATCTTTTATTACACTTTGCGGGGAGCAATAATACAAGAAAGGTTAAAAAATGTGTGTTGAATATTTCGTTCTAACTTTACACTCCTTTTCTTGCACAATTCTAGTTGGCAAAAGCAAGCCTTCTAAGGTTTTTATTACGCACATTTTAGGATTTTTTCTTCTCACATTTTGCTTATTATTATTGCAACAATTTTTAATTAACATTCTTAACCTTGTTCCATTATGCCATGGGGAAAGCGTGTAAATAGGCCTACATCAAAGGACGAATTTTAATCTCAGCGTTCTGGTTTTTTTGTCCACTGTGGCTGCATACACGGTGTATTTAGTCACTCTTCTATGATGTAAATATGTTCGTGCCATACGTAGCACATACGATGATCCCTAATGCCGATGAGAAAATATTGTGTAGCAGGTATTCCAAACATTGCGTTGTCATTAGTTTCATAGTAGCAACGAAAGCCCCTGAGGAAATCAGCCTTAAGTTGTCGTGAATACATTTTATTCTGTTTCAATCGATTGGTATTTGCGCTGATAATATCGGATTTAATTTGCGCTGAAAAAACGTGAATGTATACCAACTAGCCCAGTTCTCGACCTTTTTGTGATCGGATATCGAACTTTTGCCGTCATGCGCGAATCAAGCCCGACGTTTTGAAATTTTGGAGGTGATTTTATAGAGGCAGTTCTGAGGAGCAGCTTCCTCTCTTCTTTTCTTGGTGTCGTAGGTAGAAGGTTGAATTTGTGTAAAAAGCCTAGCGGTTCATTACATGCGATAAAATTTATTGTACTGTTTATCTAGACGTATATCAATATAGATCTTGTGCGTAAAGTGGCTAAGCTTTTCCTTATTGCTCTGATTGTGCTGCATTAAAAAAGCCACTGCGCATATATCGTCTTTTCAAAGCTCTTGTTTAATCGGCGCCCACTAAACGAGCGTTAAAAACTAGTAATTTGTAATGACGTTATGTTTTTGATATTCATATGGCCGTAGACACGCAATACTTATGCACAAATGGCAGTATTATATGCCGCATGGCGCGGCGGCGGCATTTCGTTGTGTTGTTCCTCCCCTTGGTCCACGTCCATTTCAGGTAGCACGCTCACCCGCACAGTGTGTCTGCTGTGGTGTCTGCTTAACTTGTCGACACATACTTATCGTCATAGTTGCTGAATTTACGGTCATAATAACCCCAGAAATAATCTCAGCGCGATGGCCAACAATAGGCCAACAGCGGCATGTTTAAGTACGAAGCAGCAACCGGCCCGCTGTCGAAAAAAACTGGCAGGGCAGGCAAAAATACCGGGCAGGTGAATACCCTACATTGAAAATTACTTGCTTGCAGCGATTTTCTCAAAATACCGATTTTCCTGGCTACTCCTTAAAGGTTAGGTTGATGGTGGCGACTTTTTCGGCTACTTTTGTCAATTTTCCAGCGGCGTTTCGTTCAGAGGACATGGCAAACTTGTTGGAAGAGGTCGTTAATGTTAATTTTTTTTGCACCAAACAAATGATATTAGGGGTTAAAATCAAAGTGCGCAAAAAAACCCCGTTCTCTAGGTCCTGAAAGTAGAGCGTGCCTTTGGTGTTATTTGTATTTTTAGACTAACAAAACATGGTTGAGTAAAACATCTAAACGACATGAACATGGAAATATGGCCTGTCACTGGCTTTTCCCAGCTCAAGGACCTTGCTTCCGCAGTGCATTCGTGTGTCTTAAGTAGTTATACTTGCATTGGTTAAACTCCGCATAAAGTTGCACAATACAACCAGAACCGTAGCAACAACAACAACATGGAAAATGTTCAAAATTCTTAACTTGTGCTCCCGAAACCAACCTATAATAGGTGTGCATTACATATATGGTTCCATGTGGAGTTTTACATGGCTCTTTTAACATGGGATCCTTTACATGGGGTCTTTTATATATGCGTTCTATAATGTACGGGATTGAATTACCTATGGTATTCTACTCTTCATCAGTGATTCTCGCCGTTCGTCGTGTTCCCGTATTTCCGCGAATAAACTGTTCAAGTGCGTTTGGAGCGGGTGTCTTTACAGACCGAGTGGCCTGGCGTGGCTGAGTTTCACAAGGCCACGAGGGTAGGTTGTGTCACTGTATAATCAATTAACCCCAAACGCTGGGCTGAAATCTAAGAGGCGGCATTCTGTAAAAACGTCAACTCAGACAACCATTCTGTTGTGTAAGGCCTAGAACTGAGTGCAGTTACTCAAAGTTTTTGCGGACGGTTAAACCTCAAATGACAAGACAGAGGACTTTGGCCTTATTGTATGCGAAATGATTCAAGTGTCGTAAAGGTAATGTTCGCGCTAAAATACTTTTCTGGTTTCGCTATTAGATTTGTTTGGCACTAAGCGCTCAACTATTTTTGCATTTATGTGTTGCTTGCCTTCATACTTTTTTGATGTTTCTTTGTGGCTTCAGTCTTATAAAAATAAAAAAAGATTTGAAGTAAAAAACGCATTTTAAATATTTGCGTTCACCCGCCGCGGCGTGAGCCCGAGCCCCCAACTTACGGCGGAGGAAGACGACGAGGTGGTGCCACTCACCACCTACAATGACACCCTGGAGTGGTACCGGACTAACCGCCGGACGCTATCCCCATCCCACCCTAAGCTTACGTGATGCGAAGCAGTGGTGTTTAGGCAGCTGCAAACACGTGCGCTGATGACTCCATGGATAGCTAAACACGTATGCCCGGAGGTGTACCCCAGTGATGTGTGTGTGATGTGCAAGAAGGACAGGGCCACGGCGGCCCACATCCTGTGGGACTGCAGAAGACACCCGAGCGAGGCCAGTGCAGCAGAGACGTTCCCGCCGTACCTTGTCAGTGCGGCGGCGTGCAAAGACTATGTCATACAACACATGGCTGTCCAGCAGGTGTCAGACGCCCTCAAGCTTCAACGCCCGAAAGTGTCACCCCCAACCGGGGTAGGCATGAGTAGGTGACGGAAGCCGAGTGGCCGGCTCACACGACGTGAGGCCGCGTCGCGTCTGCAGGACAAATAGATTTTTTCTCTCTCTCTCTCTCTGAAGCAGTATATCATATACCACGTGAAAAGAGTTTCCTCTACGTAAGCTCGAACGAAGAACTTAAATATAGCTGTCTATAATGGTATCTAAATGACGGTACTCACAGAGTATTAGCGCGAAAATTCTGGTTTTGAACCTGTGGCCTCGTTCAGCCGCCACACTATTTTTTAGACGATTTTCCCTGCTTTGGGTCGCGAACACCGAAGGGGTGTAACAACGAGTAGGAAGCTTTTCGCATTGGTGGACAGTGATCGTTTGTCGCAAAAAGCAAATCGCGTCTCGATTTACCCGATCCCTGAGACTAAAAAAGGAGATTATGTGGTGTGTTGTCTCGTATACTTTGTTCGAGTCCTATACTAGTCAAAGACGTTTTTGCTGGGTTGCTGACCTGCACATTTGCGTTCCCTAATTTTTATCGACAGAGCTAGGTTTAGCCATTGAATACATTGTGGAATGGCAGCCCCGCCAGCCGGTAAAAAACTGATTGAGAGCTTGTTTGCTCGTGTTTTTGTCGTGTGTCCATCTTGTAGGTCTTGTCACAAAGCCTTACAGCCCACCTTCCGACGCTGTTTGATTACCGAACTCCACGAGGCGGGCCACGCTGCCTCGAAGGTAGCACACAATGTTGCTTTACTCCTGTACCCTGCCGGCGCAAAAACGTCAGCGTAAATGCAAGTTCCAAGAACGCTTACACAAGCAGTTATAACTTGTTAACAAGAGAAAGCAGAACTACGAAGTGGGCTGCTATCAATCAGGCGCAGGCATTTCTGTGGCGTATTGTGAACGTTCCCAGATTTTCTGCACGACCACTTCTACTTGCTTCTGGTTAAATTATGTTTCTCTCTTTCTTTCGATGTCAAAAGCATGCACACCCAGGAGTACTAGCGATGTGTGTTAGCTGGTGGCCCCTCCTGTGCATAATGAACTCTTTACGGATAGAGTACGCTGCTGATGAAAGGGCAAAGTTCCCTGCGTTCGAGGAAGTCTTTGAATTCGACATTGTCTTCCACAGCCAATGCATTGGGTCGATACACTGCACGGCAAAATTTCTGCTTCAACGTATCAATGATCAATTGGCCTATGCACACTCGAAGGTGAAAGCAAGATTTAACGTGTTCGCTCCTTCCGTGGACAATATGTTGCTGGATCAGATGTGGGGTGCAATGTTTATGGTGTTTTTAGGTGCATCGGACCCCAACTATATCAACCTATTTTCAAAAATGATCCACTGAATCAGCTTCGCTGGAAGTGTTCAAGCAAAAGTGCTAATGCCAAACACTGGCCAGAAGATATTGTCACGAAGCCAAGGACGACGCAGTTGTCTTGAAGGAGAAACAAGTTCATTGGAGCGAACTTGTGCTCCCTAACAACTTTAAAAGAATACAGGGGTGGCGAAGCAGCAGTCAGCAAAGTGACTTGCACAGGCGAGTGTCGTCGCATCGAATGCCGCGGCGTCTGCACTGCACGCTTTCATCTTTCGGCGCAAGTGTTTCTAGAACCGTCGTTTCACAACCAGAACATTGTAAACAGAAGATTATTCCGGGCTAGTGACGTTAGGCCGAAACAGTATGCTTATCTGAATGTGATAGCCCATTAGGCATAAAAGTAAAGAATGTAAGATGCGCTTGATTTGGAACGCAGATAACATAGCCGGGCGTGGCCCAGCAGTAAAAACAAACAATAAATAAACAAACCCATACATGGTTCGCAGGATTAGCCCCCTCTAAGAATGGATCTACCCGATGATAAAATAAAGACAGTCCGAACTAACAACAAAAAAGTCCGTCATCTTGCAGAGTAAGGTTTCAAGCGAACCACGTGGACGACTTCGGGGGCCGCGTGCGGCGTCGTGAGGTCCCGGAATCACCATCGGGCATCACCTCGTAGGTAAGTTGGCCGGCACGTCGTAGAATCTGGTAGGGTCCGAAATACCGTCGCAGAAGCTTCTCCTGTAGTCCGCGTGGACGGATGGGAGTCCAAACCCTCACACAATACCTAGTGTTGTACTCGGCGTCTCGGCGTCTCGGCGTCGGAGGTTGTACCGCCCGGCATCCACCAGCTGCTGGTCCGTTGTACAAACTCGAGCCAGCTGGCGGGCTTCCTCTGCACGCTGAAGGTATCCTTGGACGTCGGCGTTGAGGTCGTCGCCTTCTACGTGCGGAAGCATGGCGTCGAGCATCGTAGTCGGCCGTCTTCCGTAGACAAGCTCGAACGGCGTCATCTGCGTTGTTTCCTGGATAGCCGTGTTGTACGCAAAGGTGACATACGGTAGCACTTCGTCCCAAGTCTTATGCTCAACGTCGACGTACTTTGACAGCATATCCGCGATTGTCTTGTTCGGGCGTTCCGTTAGTCCGTTCGTTTGGGGGCTGTACGCCGTCCTTCTTCGGTGATCCGTATTGCTGTAGCGTAATATCCCTCGCATCAGCTCCGCAGTAAAGGCCGTTCCGCGGTCCATGAGTAGGACTTCCGGGGCTCCATGTCGCAGCACAACTTGGCTTATGAAGAACTTTGCGACTTCTTTTGCAGTCCCCCTCGGAAGAGCGACGGTCTCTCCGTAGCGCGTCATGTAGTCTGTCGCTACAACAATCCACTTGTTATCGGATCGGGATGTAGGGAACGGGCCCAGAAGGTCTATTCTAATCTGTTTGAAGGGCCTAGATAGGACGCCGATCGGCTGCACAAGTCCGCCGTGTCTCGTCGGTGGCGTATTTCCTCAATGGCAGTCACGGCAGCTCCCGACGTGGTGGTTGACGTCGGATGCAAGGCGGGCTGGTAGTATTTCATCTTGATTTTCTCAATTGTGCGAGCTGTGCCGAGATGTCCGGAAGAGGGATCGTCGTGGCACGCTTTCAAAATTTCGTCACGAAGATCTGGAGGGTTGACAAGAAGATAATTCGCTCTATTTCCGGGACTGGAATTCTTCATCACGAGGACGGAGTTTTTCAGGCTGAATGCAGGTTAGTTGCGTTTGAACGGCCTGGGCACGGCGACGTTGCATACTTGGAGGCAGTTGATCATGACTCGTAGATCGGGGTTGGCACGGTGCTGGGGGGCCAGGTCGCTCTCAGTAACGGCTAAGAACGCGCTGTCTTCGTCGGAGTCTTGTGGTGGTGGGTCGACGTGGGCACGGGACAGGCAGTCGGCGTCGGAGTGTTTCCTCCCCGATTTATAGACTACTGTAACGTCGAATTCTTGCAGGTGCAAGCTCCACCTACCAAGTCGGCCAGAGGGGTCCTTCAAATTGGTGAGCCAACACAGCGCATGGTGGTCTGTCATGACGTTGAATGGTCTTCCATACATGTATGGGCGAAATTTTGAAATGGCTGATATAATCGCGAGGCACTCTTTCTCAGAAACTGAGTAGTTTCTTCGTTGGACAGACCACGGCTGGCATAGGCGATTACTTTCTCACACCCGCTTTGCTTTCGTACGAGGACGGCACACAAGCCTATATCACTGGCGTCAATGTGCATTTCCGTTTCGGCGTTTCGCAGAAATGCGCGAGCACAGGTGAGCTTTGCAGGCATTGTTGCAACTCGCAGAAGGCTGTTTCTTGGGCATATTCCCAGCTGAAAGGCATGCCATCTATCGTCACGCGGGTGAGTGGCTCTGGAAGGCGGTTGAGGTTTGCTACGAAGCGCCTGTAGTATGCGCATAGTCAGAGAAATCTCCGCACGCTCTTCTTATCTTTCGGTCTTGGGAAATTCGCTATGGCGAAAGTTTTCGCCGGGTCAGGCTGGACTCCGGCGGCGTTGAGGATATGGCCCAAAAACTTGAGTTCCTCTTACGCGGAGCGGCACTTTTCAGGCTTCAGCGTTAAACCCAACGTACGGATTGCCTCGAGCACAGACTGTCACCTTCTAAGGTGTCCGTCGAAAGTCTGGGAAAATACAACAACGTCATTGAGGTATACGAGGCAGGTGTGACTTCAGGCGAGCTAGCACTGTGTCCATGACTCGTTGCAACGTCGCTGGCGCCGTGCACAACCCGAACGGCATCACCTTGAACTCGTATAGGCCGTCCGAGGTTATAAATGCAGTCTTCTCTCGGTCTCTCTCGTCCACTTCAATTTGCCACTAGCCGGTCTTCAGATCCATCGATGAGAAGTACTTCGCGTGGCGGAGGTGGTCAACGGCGTCGTCGATTTGGGGGAGGGGCTACACGTCCTTTTTGGTGATTTTGTTCAGTCTCCGGTAGTCAACGCAAAACCGTAATGTGCCGTCTTTTTTCTTCAGGACTACGCCCGGCGCAGCCTAGGGTCTTTTCGATGGCCGTATATTGTCGTCGCTGAGCATGTCGTCGACTTGAGTCCGGATGGTTTGCCGCTCGTGTGAAGAGATGTGGTACGGTGACTGTCGGGTAGGTCGGGCTATATCTTCGGTTATCATTCGGTGCTTCGCTAGAAGTGTCTGACGTAGGTTTGAGTTCGACGAAAAACACTCTCTGTAGCGATGCAGCAAATCCAATAATTTCTTCCTTCTTCTTGCGGTAACATCGGATTCACGTCGAAGGGATTCGGAAGCTTGAAGGTATCTTCGGGTGCGCGCTCAAAGTCGGCAACCACGATCACGTCCCTTGCTTTTCGCGTTTCTTCAAGGAATTCTTTGGCTGCGCCCCTGTTTAAATGGTGGTATTCCTCGCTGAAACTGTGATCAGAACTTCATTCGTGGTAGGTTTTGGCTACAGCACTCAAGATTCTCCACAATCCACATACTCAACAACTCGACATCGTCTGGACCCCGGCCCCTTTTGGGTGGGAGGCAACGAGGCGGCCCTGCCTACTCCTCTGAGGTCCCTGCGCCCAACTGTCCCCTCCGTGACTCCCTAGATGCACTAAGCCACGGCACGTGGGCCTGTCCTCTTAGCCCAATCCCCCCCTTCTCCTGCGTCGAGCAGTGGGAGGACGTGCGACGTGCGACGTCCGACGTGCTCGGCTGCTCGAAACCGGGGGCGCAGCTACTTCTGATTGACCCAGCCGCCACTGCCGCCGCCAGCCCTCGGCCGGCAGCCACCGCGTGTTCCTACTCAACTAGCTGGGAAAATAAAGGGATTTCTCTCTCTTTCTCTCTCTCTTCGTCGGAGACCCGGCTGTTGCACCTGACATGGATTTCCTAACTTGCTCCTGAAAGTTCTCCATGAGTGGCCGGCCGGGATCGTTTCGTCCGTTGGCTTAAACAAAATGCGCGGACCCAAGAATTTGGTACCCTAACAGGGGCTGCCAACGAATATTGTCGAGTGATTCGTTTTGGTCGGATTTGACAAATTTCGGCAGTGGTAACGCTTGTTTCTTCTGCACCGATCTTGGAGGCGAGGCCAAATATGCTAATACTGCAAGTGATGCAACCTTATTTAAGCTAAGAAAAGCTATCGCGCTTCATTGTTCCCCCTATGGACGCTACAGTAGCCGCGAGTGAAATTGAATGCGCCGCTAGATTTCTGCCATTGATTAACTTTGTTCGTTACGCTCCGATCTTGCAGACAACCCCATCATGCGAACACTACAAGCGATGTAGCCAGAGCTCACGTGATTAACCCACAAAAATCTATCCCAAACCCCCGATCTCCCTAATGAAAGCCAAGCTAGCCACGAAGGAATGCGCACTTTCGAACAGAAATAGCTTGTAATGTGCCTCAAGGCACCCGATTACCGCAGGTAAAAAAGAAATTGGTTGTTTTGTGTGAAAGTAATGACTCCGAACCAGGAGATGGACATTGAATTCGGACGATGTCACCTGCTTTCGGATGCTTTCTGGCGTTGCGTCGACGCTGATATCTGGCGAGCATAGACATCGGCGTAGCTCCCGTGCCAGCACACGTCGCCGTTCATTTTGCCGACGCAGTCAACGGCTGGCGATGTTGACGCGCAAAAGCGCGGAAAATACGCTCCTAGTGGTTGCGGCCTCAGAACAAACCGTAAAATTACGGCGCCCGCAACCCAACGCCAGCTGTATTTCCACCGTACACACTGAAATTGCCCTAAATGCCGTTATCTAGATTGTCGATACAATTACTGTTTTTTTTTTAAAAACACGTTCAAGGTTTTTTGTATATAATGGCAACTAATGTCTGTATTTACCAATAACTTGGGCATCTATTTCGCAACGCGTGTTATCAAGGTGGGTGTCTTTCAGGAACTAGTTTTTCCTTCGAATGAACATGAGACAGGAAAGTCGCTGTGCGGTTAGTCCGACCGTCCAACAGTTGTAATTACTGCAGTCCGTATCGATGATCGTGCTACTGTACGGTGATGGTACGGGTGTGAACGCCTTCAACTTTCGTAATTTCGGTGATTTTACTACCATGAATTTATCTACCGGACGAAGAAATACTGCCAAGGAGTCAAGGTAAGTAAGTACTAGTGAACCTTGCTTTCTTGTGATATGTATTTGACGTAGCAGAGTTGCTCTCGAACTTCGGTCAGCGTAAGCGGTTAGTCCTAACATTTTTAGTAACTCGCTTTGTGCGCAGCGAATATTTGTCCGAAAAGCTTTGTACCTGGCTGCTGCGTGTGTAAACAGAATCCATTCTCGCGCAATTCCTAGCCCTGTGTTTGGTGAAGTGTTTGTGTCCTGTCCTGTTTTGCCAGCCGAAGGTTCTGTAATGAAATGAAATAAGGGAAGCTGGAGAGTGCGAAATATAAGTGCGTGTGCGAATATAAGTTCGTGTATGCGTTACACGCACATCGTGTACATTTAGCGTGATATTGTGCACTTTTGGTTTTTGTTTTGTTTCTGCAGATGCCGTTTTTTTCGTCAGAATAGTTTTCGGTTAAAAAACGTGCACATTAAATTGAATGATTGTTGTGCGTGCAGCATTAGAATAAAAGAATAAAAGAATAAAAAGAATAAAAGGATAAATCGAGTGAAATATGAGCGTACAGCATTAGAATAAAATGCCATCTGGATGTTTTTTTCCCGTTTCGATTGCGTGTTCTATCTTGGTGAACGCTCAGTTTGGTCGTGAAATGTTCAAATGAACAACGTGTATGCAACCCGAATTTTTTTGTAACATCAGAACTACACGCATATCGTAACTGGTACAGTATTATGAGCAGCGCTGGTTGCGCTTCGTACTCTTACTAGCATCGCAAACGAAAATTAAACTTTCACAACCTGGTAAAAATATTCTAAAAAGGCTTTTAAATTTGTCAGTGGTGGAATTTCCAGCTTAATGAATTTATATTGTAACACACCTTGGTTATCAGAGTAACACAGCATTTGGGATTTCACCGGTTTAAGGCAGAGTATGATTCTTGTGTCTGGCCTGTCGCTTGCTAATAACTTAGATGTTGCAGGCTGCTGACTGGTGCAACTTAGACTATGTTTGAATGTTATTGTGCAGAAACGATTTCTTGCAGTACTTTGATGCTTTCTTCTGTACATCGTATACTTCAACAAAAATGTAGGCCTAACAGGAGAAGCGAACAGGACAACAGGACGAGATTTTCAGTGATGTGCTTTTTGAAGATTTAGTTATGCATATATACCAACTAGCCCACCTCGCCATTCTGCTGCAGGAAGTATATGTCCGTGGCCGTGACGCTGTCAGGGTTTGTGCATGTTTCCTTTGCCAAATTTTGTGGACATCCGTGTATATATTGTCACTTCAATCAACCGAGCGGTTAGCATAGACACACAAAAATATTTTGCAAGTTCTGATGGGACCTGTACCTGGGCTAAAATGTCCTCAGAGTCCCCATTCACGAAATATAGTTTTTATAAAAAGTGGTACCTCACATTAGCAGTCATAGTTAGTTTTAAGGTTGCCCTAGTAAGCCAATGCTGGCATTAAATTATATCCACTCCACTCTATTCGTGTTCCTTTATGTTACGCCTATATACTAGCGTTCTATTACCTGGTAAGTCGTCCTAAATTTAAGTTAGACATTTTTAGTGAGTCTGGAAGTTTCCGCCTCGTTGGTGAGTACCGTTAAGATGCAGCTCTCGTACACTGCCTTTTTCAGGGACAATGGTAGGTGGCCATTCCACATTATACCAGTCTTAATAAGCTGTATTAACAATACAGATTGTCCTGTTCCCATTCATGGATTGTAAAAACTGGCTTGCAACGGAGGTGCTTCTGTAACAGTCTGCACAAGGCACCTGTTCAAGCTACTGTTGACGGCAAATTTGGCGCAGAAGTTCTCCTGCTTTCGGAAAAAGAGAAGCACGTTTTTTCCAGCTGCGAGTGGCATCCTGCGTTGTGTGTAACTTGATATCTTCGTTTTGTTGCAGACATCAAATACTTTCACCAGACAGTATATAGGGCCCAGATTTTTATTGTCAGTCACATCCTGTGCAAATATCAGCTTTGTCGACAACCGGTTGCTTATTATTTGTTATTGCTAGAAGAGGTAGTAATTTTTTTAGCCTTTGGACCATGAAATTTTTACTCACTTTTCAACCAATCCAGTCTGCAAATATTTTGGCAGTTTTTGGCACCACAACGACGAACACAAACTATTCAAGAATCTCTACCATGACTGATGATGGAGCATGCGTCATTGAACCACCATTTAATCATTTCCATGCTTCCATGCGTTTTTATTTTGTGTTTTTGTTCTTTGAGCGTATCACTTGGTGTGAATCCCGTAGTCGTTTAAATCTGTCTTGTTGCAACTAATATTCAATTATTTCCGTGTTCCCCGTTATTTCCTTTGTTCCCAAATTTTATAACTTTGTGTGAAGTATTGAAATATTGTAACTTTGTATTGTTCTCCTAACCAGAATTCAATAAGTTGTTTCTAAAGTTTTTTTGTTTTATTGTTCTCCTTCCAAATCACTAAGTGTGAATCCTTTCACCTCGTAAATTTCTACTGCTCTTGTAACCGCCGTACAGTCATTTCTGTATACACAACTTTTCTCTAGTTCATACCCATTTCCCTAGATGTTGTTTTGTTTAAAGTAGCTTAAATTTGTATGGCACGCACAACCACCACTCAACACCACTTCTGGGTTTCCAAGGTGCTTTTGTTTTATTGGTCCCCAAACTTTTCACTAGATGAGAACTCTTTAGTTTCGTAAGTTTGCTTTGTTTTTGTAACCACCATTCAATCATACTTTGTTTTCACACTTTTCCTGCTTTGTTTTTCAATAATTTCACTTATTGTGAGATATTTCAAGTTCCATAACTATCTTGTGCTTGTTCCCTGGGTTTACATGTTAGATTTTTTTCCTATTTTTTGTAAACCTTTCTGCTGTGTGGGACTTATTTATAGTCATGAATATTTGTAGTATTCTTTTATTATACAATCCGGACCCTGTGGGCAATGGCAGATAGGAATCAAAATAAAGTGGTTGTGTTGCGAAAGCATATTTCATCATTTGGAAGTCAATATAAACTGTTTTAGCTGAACTCTTGTGTTTTATGTCTACTTTGAAAACTTTCTTACTACCCAGCTGCACTTACATGCAGCTAGGTTGGTAAGACTGTCATTTTAATTGGTTTAATTTTTGAATTGTTTCTCTGATAGTTTATTTGCAGAAGGTCTGTACAGCCGTGCTGTGTGATACAATTCCATGATGCTACTGTGGTTGCCTTAGTGTCAAGGGCGCTTGTGCTGATGAGGACTGGTTTGCTTTTACTTACAGCCACTTATTTTCGATGCGACATTTCTTTAGAGCTGTGATTTGTGTGCTTCTGAAAGTGTGTGGTCAGCTTGGCACTTCACATATCAGACTTCATCAAGTATTCAGCACCCAAAAATGGAAACAGATCAATCTAGAAATCAGGTGCCAAGTAAGAGCAAACAGTGCGGAATAGCTAGCAAGACATGTATTTGAAGTAAAAACGCCCACAACTCGTCGGCAACCTTGGAAAGTGGTCTGGCCAAACTCTAAATTGTATAAAGAATGTAAATTTCAAGAATACAGGTTCATCTCAAGAATATCATACTGACGTAAACTTCTCATGAATATAACAAACTAATGCTTGTGCCGAAGACAAAAAAACAACGTAGAAAAGACATCTAGATACGTCTTGCATTCGTACCACCACAATAACCATAAGATGTACCACTAAGGTAACATCCCGTAAACGGCAAATGAAAGTACCATGAGAGGTCTATTCCACGTTTTTCTTTGTATGATTTGGATGGGGTTTTTGCAGTTGTTGCAACGTTGAATGTATGTAATTTCGACCCCCACGGTACGTCTCCTGGACACCTGCAACGTTGATTGGTGATGTCTCCACCCAGCAAACCATGTTACGTCGTGCAGATATCCCGGAGACGTCAGCAACCGACATTGCAGATGTCCAGAAGACGTACCGTTGGGGTCGGAGTTACATATATACAACGTTGCTACAACCGCAAAAAACCCATCCAAATCACGCGAAGGATCACGTCCAATAGACGTCTCATGGTACTTTTATAAGCTGTTTACGGGATGTTACCTTAGTGGTACGTCTTATGGATATTGTAGTGGTACGCATGCAAGACGTATATAGATGTCTGTTCTACATTGGTTTTCTGTCTTTGGCACAAGCATTAATTTGTTATATTCATGACTTCTGTACGTTAGCATGATATTGTTGATATGAACCTGTATGCCTGAAATTTACATTCTTTATACATTATTTGGAAGTTTGGCCAGCATCCTTTCCAAGGTTGCCTACGTGTTGTTGGCATTTATACTTCAAATACATGCCTTACTAGCTATTCAGCACTGTTTGCTGTTACTAGATTTAATGTGTTTCCACTTTTGACGTGCTGCATACTGCATGAAGTCTTATATGTGAAGTGTCAAGCTAACCACACACTCTCGCAGAAGCACACGAAGCACAACTCTAAACAAGAAATGTCGCGTCGAAAACAAGAGGCAGTAAGTAACAGCAAACCAGTCCTGATCAGCACAAGCGCCCTGGACACTAAGGCAACCACAGTAGGGTCATCGAATTGTACCATACAGCACGGCTGTACAGGCCTTCTGCAAATAAATTATCACAGAAACAATTCAAAAATTAAACTATTTAAAATCACAGTCTCCCATCCTATCTGTAAGCTGGGTAGTAAGAACGCTTTCAAAGTACACATAAAACACAAGAGTTCAGGCAAAACAGTTTATATTGACTTCGAAATTATGTAATTTGCTTTCGCAACACAACCACTTTAATTTTCATTCTTATCTGCCCTGGCCCACAGGGTACACATTGTACAATTACAGGAATAGTACAAATATTCATGACTATAAATAAGTCACACACAGGAGAACGGTTGACAAAAAATTGGAAGAAAAGCAAACATGTAAACCCAGGGTAAAAGTACAAGATAGCTATGCAACTTGAAATATCGCACAAAAAAATAATTGGGTGAAAAGCAACGCAAGAAAAGTGTGAAAACAAAGAAATGATTGAATGGTTGTTATAAAACACAGCAAATTTACGAAACTAAATAGTTCACATGTAGCAAAACGTTTGTGGAACAATAAAATAAAGCACCTAGGAAACACAGAAGTGGTGTTGAGTGGTAGTGTGAGTGCCATACAAATTTAAGCTACCTTAAACAAACCAACATCTATGGAAATGGTTATAATCTATAGAAAATCTGTGTATAAAGAAATGACTGTAGGCGGTTACAAGAGCAGTAGAAATTTACGTGATGAAATGATTCGCAATTATTGAAATGGCAGGACAACAAAACAACAAAGAACTTTAGAAAACAACTTATTGAATTCTGGTTAGGAAAAATATAAGTTACAATTTCAATATTTCACACAAAGTGATATGATTTGGGAACAAACGAAAAAACGGGGAACACGGAAATGATTGAATATTAGTTACAAGAAGACAGATTTACATGACTACGTTATTCACACCAAGTGATACGGTCAAAGAACAATACCATCAAAATAAAAACGCTGGAAGCACGGAAATGATTCAATGGTGGTTCAATGGTGCATGCCTCCATCATCATCAGTTATGGTAGGGATTCTTAAAACAGCATGCGTTCTTGTTGTGGTGCCAGAAACTGCCAAAATAGTTGCAGACCGGATATTTTGGAAAGTGAGTAATATTTTCATGGTCCAAAGACTGAAAAAAATTTAATACCGCTTGTAGCAATAAAAACTAAGAAGCCGAAGGTTGTCGACAAAGCTGATATTTGCGCAGGATGTGACTGACAATAAAAATCTGGGCCCTATACATTGTCTGGTTAAAGAATTTGATGTCTGTAGCTACACGAAAATATCTAGTTACACACAATGCAGGATGCCACTCGCAGGTGGAAAAAAGCGTGTTTCCTGTTTCCTAAACCAGGAGAAGTCCCGCGCCAAGTTGACCGTCAACAGTAGCTTGAGCAGGCGCCTTGTGCAGACTGTTGCAGTAGCACCTCTCTTGCAAGCCAGTTCATCAATCTAGGCATGGGTACAGGAAAACCTGTGTTGTTAATACAGCTTTGTGAGGCTGGTATATTACAGAATGGCCGCCTACCATTGTCCCTGAAAAAGACAGTGTATGACAGCTGCATCCTACCCGTACTCGCCAACGGGGCAGAAACTTCCAGGGTAACTAAAAGGGTCTAACTTAAATTAAGGACAACTTAGCAGACAATAGAACGCTAGAAGATGGGTGTAACATAAAGGACAGGAAGAGAGCGGAGTGGATATAATTTAGTGTCAGCATTGGCACTAGTAAGGCTACCTTAAAACTATGAGAGCGAATGTGAGGTACCACTATATATAAGAACAATATTTCGTGAATGGGGACTCTGAGGACATTTTAGCACAGCTCCAGGTCCCATCTGAACTTGCAAAATATTTTTCTGTGTCTATCCTAACCGCTTGGTGGATTGAAGTGACAATATATACACGGATGAAGCCATGTCCACAAAATGTAGCAAAAGGAAACATGCACAAACTCGGACAGAGTCACTGCCATGGACGTATACTTCCTGCAGCAGAAAGGCGAGGTGGGCTAGTTGGTATATATGCATAACTAAACCTTCAAAAAGCACATCAGTGAAAAACTAGTCATGTTGTCCTGTTCGCTCGTCCTGCTAGGCCTATATTTTAGTTGAAGTATACGTTGTACAGCAGAAAGCATCAAAGTAGTGCAAGACATTTTTATAGCCCCATGACATTCACACATAGTCTAAGTGGCACCAGTCAGCAGCCTGCAACATGTAAGTTATTAGGAAACGGCAGGCCAGAAACCAGAATCATACTCTGCCTTAAACCTGCGAAATCCCAAATGCTCTGTTACTCTGATCCCGAAGGTGTGTTACACACTAAATTCATTAAGCTGAAAATTCCATAAGTCACAAAAATTTAACAGCCATTTTTGATATATTTTTACTAGGTTCTGAAAGGTTAATTTACGTTTGCGATGCTGCAGTAAGAGTACGAAGCACAACCAGCGCTGCTCATACCAGTTACGACATGCGTGTAGTTCTGACGTTACAAATAAATTCGGGTTGCATACACGTTGTTCATTCGAACATTTCACGACCAAAGCGTTCGAAAAGATTGAACACTCAATCGAAACGCGAAAAAAGCATACAGATTGCATTTTAATCTAATGCTGTACTCTCGGAATTCACTCGATTTATTATTTTGTTTTAATGCTACACGCACGGCAATCATTCAATTTATTGGGCACGTTTTTTAACCGAAAAATAATATGACGAAAAAAAAACGGCATCTGCAGAAACGAAACCAAAACCAATATCACGCTAAAAGTACACGGTGTGCGTGTAACGCAAACACGCCTATATTCGCACAGGGACTTATATTCGCACTCTCCAACTTCTCTTATTTCATTTCATATGAAAACATTCGCTTAGCAAAACAGGACAGAACACAAACCCTTCACCAAACACAGGGCTAGAAATTGCGGGAGAATTGATTCTGTTTACAAACGCAGCAGCCAGGTACAAAGGTCTACCGACAAATCTCCGCAACGCACAAAGCGAGTCCCTCAAATCGTTAGGGCTAACCGCTTACGCGTACCGAAGTTCGAGAGCAACTCTGCTACGTTAAATACATATGACAAGAAAACAAGGTTCACTAGTACTCACTTACCTCCACTACTTGGAGTATTTCTTCGTCCGGTAGATAAATCCATGGTAGTCAAATCACCGAAATAACGAAAGCAAGGAAAGTTGAAGGCGTGCACACCCGTGCCGTCACCGGCCTGTAGCACGCGTATCGTACGGAGTGCAGTTAAAAACACACGATCGGACTCGCCGCGCAGCGACTTCCTGTCTCGTGTTCGTCCGAGGGAAAAACTTGTTCCTGAAAGGCACCCACCTTGATAAAACGCGTTGCGAAATAGATGCCAAGTTATTGGTAAATACAGATATTAGTTGCCAATTATATACAAGAAAAGCTTGAGCGTGGGTATTTTTTAAAGAAAACAGTAATTGTACCGACAATCTAGATTACGGCATTCAAGACAATTTCATGGTCTGCGGTGGAAATACAGCTGCCGTGGGGTTGTGGGGCGCCGTAATTTTACGGTTTGTTCTGAGGCCGCAACCACTTGCAGCGTATTTTCCGCGCTTTCGCGCGTCGACATCGCCCCGCGTTGACGGCGTCGGTAAAATGCACGGCGACGTGAGCTGACGCGGGAGGAGGAGGAGGAGGAGAAAACTTTCTTGAAAAGTAGATCGAGCTTCGAAGTGGGCGGGGTCCTAAGCCCAGGACTCCGTTGGTGCGGTCTGCCGTCTTCGCCCTTTCAGCGAGCTAAAGCTGCTTACTTAGGTCCGAGCTGGCAAGTTCACTCTCCCACTGCTCCTATGTAGCTATGCGGCCGCCATGTCTATGCTGCTCGCCAGATATCAGCGTCGACGCAGCGCCAGAAAGCATCCGAAAGCAGGCGACATTGTCCAGATTCCATGTCCATTTCCTGGTTTGGGGTCATTACGTTCGTAGAAAACATCATTTTTTTAACGTGCGGTAATTTGGTGCCTTGAGGCAAATAACAAGCTATTTCTGTTCGAAAGTGCGCATTCCTCCGTGGCTAGCTTGGCTTTCATCGGGGAGATCGGGGGTTTGGGGAGCTTTTTGCGAGTCAAATACGGGAGCTCTGAAATCGCTTGTAGTGTTAGCATGATGGGCTTGTCTGCAAGTTCGGTGCGTAACGAAAAAGTTTATCAACGCCGGAAATCTAGCGGTGCATTCCATTTCATTCGCGGCTACCGTAGCTTGCATAGGGGGAACGATGAAGCGCGATAGCTTTTCTTGCTTAAATAAGGGAGCTTTAGTTACATCAATTGCAGTATTGCCTCCAAGATCGGTGCGGTTAAGAAACAAGCGTTAGCA
>CM023452.1:120678669-120870020 GCA_013339765.2 Haemaphysalis longicornis | reverse complement strand
GAATCAGAGGTATCAGATGCAGAATATGCACATATTCAACAACTTGGTTTAACGTGTGACATGCCAAATGAATAGCTGAAAAGGGGCAGGTAATAAGCAAGTGCCACTCACAAGTAGGGGTAGGATGTCATTGTGCAATGTAAGCGCGTAATACCCCAAAATTACCGAAATACGAAGCCATGTTTTATGGCAGTATTGAATCTCTCAAAAACACATCCATTTCATATTGGGCAGCAAGAGGACCTTACTGGGACAACATGCACTAATAATGATTGTTTGCATTGCCCCGGTAAGCGCCGTTCAACAAACTGGTAAAATATAATAGCTAGAAAATTTCCAAGAACATAATAACGCTACAAATAGACTTGAGAGTGCCTCCTTTCAAAAACGACTTTAGCGACAAATTCCCACAAAACTCTCTTCGTAAAAGAGCAGCTACAGAATGCACGAGGGTGTGAACGAAACACGGATCAGGATAAAAGCGGGGACGATAGACAGAACAAAATGTGGTATTTGCGGGGGGTAACAAATGATTAGCTAATCGGTGTGGGTCCCTACTATGAAGCCAGTTACACCATGAAAGCAGCAATGTCAGATTCGTAAATTATGCTTTGTCTCTTTAGTTCTCAAGACATATTTTAAGCACTTTCGGGTCCTACCTACTCCTTACAGTAATAAAGGCAATGAGCGATTTTTCTCTAGTTAAGTCTGAGGTGACAAAAAAATGTACTAAAGTGCTGATTTTTTTTCGTTTTTCGGTTGTCCTCAACACACTAAGAAAAACTTTATTTGAGCACTAGTTGGAATAACAAGGATTGGTGAACAGCGCTTGGCGGATACCGGGGATCTGAGCTGCTCGTTCAGCAAGTCTTTGATGGACTTGAGGGTCCGCGCTGTGCAACGCCGCCTGCCAGTGCTCCTCAGTAGACATGAGAGAAAATGAGTTGTGGGAGCATTGCCAAATCATATGAGAGACTGTTTGTGGGGCTGCGCAGTCGGGGAATCGGGGATTAGGAAATATTAAGGGAGAAATTGCATGTAGTGTGTCACGACAAGGGTGGGTATTGGTTTGGAGAAGACGCCAGTATCGTTCCTATGCGATAGAAAGCGACGAGTGAGGCAGAGGGTAGCAGCCCTGAGAGAGGCTGCAGTGGCAGGTAACTTTCTGGAAAGTTTACAGGCTGTCACGGGCTGACGGGGCTACATGGAAGTGGTGCGACTTGACCCAGCTCGAACGGTTTGCTCTCGAGCTGCAATGTTAACCGCTTCATTTTCTTCCAGCGCCGCATGGGCTGGAGCCCAAATCAGCTCGACGTAGGAGGTGGGAAGATTTCGAAGAAGAATTTTGACAGCCGGCGGGGAAATGTTACACTGGGCAAAATTTCGAATAGCCGTTTTGGAACCAGAGGAAACAATTGTTGGGATAGGCCTGTGAGTGAGGGCAAGTGCCATGCCCGCCTCTTCCACAGAGGCAAGGGGAGCAGGTTAGGATAGTTAGTGATTTGTAAGGGGGTGCTTTTGGGGTCGAAGAGTGCGGTGACTGCATTAGCGTTGTGGTGGCGATAACTAGCGGCGTCGACACATGCGGTGGTCGGGTCCATGGGGTATTTACGGGCGAGCACGCATGCACGATGTTCACGTCGTTTAACATTGTCCTCCAGGTGCATATTACGGAGAATGGGCCGAACGAGTAGGAGATTGTGTAGGTCGGGAGGAATGCGTACTCTATCGTCAGTAAAGGTCGGTGCATGGAGTCCGACCGAGTCTAAGATGGATCTGGATGCACGGGTGGATGAAAAGTGGGAAAGTTGAATCCCAGAGTGGGCTTCCATGAGCTCTTCAGCTGTGTTATACATGCCTAGCGTTCAAGTTTGGCAGTTGAAGTTCTTTAAGGGATTAAAAACACCGTTTTGTAGATTTTTCTGGTGAGGCAATTCACTTTATACAGTTTTGTTGTATTAGGATTTAGGTATGGGAGAGAGTATGTGATGCGACTTATCACGAAGGCATGAATTTGTCGGAGACGCTCGAATGCGGTCATTCGTTTGTTGCGGGCTGCTATGCGACAGATGAGGGTGATAGCTTGATTGAATGAGAGGTGAGCTTGGAGATGTACCGGGTGTCGTCCTGTGGCGTTGTAGAATCAATCCCAGTACTTTAAGTATACGGACACTTGGCACATAATTATTCTGAATTTTGATCGCTATGACCGTAGTGTAGCACGTTATGTCCGTAGTGTAGCATGACCGGTGGGGAGCAGGGAGTGTCATGAGCTCCGACTTAGTAGAGGCGCACTCAAAAGCGGCGAGTGCCGCCTCCGCGACGACGACGTCTGTGCCTGCCCGAAGCACCTCCTCAATTTATGATTTACGGCCTCCGGTGCACTACAGATTGATGTGATAGGTATACAAACTATGCTTAAAATGTGGGATTTGAGCTAAACGTTTACGAAGATTAAAAAGAGCCAGATTAAAAAGAAGAGAGAGGATTGCTCCTTGAGGGCTAACAACTTACGGCGTGTGATTACTGTCGAATACTAGGTCAGCAAAGTGCATTACAGCAGTACGATCAGTGAGAACCGCGGTGAGGGTACGCACGCCAAATTGCTTCGTATGCAAGCATCCAGAAAATCGGTGGTGATGATCATTCAGGCCTGAATATCACGGAAATACAAAATTACGCCCATCTTCCCGAGAGGGAACCCTGATGTGATGCGACGCATCGGGGCGTTTCCATTGGGTTGATTCTCTTGCGCTGACGCGTGTATTGGACTGTATCAGCCCAATCGCTGAAGGGACCGTCGCTTCCATCACGTCTTCATCGGAAGAATCAAGCCAAGCAGGAAGTCGTGAAGCAAGTCACGCGGAGTCGAACGAGAGCGAGCGCTGACTGAACCGCCGCAGCGCGCTACTCGCTTTATATTCACAGCGCCTGAAGTAGAGGAGACAGCAGAGGAGAGGCGCGAATGCGCGCTCTTGCGCACCGGAGCAGACTCGAGCGGAGCGAAGCGCGCGCGCAGCTGTTGTTATGCTAATGCGACGGAGTGAGAGCGTTGCGGAGAGCTGTCGGATAGAAGAACGGGGGAGAGTTGCGCATGCTGAGCTGGTGTATGGACGCCGACGCCGAGGGTGGAGGGACATGCCCCAGAGCATGAAATGCATCGCATCTAAAACGAAACAGTTCGATTAACCAAAGCATTCTTATCATTTGCTAACGCGAAGTGACTTCTCGACCTGCCAACCGCTGATGATATAAACATTAGCCTTCTGATTCTACCCGGTTGGAAGTTCTGTCAAGCTTTGTCGCCGAGCAGTCACCATTTCACTGATTTAAAAACATGTTAAAGATCCCCAAGTGGTCAATATTATTCCGGCGGACTCCAATACAGCACGCATCATCGCTTGGGTATTATCGCTACGTGAAACGTTATAACCAATCAATCAATCACACCTTGACTGGCCATTTCATGTTTCCCCTTTTATCGCCCTTTCCAAAAGCACTCCTCTGACTCTCCTTTCGTCCTGCTGTTTGCTTCTCCGCCTGTCGTCCTCATCCTCCGTTGTTGGACTCCAGCAACTTCTACTTTTATCGTTCATCAGATTTATCTTAAAAAGAGAATGTAGTTACTGTTCTAACAGCGAAGATGTTCTTGGTCGAGGCTTTCTGTGGGAGGAAACTTTGTAACACTGCCGCAGCAATGTGGATATGGCGTAGGCTTTCGAAGATAGGAGCAATTGCAAAGCACACAAGCAGCACAGAATTTGAACTTGACGGATATTTAAGCAAAGCTTTTGAAAACTAATAAATCAAGTGGCAATGTTTATAAATGTCAACAATGTTGAGGCAATCGAAAGTATGAAGCACTTTGAGGAAACACATCCATATATATGCAATATTTGCAATAATATTTTAATTAAAAATACATGCCCGCTTGATTATTTCTGATGGAAAGTAAGACAGAACGGCTACAAAAAGAAACAAAAAGCGCTCGCGGCGTCCCCTTGTTGCAGCAGAGTTCCCATTTAAAAAGTCACAAACAGGTGCAGTAGATGTCGTGAGCTCTCCAACTTGGCAAAAATGTAGTCGCACGTATGAGAATTGATCTGCTGCCTTTGAGATGTTCTATGAAGCTTGGGCTTGCGATTTGGGAACGCCAGGTAGCTTTGCAGTTGACATCACCATTGCGAAGTTATATCCGTAAAGGTCGGCTTTTTTTACGGTGAATATTCTATGCTTGCTCATCCATGCGGAAAAACGATATTGTTTTTGCTCAGTTATCACGTACTTTATTTTTCAGATGACTCGTTATGAAACCTAATTTTAAAACGCTAGGGAAGTGCAAAAAAATTCAACATCAACATGAATAAACGGTAATCTGTTAAACAAATATTGGAAGCAAACTGAATGAGACAAGTTCAGGCACCAGCATCGTTTTTTTTTGTACAGGGGGGAAAATAGCTTACCTAAGACATGATGATTTTCCACATACATTGTACACTGCGCTATTTTTAATTATTGGAGTAATTATTGAGTCAAAGATAGTTTAGACGAATTCATCAAATAGTACGGATAAATACAGTTATAGCACTTTAGGCTATGAACGGATGTCAAGAGAACGCTCTTATCTTGCTACCGGATGCTGTCATACGCACTTTGAAAACTTTGTCATAGGCTCGAACAGTTTTGACAACGTTTGTACTATATCATTTTCCCGAAAAAGGTGATTATCGAGCGTCTGGTGGGGAAAGAAGGAGCGAAATCAAGGTGACCGGATTGAGAATTCACCAGCCCTTAAGAAGCTGCCTCGTTTATGAGGGTTTTCCCAACGGGCGAAAAATATGTTCATAATCTAAATATAATTTCTGCACATTCACAGCAAAGCGTTTTGACATGGACAAACAGAATGTAAAAACCAATAAACCCATTTAAAGTCTACACAAACGGCATCATGCTACCATAAACACAACAACAGCAAAAAACGCGTGTAATTTGTTGACATCAAAGCTTGCTTGCCCCCCTCATATTGGTATGTTTGTAGATTTACTTGATTTATTACACACCTAAAATGAATATTACACGCTGCGCACAATTCTTTGCGACCGAGAGTAACGAGCTGAAGGCTCTATCACTTTTCCTCAAGATATATTTGTTTTGTACGAAGAGAAAACACATCCCTCCCAAATACAATGACGATGTCTTCAAGGACAACAAACATCCACTTTTTCTGAGTAAGAGGACAAGAATGAAAATGTATGGGGGAGGAGTGCGGTAGACGTAGAATGATTATCTTCCACTACGTCAACAGCAGAAACAAAGTCCGCCATCGAGAACAAGTACTCGCACGCAATTTGGATGGATGTTGCGGTAGCCATTTCAGTGCATATTTCGAACCACAACATGACTTGAACGCTCCAAAACAAAAAAAAACAAAAAAATTCTAATACTGACTGCCATTTCGATTCTACGTAAACCTGAACAGCTACCTAGCCAAAAGAAAAGATGTCTGAATAGGGACGTTTAGTACGCAAACGTTTTCCTAAACACTATATCTGTTACCATGCATAATATTTGTCAATATATTTCAGAAAAAAAAACGTTAAGCATACTTGAGGGGGAATATTAGCACCTAATAGAATATAATACTAGGCCATGTTCTCTTATATAAAGTTCAATTGCGCTTCATATTTTCGAAAGCCAATAAATATATGGATTGAAAAAAAAATATATTAACACGAAAGTACATGAGTTTGCGCCCGTGCTCCGACTTTGTGGCGGCCTTCGAAGTCCAGCAGTAATAAAACAATAAATAGATGCTGCGCGATGAGTAGTAAGTGGGAAAACTTAGTTGACTTTACAATACTGGGTATTTTTAGTGGGAAGAGCGATAGGGCAGCGGAACAGTGTAGAAGGGGGTCGGGGTAGAGAAGTGGGGCAATAAGTTGGCAGGTGAAGTAGAAGACTCTCGTCGTTCGACAAAACGTGAAGGGCAGTGAGCAGATAGAGGGCCAATTTGTGTTCTTATTAGTCTCAACTACTGCCATTTGTGACGCCAATCAATAAACCTGGAGCACGTTGCGCCACACTGATTATAACCGCCATCACAACAAGACTAATGAAATATCCTCTGTTATCCCCAGTCAGTCTCCACGTCAGGACGAACGTCGTCTCCTCCAAATTACTCCTATACTCAGATGTAGGATTCCGTTTCGTTCTCCAGATAATAATATTGCTGTCTTCACGCGAAGAATCGTTTATCCAGTCCTAATCCTGCCTCTCGGGAGGCACTCTGTTACTGTAACAACCCGCATGCCTTGAATATTCCTTATTACTTACAAGGATAAAGTATCATCTTCTTATTTTATATATTATGCCTTTAATCCCAGATGCTTGCCTTAGTCAACACGGCCATTTTTAAGGCCCAAACATCACTCGTATTATTCCTCTATTGATGAGTGGTCGAGCATTTGTATATTGTCTTTCTTGGTGTATTAAAGGCGACAAGTTATTCTGTCGCAAGTTATATTGGCAATATTGTGCAATGGTTTGTCTCAATTTTTTTATGACAGCAGTATTCTGCTATGAATTTCTTTTTAGTGCTTGCCGAATCACTCAGCCTATACTAATTGCAGAGAGAATGTTTATTTCGGCGGGTACCGGGAGGAGCCGTATGTTTTATGTAGTTATCTCGAAACAACATTACAGAAACTTTTTTCGGTTATAATTTAGGCTGTATGGAAGTCTGTTAAAAGCCGTTGGTTTCCGTGTTTGTATCAAAACAAGGGGCCCTATCAACCGAAAATGATTATCTAAGAAGACCACTTGCTACCGAATAAAAAGCATACGTACGAGTCCTGCCTGTATCTGAGACACAGCCACGCACACCTTTACTCGTCTTTCTCTTTAACCAAACTGACGCGGCTCACCCGGGTCCTCGTCGCAATCGTATCGTACTCTGTTAAAGCCACCAATGGCAACAATGGCAAATTATGCACTGGTAGTATATCTTTGCACTCTGTATTTTAAGTTTGTTTAAAGGGGTCCTGAAATACCTTCTGCCGATGCATGGATGTACAAGTAACCAAATAAAGGAATGTATTAGCAATCTCCTCCCTGAAGAATTTTGTTAAAGCGATGAGTATTATTTGAGAAATCGTAAATAAAAAACCGCGCATTATCGTCGCGCCGCGTTTCCTCCTTCTTTCAACTTAATCTCCGCTGTTGACGGCGCGCCAGCCTGCCCTCCCGCGATGCTGCGCTCCTCGGCGGTGACGTACTTCCGCTATTGCGGTGCTCATACTGCCGTCTTCTACGGGCAAGCTTTGTTGACACCTTGAATCCCGCACTCCGCTCAAGGCTGGAAAAGCGAACGAAAAACCTCGCCGCATGCGTGCGGCGGCCTTGCCTTGCCCTTTCGCGGTGTACGTTGGTGCAGTTGCTATCGGCGGCACGTGACTTTTTATCGGCGGTGAACTCGCAGCTGCACGGGGATGATCGTGCGCTCGTTCACTTTGATGACAGCGCACTGTTTATCCAAAAAGCGCCGTATGAGATGTGGCCCCCCTGATGCCGGGTCTTATTTTGCGGCGGTGGTAATTCCTGCGGCGGCATGTGAAAAAAGACAGTTTAAACAGATCCAGAACCCGTGCACAAAACGCTTCAATCATGTGACCAGTTCAGCTTGGGGCGACGCGTTGTGGAGAGTGGCAACGTTGGCAAAACATGCTCCACCGCGGCTCTGAGCTTTCTAGCGCTGGAACGAGGGCCATTTCTTTGACAATCTCAACCATCGGGTGCCTTGGCAACAGGGCACAAACCACTCTCGAGGTCAGTTACGGTTCCGTGATCCCTGTTCAGCTTGGGGCCCCACCTCGCGACATGTGGGCACTGCAGGCGTAACACTCACTCCCATTGGGAAGTGCGAGATGCGTTTGGCATTACAGGAGGCGATGGTGTGTGTGTTGTGAACGTATTTGTTTCGCGATGAAATGTGACGTTGTGCTTCTGTGGGTGGATAGTGCTTCCCATGGTCTGGATTATCTTTCTCCGGCGACGTACGACTCAACCTCGCATGGTGTATGTGCAGTGTGCGTGGCTAAAAGCCATCTGGGCTTGTGCGCCAGAGTTAAGTGACTTGCTGTTCGTCCCCACAAACCGCACGAGGTGAGTGCCGAATTTACGACGAACAGGAGGAGGCAACCCATGGTCGGTCAATCGCGGTTCAGACTTGCAACGCATGTTGTGACGTTGTGTTCGTTCGAAACGCATCTCTGGGTTCTTTTGAAGTTTAATAAAATGCCTGCGTCAAACCCGGGCATTCGGCTCAGGGCGTTCTCTGCGATTGCACGAAAGAAGTGCCACGGGGCTTCAACGCTTTCTTTAGGGAACGTACTCAGGTAAGAGAATATCCATGTCGTCTAATGGCCGTGTTGCATTCAACACAAAAGGTTAGTTTGTTTGCACTTTATTTTTTTGTCGTAAAATGTCCAAGCACTCCGGCACCCCGCTGGAAGATCAGCCGGGAAGCCGACGCTGAGCAGACGACTCATCTCTTTGCCAGAAGTGCGTGAGAAAGTCGCCCAATAGCAGGATGTCTAGCTCATGACGAACATCTGGGAATCAATGACGTAGACATTTGAAGATGGCGGCGTCCAAAAACACGAAGGGAAAGGGTGAGAGTGAATGAAGACTTTATTAAAATCGCCTGCAGGCGGCCTCCCTTACCGAAGTTTCGTTACGCGGCCCTAGGTCTTTCCGGCTGGGCTCTTTACTAAGCAGCTGCCTCGCTACTAGTGTCGAGGTCCTCCGGCCTGCCCGCGCTGGGCGGCCAGACCCTCTCGGCTTTCGCCCGGGCGATGCTGAAAAAACGACAAACTTTGCAACAAAAGTTTGAGATTTCCGCTGCGCGTAAAAGAGTAATACTTGCCACAGATGACGTTTACGACCCAATCTAATGATTGCGCCAATTCATTTAGTGTGCTCAAAAAGCCTTTCAGGGCACCTTTAAATCAAGTTAGAATATCTTGAACCTCTTTTTATACATTATGCACTTGTCTTTTACCTTCGTTTGATAACTTGATTTACCTTGACGACATGAGACGACGACGACAGGAGACGCCGGCAGCCCCAGCCCCTCAGGTGCTTCGCCCCTAACACAAAACGTCTTGTCATCTGAAAAAGAAATGTCGAGCAGTCCGTGTCGTACTTTTATTGGCAGACACGTTCTCTGAGCCGGCGTTTTCACCTGCGTTGCTTTGGAGTGCAAAAAAGGTAAGGGAAGACAAACCGTTGCCTACTGCGAAGGGACACTCCCAAAGACAGCGCAAGTTCGCCCCTGGTCGCGTAGATAAGCGTAGCAAACTTGCAACCGACATCCCTTGCAATCGGCTGCGCCCCTATGAGCTGGTCCTGGGCCAGTCAGGGACGATTGCAGACAAACACCATGTGGAGTTACTTGCAGTACTCAGCCTTTCGTAACCCCTTTACCGTTATATGATCATAGAAGGATGCTTCTGTGCAAAAAATATATATACATATAGTGCCGAAGTACATTTAGTGCTACATAGCTTCAGAAGCCATTTTACAGCAAAAAAAATATAAAAAGAGTTATCACGCAGTTAACACCTATATAGCATAGTATTATAAAACGCAATTAAGGGGTCTGATAATGTGCACATTCACGTTTACGGGCGAAAGAGTTCGTCAGCAAATACCTGGAGTACAGACTATTAGTTAGGAACAGGAAACGTCTAGGTGAGTGAAGGGATTGTTGATTTTGAACACTTATTCTTGTTTCGGCAATATGTAGGGCTTTTTTGAAGTTGACGTTATTGCTGCGTCAATTCGTTTAGACTTGAGACCACAGTAAATAAACGATACTTGCGTTTTGTTTCTATAGTCAGTTTGAGTTGCAATGATTTTTTCCGGCTTTGCGAACAAGGAAGGCCACTCATAACACAATCTCCCAGTCCTATAAAAGTTTATCTCCACCACCGCTTCCATTTTAACAGTCAAGCTCTTGAGAAAATTATATCTGTATGGTGTTCGTTGCTAAAAATACCAAGAAATGCCGAGTGGTAATGCACACGCGCATAAAGCCCACATTTCGCAAGCTAAGCGTACCCACCTAGGGACAATGGAGAGTATTTACACAAAAAAACTCCAGCGTTTCCCCCGTGCGTCGAGCCCATGTTTGTCAAGCCAAGCATATCCACTTAGTGAGATTCGCTAACATTGGCAACAACAACAACAAAAAACTGCATCGTTTGGCGTTCCGTAACAACGCTTGCTCTGAACGAGAAGCACATGTTATGGCGTACTCCGGTCCTTCGTTCGTCAGCGTATCGTCGTGTGCATGCGCTCTGAACCGTAGAAGACCCGTCCGTGACTTGTATGTCGCAGCTGCTTTAGGTGATCACTGACTGACCATGGCCCGGCCGTTGTAGTTCGCCCTGGCGAAGAAGAGGCTGCGCTTTGATAGGCTCTGCGTGCAAAGCCTCCGCAAGAGACAAGAAGTTTCTGTTCGAGAGTGGCCTGCAAAACCGTACACAAAAACGACGAGCTAAGTCAGGCCTTGCTCACCACAAGGTAACTGAATAGCCATGCCACCGACGCCAACCACGACACCACAACGATAATGGAATTCGACCTTGTGTCCGTCAATGATCATGTACAACAGCTTCGCTATTCAAGTGTTGTGCGTTTAAACAAGATTCCCAGAATTTGTTATACTTTGTCTTTAAAATAACCGCTACGCGAACCAGGTGCGATTTCTGGTTAAGGTTGAACCAAAGGTAGTCAGAACACATTAGGTCCCAGGGAAATGGGGCAGAACCGAACTAGAATTTCTTTCGCTTTGGCACCTGACGTAATAACTCGTATGCATTGTGTGCCGTCAGCTTGCCTAACAACTACACGACGACAGTGGTGCTGCAATTTAGAATCCAGGCTCACAAAAATGGCAATTTTCTTTCTGGTGGCTCCGGGGAAACCTAAACAAGTAATACTTCCCATTTGAAAGAGGTGAGACTAGTTTAAACCACCTAGTTGGAACTATTTTGTTTCGCCTGAAGGATTTGAAGATTCACCAACTTGGTTCCGCTTGAAACTAGGTAAATTAGGAGTTAGGAGTTCAAAGGTTGCCGTTCCGCTTAATGGCCTATGGATGACTTTTTCTGCATTACTATTAACAACCTTGGTTCCCACTCCTGTGACCAGGTGGAAGCTGATCAGTGGGAGAAATGAGCCGAACCAGCTTGATACATTTTCATCAATGATTGTAGTTTCGGAAAGGTATTCGCAACTCTGCAGGTTGTAGCCAAATTATGCACTAGAAAATACTCAATGTGTGAAGTCGATGTGTGCAGTATGTGGGCGAGCAATCATTATTGTTTGGTTGAAATTTTTCCATGTGAGTATGGTCGAGGAAACATCAAGAATATCGGTCACCGCAGGAAAAAAATATTTGTGCACAAGGAGTGGTTTTGTAATTTTAGGTTTTTATTACATTTTTAGAAGTTAAAGAGAAGAAGGTTATGTAAGCACACAACAACACACAAAGATTAAACATAAAACACAAATAAAACTACGTTTCTAAGACATATTTTTGACCAAAGAGCAAAAAGTGCTCTTTATGTTTGTAAAAATTTTGTTCTTTTTTGGTCCGTTTTTTAAAAATTTTGTTCTTTTTTGTTCCGTTTTTTATAACACTATTCAAGATACTTATGCATACCATTTGATTTTCACTTGGGATACACACCCTCGTAACGGTCTCTCATTGTCGTATTAAGGAGATTTGGATATCGAATTGTCTGCAGAGTTAAGTGAAAACCTGGGGCAGCACCCCTACGTGAGCAGCTTGCGTGACAGGCTTGACTCACAAGTTTTGGTTTTATGTTTACGGTTTGGCGTGCGTGATGGCCCCATGTTTAAAACATCATCGGGAAGTAAAACAGTCCAATGGTCGATTTTAGATGCAGAGCACCTGATTCACTCGCCTTGTGCCTCCGGCGTCGTCGTTGTCGTTGGCGTTGTCCACCCATCCCCCATTCTTCTCGCCGCGCCAGCTGAACTCTTCGCCGCTCACCCCCTCTCCTATCCGATAGCGAACACTCTCTCGCGAGGGGCATTGGCTTGGCTTCGATTGGATTGGATTGGATTTGGATTGGATTGGATTAAAGTGGATTGTGTTGGATTGTGTTGCGTCATAGCCGCGGCATGTTGCGTCATAGCCGCTGCAGACGCGCTGGGGCCGGCGCATGTGCAATACTCTCTCTTCCGCGGTTTCCTCTCCTTCGGGCGCGCTGCGCATATAACCGGTGTGTCGTTCTCCGGCGAAGAGACATCCACGCTTGGCTCAAACACCTAGAGTCCACGCCGCTTTACAAGTACGCCAACGTCGTCATCGACTGGGGCCAGCTTACGCAGTCCCCTCAACGTTATGCGCGTTATAAAACGCGGTCCCTTCGCCGTTGCGCCTATGCGTCGCATCTACACAGGGGCTCCCGCGAGGGGAGGTGGGAGTTTTTATGTATTGAAGCTACAATTCCGTTTAACATTGTTCTATGCACATAAAGCGATTAAAAACATTGTGTTGTTCCAAAATTACAGTAAATACAGCACAGGCGAAAGTAAACGCTACCACCTCAAATGCGTTGCAAGGAGGGCCAAGTTTCTCCTGTAAGCGTGACCAACGTCGCAGCAGGAACAACAATGTGTGCATTAGCAATCACTGGAAACATTAATTAAGTGCGTTTTTTTCCTGAGTTTTCAAGGTAATGGCTATTTTGTAGTAATTTTATCCTTGGTTCTTCGTAATAGAACCGACCTTCATTAATATTCTGAGAACGCACCAAACCCGCAGTGCTGTACCTAAGCCATCTCCCATTGCAAAGTAAAGCACACCTAAGTTATTTTTTATTTGCATATGAGCGCTTACAACAAAGTAAGGGAGGGGAGAGTTGCTTGGCGTTGTGTGAAAAGTGAACAAAGGGCACAGAACACTGCTTTTTGTCCCACTTATCAAGATAGAAATCAACAAGCGCTTATAAGAAATGCGGTGAAAATGAGACGTGTGGTTCCTTGTGTAACAGTAAAAAAGGCATACCGACGGAACGAATTAACTGTTTTTAAACAAAATTTATAACAGTTTCCGGCTGCTTCCGCGTATTTTTGGAGATAAAGCTTCCTCATCGGCTCCACACACCCCATTAATACATTAGCAGTCGCTTAGCTCGGGTATGCCTCAATATAAGTAGCACGAGCTATGGTTCAGCTAATTATTCTTTCCCGGTTGCCTAGGATTAGCTTGATTATCATGCGTATGCTTGCTGATGGTTCAATGACACGCACACACGGTATACGCATTATGTGACACGTATATTTATCAAGCGGCTCTGGTGCGGCGTCACCAATTCTACCAGAGCAAAGCTGGTTGCACAGGCGCACGCCGGTGTTGCTGCGACGCACGAGCGATCGGTGACACACCCGGCCAGCCCTCATATGATCATCAAGTGGACCGGCCATTCTGAACAGAGGTCGGCAAAGACGCTGGGCGCGTGGCTCTTTGTGAGAGATGCAGGGTAGCGAGCAACGTTCTGTGCACCGTGTGGCGTCATTGCTCCTCGCGCATGCATAGCACGGCTGTCCACGAGCCATGCGAAACTCCTCAACCTCAGCCAGTGTAGCTCACTCTACAAAGCCAATTGTCCACCTACATTTTCTTGGCTAAATTTGATGGCCTAAACTCATAACCGAAAAATACCCTTCGACCAATTGCACTTAAACCAGCAGGATAAAGAATGGCTTATAATCAGGGTACTGCCTCATGCCAACTTTTTGTACAGATGCCAATGCAGTGTCTTCTCGGTAACGGCATATCCTGCTGTTTCGGGGACCGCACGTATGGATTCTCCCGTCGTCGGCGCTAAACCTCTGCTGCGGAAGCTCATTAGTCTTCAGTGACAGACGAAGTACTTCCTTCATCTCAGAAAGTGATCGCATCATCACCGCTGAAACAAGGGTGGCGTGGACTACTCTGGCCTTATCTCGTAACAGGGGTTCCGCCCTGCGGAGCACTCCTCCAATGCACCCCCGGCTCGTCACACTTTCTCCACTCTCACCCCCACTGCGTTTCTCCTCGTCCTCTCTTCCGTGTCCTCAAAATTCTCACAGTTGCATGGTTGGACGATGGCGAGGAAGCTGCCAAACCATAATATCGGCAAGTTAACAGCTCCTCTCTAAAACAAGACGCAACATTCCCGGCTTGCACTTCATTGTGCCCAGTTCAGGGTGAAGCCTCTTTACCTACCCATTTCAAAGGCCATGCCCCGTGAAGTCGAAATACCTGCATGCAAAAACACCTGCTCGTTTGTGGCTAACAATATCCACGTTAGAAATAGACTCACGGTAAGTTGAAAGGTAATTACCTGGGGAAATACAAGGTAAAACCTATGCCATGGTTAGAGCCACGCTGCAGGCGACATATCACTCCCCGTATCTCCAACTTTGTGTATCATCAAAACATTCCTTATAATTTATTATGTAAATTTTTGTTTGGCCGCTATTTATGGACGTGTCCGAAGTTGCAGTGTATGCTATTCGCTGCCGAGACTGTAACTGTGTGCAGAGACACAACAGAGGTAGCCTCAGGGTGCAGGGGCATCTTGACATAAGTAAAAAAAGAAATCGTTCGTTATTGCAGTCGTGTGTCAAGGGCACCCCTGTTAGAGGGGATGCATCAAAACCCCCGAAAAGAAGGAAAACAAAAAACAATGAAATGCGAATTTTAACGGCGCGCCAGGAGCGCACCAATTAGCGAACACCAGCCCATAAATAACGAGGCATAATGGTCAAGTATGGTAGCGCAGTGGTCAGCTAATCATTTCACGCCGCGCAGGAGACCAGTGGCGTGATGACTATATATAGACATGACAAGGCAAGGAGCCAATGAAAGTGCCCCGAGGTCCATCCCGGAGAGGTTAAAAGCATGGCGCACAAAGAGAAGGGAGAGGCAAGGAACCAGGAGGCGAAAAAGGAGCACGTGAGCTTCAAGGAATAAGCCTAGGGGACGCGGCGAGGCCACCGACTGTGCCTACCAACTCTGAGCAGGAGCGGGCCGGCTTCTCATCCGGTGGGGCATCACAGGCGCACCCCGAACCTGTGTCTTCATGGCCCATGCGGTGGCGGTCTTGCACGTGCCGCCGACGTCCAAGCTTCGTCGACCTTCGTTTCGACGGCCTCCAATGGCTACATTCGTGCCGAGACTACCTGGGACCTCCAGTGGCAGCGGCTTTCAAGGAATAGCCACAGAGGATACCTCAGGACGTATATCCACAAATCTGGGACAGGAAGCTTCTAGTTCAGCTGATAGGCACCACGTGGCGTCTCCACCTTCAAGATCTTAAACTTCCCGCGGTGACGTACTCGGCAATGAAAGTTATAAAGTTATAAGCGCGGCAATGCGGGAAATGAAAGTTATAAGAAAAAGAATTCACGTTTCAAGTAGCGGCTTTATCGTTGATCGCCTTTCTATGTGTGCCCCTTTACCTACACCTCCCCTGAAGCACACCGTCATGCCAGCGCTGCTAGTGCTTTTGATAGCGACCGAGGTGACGTCTCAGACAGGAGTGAAGTTACTTTTCACACCGTCGGACGCTGTTTGCTGAGCTCTGCGGAAAATAAATGCGACGGTAAAAAAAGGAAGAGGGAGCTCAGGAGGAGTGTTATCCTTTTTATTTTTTTCTCTGGGGGCTAGGATAGCTGCAATACCCCGTCTTGCTCATGTGAATGGCCAGCGTGGGTTTCGGCGGAATAGGATTTATATTAAGAAAATTAAGTACTGACGACCGACCGAATTTTATCGCAGGCCCATTCAGATATCGAACTCGTATTTGCGGATATGTATAAGTAACCTGTAGGATGTCTTAAAGCTGTTTTACAGTGTTTTCCTCTAACCACGAATAGGAGGGTTTGGAATAGATTACGTGTTTTCACGGGTTACTCAATATGTTTTCACGCAGTTGATATGACCAATTCGCTTTTGATTACAAAGAACTAATTGAGGATTTTGTTCTAATAAATCCGCAAACGAGCGAGCAGCATCTTGGAATTTACATTCCTGAGAAAGCGAACACGGGTAGGATGAGATATCATTGCCCAGTCCGAAAGTGCTTGACATGCAGTTTTTAAACTTTGTGAGTACATTCCTACTATGGCGCAGGATCTTAATAACGGTCCATATTTAATAACACTCCTCACTAAAAGAAGTCCGCGTTCACTTAAAGTGACCCAGAAACCCGTTTCAAAGATGCCAATCAAATGCATTCAGCTGGTAGAACGGATTATGGGGAGCATTTGAGCCATGCTTGCGTCCCATACGTTCTACAAATAATTTGTAAGCAATTTTTAAACATAACCTTTCTCAGCCGATGAGGCTGACTCCGCAGTCCGCGCTGGCTACGTCATTTGCAAGCCCTTCGCTGTTGTTCATTTTCTAACAACGTTACGCCGCACGTGACGTCACGATGGTGCGTTTCCGGTCTCAATTCGTGGGTGGGCTTTCCTACAGACCACCGCTTGCTGCAGCGCCGCTCCGATGCAGCAGCGAAGTTACGAAACGAGCGCTCCGCGTCCGCTTGACAAACGTGAATTACCCGTGCTGCGTCGCTGGTTGCAAAGCCAGCGACTGGCATAATGTGAAAACGAGGCACGCTTTGCCGAAAGATTGTCTGGTTGCCACTCATCGTGCTCTCGGAGACGGCAGTGCCAAGATTTTTTCGGGCTTGGGGCCGGCACTTCTATCTTTTGGAATGTCTGCGATATAATGGCCTCCTAAAGGTTATAATCGCTCGATCACGAGGTTGCTCCGATAGTTCGGACACCAATTCGGTAAATGCATTTTTCGCAAACTTATATGCGCATTTGCAACGTAAACAAACCGCCCTCGTCCCAAGCCTGACCGCCAAAGCCAGCGGGGCAAAAGTCGAAAAAAAAGTAATCAATGTACTGGGTAGGTACCAATATATAGTTGAAAAAGGTTCCAAGACGCTTCCGCCGGCCCCGACACTAAGTTAGGAAGAAAAAAACCCTCAAATCTCATAATCGTAGCGTCCGCACCATGCGGCCAAAAACCGGCTACGAGCAGGGCACGACGAAGGGAAGGGCAGGCGGGCCTACAAAAAGTTCAATAACTCGGCAACCGTAGGGCCTCAAGGAAACTATAACCAGTCGTTGCGGCCGGCAGGGCAAGGGCTACCGTTCTGTAAGGTTGGAATCCATACTGCCTAAGATAAGCAGGATCAACGCAAAGGCGGCATTGGCAGGATTCACAGACCGGAAGTAGAGCCTACTCACGTCACGTGACTATTTACTGTGGGGCTCTTCGATTTACTGTCTCGGACTCACCGTGGACTCGCCGAGAAGGAATCTGGAATTTGTTTCTCATATGTATTCCTATGGCATGAAGAATCTTCGGACTACCTGGGGACTATCCGGGGTGAGTCCGAGATGGTAAATCGAAGAGTCTCAGTGTTTCCAGCTCCTTCGAAAGAAGCAAAGTGGGAGGAGGAAGTGATCGGTGGAAGAGGAGGGGTACTTTCATCGATCGTGACATACGTTATACCGAAAGTAGGGCAATAATTACAACGGCACCGCGTTTCGTAATGCCGAACGTAGGGCAATAATTACAACTGCAATACGTTTCTACATTGATTCAAAACAATAGAGTGCGACTTGGACCACGACAGTAAAAAAGGACGACGGGACAAGAGCTTTTCCTGTCGTCCTTCTTTACTGTCGTTGTCCACGTCGCCCTCTATTTTTTTGAATCATAATGCACAAACTTGCCCAACAGATTTGCTTAATGAAGTTTCTACATTGATTCCTTGTGGCATCACAGGGTTTTTGTATTTTCCTAGAAAAGTGTTTTTAGGTATCTTTAGGTCTGCTTGCGTGCTTTGGAGAGAGAGAGAGAGTGAGAGAGAGAGAGAGAGAGAGGAGAGAACAAAATTACTGAATGGCCTACAGTCGGCTAAGATGTCTCCCCACTGGGTAGATGGGTCTTCACCCCGACGCAGCCATGACGTCTATATCGGCCGTCGTGCTCCACGAGGCCTTGCTCACGTGCTACTTCTACGGGTCAAGAGGGCCGCCGCCCCCTTCCCGGGGGTGCTTCCCCCTTCCTCTCAGTTTCGCTCGGTCGCTGCCTTTCCAGAACTGCCAAGACCTGCAGCATGGCCTGGAGCTGTGCTTCTCGATCGTAGGTCTTCATCACCGCCTCAATTTGCGGCGGAAACGTCGTCGTCTTGCTTGCCTCTCTTGGGTTCACTCTGCAGTCCCACAGGATGTGAGCCGTTGTGGATCTCTGCTTCGCACACAGTTTGCACACATCACTTTCATAAACACTGGGGCACATGTACCTAGCTAACACGGCGTTAAGTAAGGACCCCGTGGAGAGCTGTCTACTTATCGAAAACTTCGTCTTTTGGCGAGAATAACTACAACAAACGACTGCGACACTTCCAGCCCCACTTTCCGCAGAATCGTTGCTTTCCATGGCTGGTGTGCAAATTCTCTACTCACGCGTCACGCGAGTTGTCGTCAGCGAGCACGTCCTAGGCTAACTCTTGTTCCACGCCTTGCAACGTATTGGAGGAAGGCAAGTAACGTACAGACATTTTAAAGGTAGGAGCCACGCCAGATTAGACCGGATATACCTCCCGTTTGGTCTTATTGACAAATGTGAAGACTATATTGCAAACCCTGTATCGTTTTCTGACCATTGCCTCGTCCTGTGCACACTAGGGTATAAAAAGCAAAAGAACTCCTTCAATTGGCATTTGTGGAAATTAAATAGCAAACTGCTTCATGATGAGGGCTTTATAAAAACTGTGAACGAAACAATCCGAAAATAGAACCACAGCAAAATTGCATAGGCGATCAATGGGAGACATGTAAGCAAAGCATAAAACTAAAGGCTATTGAAAGGTCTAGGTGTAATGGATATGAGCAAAAGCTACAAAAAATACGCTGCGATCAAACTTGGAAACGCCTATTGGGGAAGAGTGCAAAGCGCCAGGTCTGTTTATAGATGGGGGATCCATTAGTGTGGAGCGTTCGCTGCGCCACGGCTGCCCTCAAGCCTCCCCCCCTATTTTTTGTCTTTACATCAAGACGTTGTGTTTGAAAATAAAGGGAAACGAGCGAATCCATTGTTTATGCTGCACCAGTCGGAAGTCAAATTGTTAGCCTACTCCGACAACATCGCACTGTTGGTCAAAGACAAAGGAAGTGCCACTATTGCTATAGAGGATGTTAAAGCGCTTAGTATGGTGTCAGGCAGTATGGGGATGTGGTCCAAGCTCCTGGGGTTCGGCATGGCACTTGGCTGACAACACCAGACTAATTTGCAGGTGCAAGTTGGGAAAACAAACCGGTCAAGTATCTTGGAACACTCCTCGAGAACTACATAGATAATTAGCCATACTGGTGTGCGCAAGCACAGCAAATACTGGATAGAGGGGAAAAGTGGAAAGGGATCAACTTGTTGCTGTTTGCCAGGGCAACTGTATGCAATTTATTTTTCGTTTCAGAGTTATGGTTTGTAATGCAAGTGATGCATTTCTCGCGTATGATTGTTCAGAAATTGCACCGGATATTTGCAGTGTTTATATGGTCGTCGACGTGGGAAAGGTGTGCAAGAACAAACCTCTTTAGACGTATACGAAACGGTGGGCTGGGACTGGCGCATTTGTTCGTGCGTCAGTTAGGTAATAGGTTTCTCTTTTTGGGGGACAAAAGCGACCCTTTTTAAGAACCGTGTGCCACGTGCGCTTTGATCAAGTGCTACCGCAGTTTGTGGTGTCTACAAGAAAGATGGACGGAAGACTTTTTGGGTATTTTAGAGAATATGAGTTCGAGGTACGATTTTTCACGGCCCGCTTTTCAGTGCAGTGCGTGAGCGATATTTCCCTAAAATTGTACAAGGACATATGTGATAACCTATTCCTTGAGCTAGGGTACAGAACATTGTACATTGCAGGCCAGGGCAAGATGTTCTTAAAAGGGTCAAAAGGAAGCCAATTCAGGATGGGGCCAAATCTTTCTTCTTTAAACTCCATACCGGGACACTCACAGTTCAAACGTGGCTTCAAGATAACGGGTTTGAAGTTATGTGGGGTACAGACTGCACAGTTTGTAAGCAACCGGAAACAATAGACCACGTGTTCATGCACTGTTGGATGGCAGTCCACTTTTGGGACGTCCTACAGCGAACACTACACAAAGAATTTCCGTTGAACCCACACGGCATTCGGTACCTCCCAACCGAAAGTGAAAACAGCGCGTCGTACGATGTGCTAATGCTACTGGGCCTGTACAGGATTTGGAGGGCATGCATGGTATGGCTTCACGGTGATGTGGATGCTAGGCAGGCGCGACTGTTCTTTCGTGAGAGTGTGACGCTTTATGTTGAAGGGCTTAAAGTCCAAGAGTGTGTGCCTGAATGGTTGGCATGAGTGGAACCACTGGCCGCACTGAAATGACTTTTTAACGACAACACCATCCGGAAGAACCGGATTGTGGCTTTGTTTTAACTCATGTTGCCTTGTGTTGCAATGTTTTGTTTTTGTGCATGTCGAAGTCCGGCAATAAAGAAAAAAAAGAAGTTGTAAAACGGTGGTGATTCTCCTTCCGGCCACCACAGTGAACGTAAGCAGGATGCAGGACTCCTCAGGAGCGGTTAATGCGGCCAATGCTGGCCGTGGAAACAGGATGTTTGCTGAAGACGATAAGGAATACTAAGTTTCGCTGCCAACACTGCCTACTGGTCGGATTGTTTTTAATACTGTTTTTTTTTTTCACTGTGATATGCGTGCCCGCCCATATCGCGTCGAGGATTTCCGCGGTACTTTGTCTGGTTTGGGATTGCTCCCCGAAGTGCTCGCGTTGGGGGTGTTCCAGATGCGTCATGTATGGGCGGTGACATTAAATTCAGAACAAGGCGTGAAGAAAATTTTAGAAGCGAATAATATCAAAGGGAAAAGTCGCCGGTGCCTCGTCATTGATCCGGCCAACCAAGACGTGCGCTTAAAGCTACACTGGCTGCTGTACAATGTGACTGAAGAGGTTGTGCGCGTCGCTCTAGCCCCTTTCGGGAGGGCCTCCGACGTCTCCTCGGAACGTTGGCGAGTGCAGTGAGTGACGGAGAAGGGTTCGACGACGTGGTCCGTGACCCTCAAGCTCAACGCGGGCGTGAGGGCTGAGGGCCTGTCCCACCAGCTCCGTATCGCAGGCGAGCAGGCGCTCGTGGTCGTGCCCGGCAGGGCCCCGTAGTGCCTTTCCTGCTCTGGCACGGGGCACATGAGGCGCGACTGAAAGGTGTCGCGCTGCACCCTCTGCCGGCACTTCGGTCACGAAGCGAACGAGTGCGTGCGGACGTACGCGAAGGTGGCTGGACCGGTGGGGAATGTGGACCGAACGGAGCACATCATGGACGAGGAGGAGGCAGAGGCTGCTGCAGCAGGGGGCGGCGGAGACCCGGCGACGGAAGACGCGCCGCCTGAAGAGAACGCTGAGGTGAAGGAGTCGGACGCCGTCGAAGTGCAACCTGCGCGATGTGCCAACGACGGAGACTAGCTGACGTAGTGGTGATCTCGCTAAGGGTGAACACGGGAGCGCGTGGCCGCGGGTACTATCAGAGCAGCCTACCGTGCCCAGCACGAACTATCACGCATGCGCTGTGCGTTCCGGGCGATATTTTGCTTTCAGCGCGCGCATCGCGTCATCGGAGCGTCTGCTTGTCGTCTGGTATTCTGCGTCTCGTCTGCTAATGGTACCTTGCTTTGATCCGTGATTCTTGGATTCTTGCATGAAAACGCCCAAATATAAAAACATAAAGGAAGATAGCTTTCTCCGTATATTGAATGAACGTCGTAGCGCCTGCGCCACCTTTGAATGACAACCTTCAAATCCTTGAATTGCGTGCTTCTATGTGCGTTTCAAAGACTTCTTGTAAGCACTTGCAAAAATAAAGGGCTGTTAAGATCTGCGTGATGTTTTGATTGAGTCTGTTTGAAACAACTGGACGAGTTACGCTGCTGCACCGAAACCATTGTATTGAAGCTGAAGAACGAACTACCTCTCCCACAAAAACATTTTGCATGTGGATTCTAGTTTTCACTCATTCATACAGTGGCTGATAGCTCCACCGCTACATGCGCGTAAACATAGCAGACGACGCTCAGACGCTCCGATGACGCTATGCGCGCGCTGAAAGCATACCCTCTCTCTGCACGCACAGCGAATGCGTGATGGTTCGCGTAGGGCACGCTAGGCTGCTCTCATAGTACCGGCGGCCAGGCGCTCCTGTGTTCACCCTTAGCGAGATCACCACTGTACGACGGCGTCGGTGGGAGCCCGGTGAGCGTGGCGGGTCAGTTTCCGGCGTCGGGAACCTCAGCCACCCAACAGGGCGTCGATTTGGAAACTGGCGAACAGGACCAGTCAGTGGCCAAGAGGCCGCGTCAAGACAGTGTCGGGCTGCGTGGAGGGGGAGATGCAGGACGGCTCCGCACCGGTGGGGTCAGTTAGTGTGGCACCTACGATGCGGCGCTCGAGCTCCAAGCCGAAGCATAACACGCCCTACGACAGAGGACCCGCGGCACCAAAGAATCCGTAAGAGCGCCATCCTTGCCTTCGCTTTCGGACTGATAAAAGTATTTTTAAATTGTCATCGTGTGTCGTTAAAAAGCAAGGAAAGTGCAGGGCGTGTTCTAGCGATGGGCGTAAGCTCGTTACTGTATTTCGTGGGCTTTTGGTTTTGTGTCGGGTTTCGAAGGGTTTTTTTTTCGTGCCAGGGAGGGGGTTTGGGGTGTTTTATATGTATGAGCGTCACGGGAAGCTCTGTCGACGTGCTCAAGAAGGCTCGGTTTTTTTAGGGGGGGTTGTTTTTGTCGTGTTGCGGTATTTTGTTTTAAATTTTCAATTGTACCAGCGTAACTGCTTTGGAGTATGTTTGTTTTCTCTCTCAACCGGGGTGTATTTAAACACACCAATTCGTATTGCCACGCTTAACGTTAGGGGGCTTGCTTACAGGAGACGGCATAACCAGTTGTATCGTTTAATTACCGCACAATACCTAGATATAGTGGCGGTACAAGAAACAAAGGTTGAGAGAGAGGAGCAGGCAGATCGTATGGTGCGCTCGTATGCGTCGAGGTACGACGTGTGCGTCGCTCACGCGGTCGGGATGTAATCGGGCGTTGCCCTGTTGGTACGGCGGAGTTTGCGGGCAACCCTAGAGACCGTCACCGCGTCCGACTGTGGGCGTTTTGTTGTGTGCGATTTTGTTTTATGGTCAAGCGAATGGCGCTTGATTTGTGTGTACGCGCCCACAAACGAAGCGGAAACGAAGGATTTTTTTGAGGATGTTCGCGGGTTTTGTGATACGGAGAGGCTCGTTAATTTACTTGGCGACTTTATTTGCGTATGTTCCCCGCAAGACAAAAGTAACCCGAGAAGCTTCCGGGATTCAAGTACGATAGTTTTGCAAGTACGATAGTAAGTGTACCTCGCGCTATACATACTTCCAGGGCAGCAGCCATGCGCGCCTCGACAGAGTGTATGTTTCGGCAGAAATACTGCCGGAGTGTGATAGCTACCGAGTGTTCCCCGTTTCTTTCAGCGATCACTGCCTTGTGACCGTAACCATTGGTAGAATTGCAAAACCAGGCAACGCGTTCTGTTGGGCGCTTTAGAAGGTCAATAACAAGCTGCTGCAGGATGAACATTTCATTCTCAGGTAGCACAGGACTGTTCGGCCTTACTCAAGCCGGTGTACTTTGGCCGGTGATTTTCTGCCCGGCCTTTCTCCGGCAACCATGTTCGGCCCTTGTCCAAAGTGGGCCTTTCGGCCGTATACGGCCGTACTCCCATCACTGTCCAACGGCCAGTGTCCGTCGGCCAGTCGACCGGCTTACGTTCATACAGCCAGATTCCAGTCATAGGGCTCCGGCCATACCAAAGCCACCCGTGTGTGGCCGATGTACGGCCACCGGAGGACAGCCGAGATGCGGTCGTCGGACTCCAGCCGGACTAAAGCTGCCGGAAATTCGGCCGTGCTACGGGCATTGTAGTTCAGCCACAGTACGTTAACTGTACTGAGGCCGGTTGACGACCACTGCATGCAGCGCAAGCAGATCACTCAATCTCGCTGTCCAGAAGCACAAACCCACCATTTTGGGTCCACTGCACCCACACCAAAGTGAGCCTGCGCGCAACCACCAGCCGCCCAGACTGCAGCGCAGCCTGGCTTAATTATCACGGTCAGTTTACACCAAAATTAATTTATTCAACAGTGCTCACAAATGATCGTTCCTTTAATTGATATGTCTCTTTTACTGTCGAATTCACCAAATATTCATTTCTTCGCAGAACTGGAATAGATGTAGTGTCCAGGTCCTGATATCTTCCGTGGGGCGGCTTACCTGTGGCTTACCTGCGGCTTACCTGCGGATTCCGTGGGGCGGCTGACCTAACAAAAGGATGGGGGGGGGGGGTGCGGAGGGCGCATACTTTGGTGGGTTGAATTTCACAAAGATGAAAGTGTCGTCGTTGGGAAATTTCTTTTAAGACAATACTTTCACACTCTGACTAAATCAACTAATTTTACAACAGCTGCATGACCATTTTTTTTACATAAATCCGGTGCGAATGCCTTTAAGAAGCGGTTCCGTACTCCACAAAACACTCAGCAGCATTCAATATAATTTACCTTACCCAAAAAGTATGTCCAGTATTTGCCTATTTTTCTTGCCAAGAAATTTTCTACTCGATCAACTTTTCTGATGATCTTTCACAGTGCTGATCCTAGCAGAGATCAAAGAAGTACTTTCAGTTTCAATATATTTTTTATCTTGTTTTAATGAGTTACGTGCACACTCCTTAATAGTCCAAGAGAAGTTAATTTTCTTCTAAAGTCGTACGACACTTAAGAAAATTCTAGACGTGTTGCGAATGACGCCCTTCTTCAGATGGCTGCAGTTGTATCCCTCTGTGTTTACGCAAAGAAAGGCGTCAGACAAGAGTTTCATATTTCCTTTCAAACATATAACTTAGCAATTGTAGTATTCATACAGCAAACCTTGCATAATGCAACGAATAAAGCAATAAATATTTCATTGGTCAAGTGTGAATGCGTAGGGTTCTCAACCGGTCGGAGGTGAACCTGCGGCTCCGCAAGTTTATTGTTTTATTTATTTATTTGGCTGTTTGTTATTTTTTATTTGTTCAGTTATTTATTTATTTATTTAATTATTTATTTATTTATATGATACCTGCTTGCCCATGCATGCATTACAGCAGGGAGATACATAACACTAAGCATCAAATATGAGACCAAATAACAAAATAATTCTAGAAAGCGCAGTGAAAATCGTCATTATAAGCAGTGAATAAAATCATACGTCGAAAATAATTACACTTTCCACTTGATCTAAAATAAAATGAATCGCGCAAGGAGTCACCCTAAAGGAAAGTTAATAATTTGCTTCAAGCTAGCGATCCCACCTTGTGATATGTAGAATGGCGCTTGGATATACTTCTCCCCTTCTATTCCAGTTTTCGAATGGTAGATATTACGAAAAAATTTCAACCTCAGGCTTCGTCTATGATCTTTCCCGTCTTACCATATAAGTTTACTTTTAGTTTCCCTCAACCTAAATTGACAGTTCGAATACCTAATTCGAATCGCACCAGCCTATTCTCTATGTTTTCGAGCGTATCAAGCAGCTCTTTGCTTTAGGGATCCAAGAAAACACATGCCTACACCTACATTGAGAGCACATGAGTGAAATAAGGTTGTTCTTTTAAGTTAGGTGGATGTTCGCTGAAATTTTATCCCGGAAAGCCAAAAACACGTGCAGATGTAACTTTTATGTTGTGAACGTGCCTATTTCTTTAACAACTCGTTAAATAAACTCCTCGTTATTTATATTCCCCGGCCTTTCTTAAAGCGGTGTAATTTACTGTATACGCATTCGATTGGAATGAAGGGTTTCTTGTAAAGTTGACGTTAGCACACTTTTTAAGATTCAACAACTTTTCTGAATCAGCACACCAGGATGTTAATAATTTGAATCATGTTGCAAGTATTCGAAATCACGTTCATTCGCTTTAGTCTTGTAAATTACACAGTCATTCGCGAATATTTTTAACAACGATTTGAGGCCACAGAAACAAAAGAGGGCCCGCAACTGAGCCTTGGGGAATTCCTGAGGTCGCAGGAACATATCCTTACGAACAACCATTGAGAGCGAGCAACTGCTGTCTTAGAGAGATATACTCCGCTATCCTTGCAATAACCGATTCATTCAGAGTTTTGCCCGAAATGCATTAACAAGAAGGTGATATGAAACACCGTCAAATGCTTTTTTGCCGCACAAAAAAATAGTCAGCTACTTTAAGCTTATCTAATCCTAGAGCCAAATCGTTTTTGAACTCAACAGGCTGCGTTGAGCAAGAAAAACCCGACTAAATCCGTGTTTGCTAGGATGCTGGCGATTATATTTAACCAAATGAGTCATATCTCAAGTTTAGCTAATCTCAATTTCAAACACCGCAACTAAATTAACATCCAGGATTCGTCATTCACAAGGCTCTGTTGTTATGGCAAATTCAACGTAACACTTGTTCTTAAATAGGCAGTCATAAGATCCCATGAAATAACATAGTGCAGGGCACGAGGTTGAGCCTACGAATGCACGAGATAAGCCTCTTCTACGTTTATCACAAACAAGTGCACATTGTTTTTCGCAACATTATTGTGAGAAGAATAGCCGCAAACTTGCGCTTTTGCGCGCCCTTGCCTATCTTTGGTTGGGAGTCCTTGACATGGCACCGGTTTAGCTCCTGCGTGGTGGCCGCTTGCTCGACACCCTTTAATGTCACTTAATTTGGTGAACCACCGCCATCTCGGGTCGGACATCGCTGCCGGGTCGATGTCTCCAATGGTCTCCATTTCTTGAGTGGGCGAATAGCCTCGAGCTGATGCGTCGACGATGCCGACGGGCGAGGTGTTGTAGCGGCTATGACTGGCAAGGGTTAGCTCACCCGTCGGTGTTGCACAGTCTTCTTGGGGCAATAAATGGCATTTCGACGGCCTAAACGTACCCCTCGTAATGTCCAGTGAGTCCTTGCACCTTGCCCGTTCACCTTCAATACTCATTACTGTTTGACAAACGTAGTTCGTTCATTTAAAACGCAGAAACACCGAACGGATAAAAAACGTGTCAGCACCATTCGACCCCTTAATGGCTCTATTTCACCAAGGGAAAAAACGGTCCTACTTCGGCGGGTCTTCTTCCAAGCACGTCTGTGCATGAATTCTCGGCGCCCAGACGCGCGCTGTTGTTCGCATAATGACGTATAACCAGATACCTTAAGAAGGCCGGTCTCCTCTTGAACACCGGTTGCCGAAAATTCTGCGGCCGTTCGCTTGCCGTAATTCGGCCGAGGACCGCTAACCAAAAGAAAAACGTACATTCTGAAGCCGTAAGTCGGCCGGACTACGAGCCGGTCGGCTCGTAGTCGGTTCCACTCGCGTATAGTCTCTGCAAAAATTAATTTTGAAAGACGTTCGACAATCAATCTCGGCTAGTTTTTTAGAGTGAAAGGCTCGGGAGGAACGCCTGAGACATGTGATCAGTGTGCGGTGGTATCAAGATCCAGGTCTTTTTCCATCGAACTGCACCAACGTTCATGACGGGGACAGAGCCGCGTCACCAGGGCCGTGCACTTCGTAGGAAACGATAAGTGACAACTTAGTCATGACAACGCGGTGATGGTTACAGCCGCGGGAACAAGATCTGGGAAAAATAAATCACCTAATAAAATCACTTAGCACTTGTTATCTGTACGCTTTTTTTTCATATGTACAAAGGCGGAGGCGCGAGCAATCACTGCACTGAAAGCCAAAGCTAGCTTCAGGCTAAACTTACCCTTTTCCTCCTTACCGTTTCAAGAGGTGTTGAAGGGTTTGTGAAAACTTACATAAAGCTGATTCTTTATTTACCTAACCTCCTTACCTGTGGTTTTTGTTTACATCATAATTGGTTTGCATAAGTTTGCTTCCTATGTTTGTTACAAGAAAGGCAGGATATTGTACACCATGCTATTACATAATCAACTATGCCGGTTCAGTTTCAAACAAAAGATACCCTATTTACTGTAATAAAGCTGCTTTTTTGATTACCCACTGCCTCCTTCACCTCCTACTACGCCCTCTACCGCGAAGTACGAAATGAACTTCCAATGTTTAGGCGCTTAAGGCAAACTTTTAGCAAGGCTACCTGCCACCAGCCATCCAGCAGTGTGACACATTCAATTGCCCTAACAAAGTGGACCGAGGAGCAAAAGGTGCTGAGTGGAATAGACGGAAGAAGGGTGAAGTTGAAGCCGTATAAAAACAAACCTGATGGAAAACACGGAGTTGTCTTGGAAGGAAATAGCACCCATAATGGTGACGAATACGTTGCGTGGTGTGTTATATCATACATGCTGCTGTATTGTGAAAAGGCAAGCTTGGTGAAATGCATAAAATGGGGATATGAATGAGTTTGTAGGCGGCCGAGGGGGCGGTGTGGCCGAGCCCACGTTTATTGAGGTTGCGCTGGTCATGCCATTGTCTGGACGAGGCGAGTAGAACCGGGAGGCCATTCTAGACCGGGTGCCGAGTACTGATTGCCTTTCATGCCAGCTGGCAAATCTGGTGATGATGATGGTGGCGCTGAAGAAGATGATGATGGTGGCCGTACAGGGCTCCATGGCTAGCGGGAAGCGCGGTAGAAAAAGCTGAGCTGGGTGTTGTTTTGTGAAGTACTGTATGTTAAAGCGGGGGGGGGGCGGTAGGAGAAGCACTTATCGAAGTTCACAGGCACATGTAAAATTTGTCCGCAGCCGGAGTTTGTCCGTGGGCAGTCAGTGGTCTAGCGGCAGGGGTTAGGTATAGGGCATGGTCGTTGTCGGCGAGGTAGCGTCCGCGTAAGGGGAACGTCTGGTGGTCGAGGTTAAGAGTGCGGCCACGGACGCGTTGCGGGGTGCGAAGCGGCTGCTGCAATTGACGGTGGAGCGAACGCCAGGCGTAACTCAAAGGACAGCGACAAGGTGAAGCGTGGTGCAGCGGAATGACTACCGGAGTGCGGGCTTGACTGTGCCTCGTTGTGGGCTCTGTGGCTTCGTCGCTGTCTGGGCTGCTTTCGCAACCGCGGTGGGAGGCGGCAGAGTGGAGCCTTGCAATAATGGGCTGTGCCTGAACTTCAGTGACGTCGGATCCGCATCCTGCAAGCTGGTTTCGTCTGTTTGATTTGTCGACACACGGCTGAGCTCCGGTTTCTGCGTCTACCAACACTGTCCTGGAGCAGGGAATTGGTCGATGTCTGGGGACCAGCTCTTCACGCGTCTCTTGATTGCATGGGGTCATGTGGTACTTCTTTCGGCGATGATTGTTGGAAAGGGCGTCCCGCAATCTTTGCTCTGGTATCACCCTCGTATCCAGGGTGTGAAGATTGTCAATAGCAAGTTTATATTCTTCGAAGGTAGAGTCGACTCCCTCCGTCCTCGATCTCTCGTTGACTGCTGGAGGCTGTTCCACCTGAGGCGAGGAAGATAGCGGTCTTACAACAAGAGTACAGCGCTCATGAAGATCACTCTTACTCGTGCCGTGCAGAGAAGTTTCGCAGCCACGAGCGGAAAAGCAGTCGACAATTGCTGGGGCCGGTGAAGTCGACGGAACAACCTGTGGCGTTTGGACATGGTGTTGCGCAGATTCCGCTAAGCTAAAGGTCAATTCTGTAGTGCTGCAAGCCACAGCCGGCACTGGCGTTTCCCGGGAAAGCGAGATGAAACACTGCGGCGAAGTTATATGCACAGTTGGCTTTGGAAGGTGTGGGGGTGCAGCGGATGGCGTCGGCATGGGCGTGACGGATGTGGGAGTGTCATCTCAACTATCGCTGTACTATTGAAATATACTCTCTTAGACACCATAGTGCTAAGAACACCCTTTTTCAAGTCGTCGTAGGTGTGTGGTCCAGGTGGCGGGAGCCGGATCTGCGCGAGGAACCCGTCACGGAGCCGTGTGGCTGCGAGGTTATAGCGCAGCGGTTAGCCTCTTACGTTGTTGATGGAAAATTGGCTCACGAGCTGAACCAACCGTATGTCGCAGCGAGGGGTGTAGAAGTCCGGAAGACCGCTGAGGTCTGGGAGCTCGAGATACGCGCCCATGATCGCAGACCCGTCAGCTAGTGAGGTTTCGGGTATATGGGCCGAGGGCGGTGTAAGAGGAGGAGTGCTGGTGGTAACGGCTGCACGTTCTTTTGGATTGTGAACTGCCGGTTTTTTATGCCGTAGTGGTTGAGGACAGTGTCTTTTATTTATTTATTATTTATTTACAAGATACCTACATCGCCACGAGGGCATTTTTGTAGGGGGGACATGCAACATGTACAGAACAGAGTATACAAATACATTTATACATCCATACACTTTTTCAAAAGCACTTATTTGTAGTGATTAAAACAAACGAACACCAAACTGATCATAAGCGGGAGAAAAAAAGATCGTTATTTTGAAGGCTAACCAATTCCTCTGACAACATATTCCAGTCACTTATTGTTCTAGGGAAAAAAAAATTTGCAAGAATATTTGTACTGTGGGAATACTCTCGCACTTTTTTTGGATTATCATGACGAAGTGATATGTAGTTTGGCTCGAGGAGATACCGTTTTTTTGTCGATACCTGTACGATTGTAGTAAATGCAGTGGAAAAATTTTAACCTTAACTTTTTACGTCTGAACTGCAGTGGTTCCCAGTTCAGGGTAGCTTTAATCGCCGAGATGCTAGCAAAAGGGTCGTACTTGTTGGTAACAAAACGCGCTGCCTGGTTTTGCAGCTTTTCTAATCTTTCTATAAGGTACTCTTGGTGTGGGTCCCACACTACACACGCATAATCAAGTATAGATCGAACATGCATAAAATACAGTGTTTCTTTCACTTCTGTGGATGCATCCTTAAAGTTTCTACGGATAAAATATAACATTCTACTGGCCTTTGTAATTATGTACTCTACATGTTTAATCCACTTGAGTGACTGAGTTAAGTATACACCTAAGTATTTGTACTCTGTAACGCTAGTGATTATTGTATCTTTTATTTTATAACTTTCTTGGGTTATAGCTGATTTTCGTGTAAACCGGAGGTGATTACATTTCTCGATATTTAGGTTCACGCCCCATCCGTCACACCACCGAGCTACTGTTTCTAGGTCTTTTTGTAGCGCGTATGTGTCGCTTAGTGAATTTATCTGCCTATAAATAACACAGTCGTCAGCAAATAATTTAATTTCGGACTTAATGTTTTCTGTTATATCATTTATATAAATTAAGAACAATAATGGTCCTAGTACGCTACCTTGTGGTACGCCAGAACTCACCGCAATAGAGCTAGATTTGTGACTATTTAAAACCACGCATTGCTCGCGGCCGTGCAGGTAGTTACGTATCCAAGAATGAATTTTATAGTTAATATTCAGGGATGCAAGTTTATTGTCCAGAAGGTTATGAGGAACGGTATCAAAAGCCTTCCTGAAATCTAGAAAGATTGCGTCTACTGGCGTATTATTATCGAGGGCCTGTGATATGTAATGCTGAAATTCTACTAGTTGAGTATTGCAGGAAAATCCACTGCGAAAGCCATGCTGAGAAGGTGTAAGGTAGTTGATGGAGTTGAGATACTGAAATATTGCACTATATATAATATGTTCTAATATTTTACAGCAAATTGAAGTCAAAGAAATCGGTCTATAATTTTTCACATTTTTTCTATCCCCGGACTTAAAAAAAGGCGTTACATTTGCAAATTTCCAGTCTTTGGGAACAACGCCTGACTCCAGTGACACTTTGTAAATAATAGCTAAGTACCTTGCAATAACGTCATGGCACTCCTTCAGTACAAATGGCGATAGCCCATCTGGACCACATGCCTTAGAAGTGTCCAGTTCGCGTAAGAGGCGATCTATACCATAAACATCTATAATGATATCATCCATAGAGTGGGTTACATCACTAACGCATGACGTCATACACGTCATACATGTCGTCATACACACGGTTCCTGGGGTCGGCAGCTGCATCTGCTCAATGAGGTCAGTAGGTAGCTTCTCTAATGTCATGAGGTACCTGATTTCTGCGGACCAGATGCCATTAAAATAAAACTTTCTCCCATCTACCATCGCATGAACCCCTGTGTATATGCGACGCATAGGGGGTTCCGTTGTTGTTTCCGTTAGGTTGATTCTCCCATCGCGTGAAACGTGCCGTGAACCGCCTGCCGCGGCTATGACGCAACGTGGCACGGCTATAACGCAGCACAATCCAACACAATGCCCTTTCATCTAATTCAATCTAAGCCAAGCCATCTCAATCCAATCGAATCCAATCCAATGCCCCTCGCGAGAAGTGGCCGCTATCGGAGAGGAGAGGGGTGAGCGGCGGAGAGCGCAGCTCGCGCGGCGAGGAGTGGGCGGAGGGGTGCGGACGGACAGCAACAACGCCGTATGGAGGGACAAGGCGAGTGAATGAGATGCAGTCGCATCCAAAATGGCTCTCCAGGATGACAAACCATGCAGCGTGGTTTGTGAAGGAGTTAAACGAAATCAGCAAGGGAAGGTCTGGGAGGGTGGGGAATGTTCTTCGAGGGCCGTCGTCCGCGTTGTGGCTAGGGAAGCAGCGTTGCGAAGCCATGGCGAAGCCGCCTGTCCGGTTCACCAAATTGTAGGCGGCCGATGAGGCGCTGTCGCCGAGCCCACGTTTATTGAGGTTGCGCTGGGCGTGTCATGGTCAGGACAAGGAGAGTAGAACAGGGCTGCCGTTCCAGACCGGGTGCCAAGTGCCGAGTGTCTTCCGTGCCAGCTGGGCAATCTGCTGATGATGATGATGGCACTACTAGTTAGTGGCGAAGTTCGGGTGAGAAATAGTGGTGTCCAATTTTAGACATTGAAGTGTTTGACTCAGGTGATGTGTTTCGGTGCAGACTGTAGAGTAGGCTGGTGTAAGTATATGAACTGCACACATAAAAGAAGTTGTGGCGAAGTGTGGATTGAGGTGCCGGAGGAAGAAAAACGTTAATTTTGGCGGTTTGTGAAAGAGAGTTGTCGAATAAGAGATCAGTGAAGTGCTTGATTGCGGTGTGTGTTCCAAATGAACTGTGTAGGATGGGCGTGAGAGTTGATGGGTTATAGATTTTTAGTGATGTTTCAGTAGGATGGTGTTTGAGAAAGTCTACTGTTGCATGGTATGTAGGCTAGAGTGAATTAGACAAGTGTAAAAAACAGGTGAAGGAGTGAAGGTGGAGTGAAGCTTACTTTGGGGAGTAAGCAGTGGTAGCGAACAGTGGACTCTTGAGAAGCGATTGATAGGGGTGGAACAACAGAACATCGATCGCCAAGACCTTCCCCAACCACCAACCGTTTCAAAGAAGAGAACATCGCGGCAAAGAGGAAGCAGTGTTGTGAGAAAAAATTGTTAAATTCAGTGGTAATTGTAATGTCTCAAGGCCACCCCTTGAGAGGTGATGCATCAAATCCCCACATAAAAGGGAGGAAAAAAAAGTTCGAGTCCAACCCTGCCGTAACCGGCATGTAGTAAGTGAAACGATCCTTGCCAATCCCCCAAGTGGGTATGCGCCACAAACTGCGTAGGAGGCTGCCTGGTTCTTGCTGCGGCAGGAAACTAAACATCCCCCTCACGAGGGGCACGATCAAATGCAGAACATTTCCGGCGGCGCATGACGTTAAGTAGTTTGCGTTACGTTAATGTTGTTGCACTTGTTGCTGTTGGTTGTTGTATTGCAAATAATTGAGGAGACGTAATTACGTGGTCACGTGACATCATTTATTAGCAGGTGGGTATGGCATCATTTATTAGCAGGTGGGTATGATTATTGTGGCGCAGTGGGAAGAGCACCATGTACCTCGCGTTCCGCCCACAGGCAGTGAATGCGTTGTATCAGCAGCTTCTTGACGTAGTTTGAATGAGTCAAGGATATAAGGCGCGTTCGTAGCCATCCCTTCTGTGTCGGCTTTGTGGCGCAGTGGGTAGAGCACCATGTACCTTGCATTCCGCCCGCAGGGTCGTGCGATCAAAACCAGGCGCCGGTAAGTATTATTTATTTTATATAGTGTAGAGGGAGGGGTGCGGACCACGATGGACAACTAGAACGTGTGACATCGTGACAGAAAGAAATGCTCTGCATTTAAAAAAACAAAGAAACGCCCGATTGATACGACGCGCCAGCAGCGTTATAATGAGCGAACGCGAGCGCTTAAACATCGAGGCACCATGGTCAAGTATGGTGGCTCACTGTTCAGCCAATCAAAGGACGCCGCGCAGAAGACCAGTGCCGTGATGACCATATATGGACATGAAAAGGAAAGGAGACAATGAGCCAATGAGCCAATGCATTAAATGATTGTTTTATCAAATACGTGAACCGCTTACTTCATCCATCGCTCTCAGTTGCCAAGAAAACCTCCCCAACCGTTCACGTGACAATTGCTAGAGAGAACAAGAAAATACGAGATTGACACAAAACACTGCGGTCCTCTATTTGTGTTTCTCAAATTAACGCATCGACGCAACGGAAGCGATCAGGCGTGCCTTAGTGGAGGGCTCCGGATTAATCTTGGCGACTTGGGGATCTTTGCGTGCGCCGAAATCTCCTATACACGGGTGTTTTAAATGCGGAGCATTTCTTAGGCTCGCCTGGTCCTGCGTCGTTGATCGCGGCGCCGTCCACACGCTCACTGCGCATGCGCAACTCTTCTCCTTACACCCACATCTCCGCGATAGTACACTATAAAAAAAGAAATAGTTAGCGGCGCCCAGCTTCGATCCCACGACTCGCTGGCCGCAACGGGACGTACGGGGTGCTCTTCGAACTACGCTACAAATCAGGACAGGAGCAAGTGCTACGAACGTGCCTTATGTCCTTGACTCATTAAAACTACGTAAAGAAGCTACTGATACAACAAAGGCACGCGAAGCTGAACGTCAACGGAAACGACGAACTGAAAACTTTAGAGGGGGAGGCTGAATTTCCCATGGGAAAGCTGTGGTTGGATGCCCCACGCGCCTTGCAGCTCAACCAGCCCCGTCCGCAGCGCCTCTGATGCTGATTGGGGCAGGATGCCCCTAGGGATTGGCCAAGCAAAGAATCCATTACGAGATAGGTTCACGTTTATCCACCGTCGTCATCTTCCCGTAGGGGAACCGCCGAAGAAGAAGAACGAGAAGACAAAGCTGCGAAGAGGAGGGCGTGGACATTGCTCTCAGCCGGTGCACCAATGTCAACAACCTTTACCTCACCAAAGCTGACGGAGACTACTGATTCTGCCACAGAGACAACATCGACAAGAACATGATGGACGAGTTTCGGCGCCTCCAGAACCACCGCCTACTCAGCGTAACACAACAGCACTTGCGTGCCTTTGCCACCGGTGTGGACCCGGACGCGGAATTCCCTCTGCCGCTAGTAAAAACAAGATCACTCATCATAACGGCAACACAATGGGACCACACGGAACCGCCACGATGCTTCGCATCCTCATCAGGGTTCCCCACGGGAAGATGGTATAATTTTTTTTTTTTGCTTTTCGCCCCCATCAGAAAAGCGGCCGCCATAGCAGGGAATCGAACCTGGGTCCTTGTGCTCGGTAGCACAAGGCCCTAATGTAACAATCTTGCTAGTAACGCCGTCCTGCGAAAAAGCGTAAGGATTAAGAACAGGCTAAGATCTGCTAGTGTATACACTTTCGTTTCTTCATTAGGTTTTGTGATTAGGCTACAGTGCATTGACAGTTAGCAATAGCGAGCACACAACAAGCAGACCACTGCAAATGTTTTGGTGATAAGCGGAACTACAAAAAAAATTGATTACGAAATCAAATCTTTTCAGCAAATAAAAAGATGTGGCCGAATGCAAGCATTTCTTTTACAAAACTTAGATGGTAGAGTACATTCGAAGGGCCAAGTTGTATTGTCTACCGCTTTAATGTTGTAAGTCCGCGCACACCCTGCGCAATACTAACACGAGCTACTTACGGAAGGTGTAGTAGTCCTTGGTTTTGGATTGTTTCTGCATGAAGGGGTGGGCAATCCTACGTCGCGTAGTCGCAACAGGAAAAATTTATTAGAGTAACGAATCATGAGCTCCTTCTCATGAATCAGGTGGACATTTTCCAAGCAAACCACTAACATCCCTGCGACGTCCCAAAATGATCCGAACGTCTATGTCCCAGCAGTATCTCTATTAGACATCCGTACAACGTGCAATATTTTAATGAAAATTTTTGGATGTTGAGATAACGTGGCTGGTACCTTCATGTCGGACGTTCTTTCAACTTTGCTAAAGACATGCTCTCGATGTTGCTGCTGCTTCATTTGGGGACAATATTTAGACATATTTTGCTGACGTTGTTCAGATGTTGCTGGTATATCAGTTTTTTACTTCGAACATGTCTATCGCAGTTACATTTATTTTAGCTATATCTGCTATACTTTATTTTCAAACTCTCCACAGGCATACTGTATTGAAGTTACCGAGGGGTTTTGTATGTGTTTTGTAAGGGTTTTGTACCGAGGGTTTTGTGCAAATATTGTAATCCACCACTATTGCTTTGAACCTTTGACCTTCAAAACAGTAGCCCAATACCGAACCCCACGGAAAGAGGCAGGGACTTAGTGCAGAATTCGTTTACAAGCGACGTTGCCCACGAGCCTTCTAAGGTGTTTGGGGCGGGAGGGGGCTGGGGTTATTGCCGTCCAATCTGAACGAAATAAGATAGGATGACGAACGAACACGCAATTAGCATAACTTTACTTGCTCGGTGTTTTAACCTTGATGTACGTACCGACTGCAGCTTCATGAATTCAAAGTGTGAGCAAAGCAAATTTCGGGGCTGCCTTGATACTGAGGTTACCGTCAAACGTCACTTGTAGGTTAAACGGCAAGGTACTCCACCTTTTTTTTGCCTCGAAAAAAATTTCGATGACACCCTCATTGCAAAAAAAAAACTAAAAAATCCGTGAGGTTTTTGCCAAGATTCGAACCATAGACTTTCAAAACACAACATCAGCACCTAAGTTCCAATCCACTGGAACACGACGGAAAACAATGCGTGGACACAAGAATTTGGTACCCTAACAGAGGCTGCGAGCGAATATTGTTGGGTGATTCGTTTTGGTCGTATTTGACAAATTTCGGCGGTGCTAACGCTTGTTTCTTCCGCACTGGTCTCGGAGGCGAGGTCAATTATGCTAATACTGCAAGTGATGTAACGAAAGCTTCCTTATTTAAGCCAAGAAAAGCTATCGCGCTTCATCGTTCCCCCTATGCAAGCTACGGTAGCCGCGAAAGAAATTGAATGCACTGCTAGATTTTGAGTGCGAATGCACTTTATAAGCGACCTGAATTCCGTTGACCGCCGTCCGTCCACATAGCAACAGCTGCGTGTGCGCGCGCTCCTCGTCTTCCTTGGCAACGGGGGGAGATGGCACATACCCAGGTGGGGGATTGGCCAGGAATCTCCTCGTCTTCCTTGGCAACCGGGGAAGATGGGAGCGCGCTGCCTGCCCTGACATGGCACATACCCACGTGGGGGATTGTCCAGGAATCGGGCTGAGTACTATGCACTTGCTAAAACGGGAGATGACACGAAATTTCAAAGCGAGACCCGCTCGCAATCTGAAGACAACCAATGAGTCATGGCACATACCCACGTGGGGATTGGCCAGGAATCGGGCGTGAGAAGGGCTAATGCACCCGCTTAAAGGAGTACTGACACGAAATTTCAAAGCTGAGATCCGCTCTAGCAATCAAGTACACGACAACACAAATAGGTGTCTGTGAATAAATGCATCTTTCTTTCTTTGTAGTTGTGTGTGTTGTGTTTGTGATCTTCTTTCGCGAAGATTACCGAACCGCGCAAATTCAACTCGTGCATTCGCACTTTCACATTCTTCCCCTCGGGGAAATGCGGGAAAATTTTTTGGCTTTGATAAACTTTGTTCGTAACGCACCCATCTTCCTGACAAGCCTATCATACTAACACTACAAGCGATGTAGCCAGAGCTCCCGTATTTAACTCTCAAAAAGCTATCCCGAACCCCTGATCTCCCCGATGAAAGCCAAGCTAGCCACGAAGGAATGCGCACTTTCGAACAGAAATAGCTTCTAATTTGCCTCAAGGCACCAAATTACCGCACGTTAAAAAAAGGATTGTTTTCTGCGAACGTAATGACACCAAACCAGGAGATGGACATGGAATCCGGACGATGTCGCGTGCTTTCGGATGCTTTCTGCACTGCGTCGACGCTGATATGCGGCGAACAGCATAGACATCGGTGTATACCTACATAGGAGCAGTGGTAGAGTGAACGTGCCAGCTCGGATCTAAGTAAGCAGCTTTGGCTCGCTGAAAAGGCGAAGACAGCAGGCCGCACCAACGGAGTCCTGGACTGAGGACCCCGCCCACTTCCAAGCTCGATCTACCTGTTCAATAAAGTTTTCTTCTCCCTGTCCTCCTCCCGCATCAGTTAACGTCGCAATGCATTTTGCCGACGCCGTCAACGCGGGGCGATGTCGACGCACGGAAGCGCGGAAAATACGCTGCAAGTGGTTGCGGCCTCAGAAGAAACCGTACAATTACGGCGCCCACAACCCCACGGCACCTGTATTTCCACCGCAGACCCTGAAATTGCCTTAAATGCCGTAATCTAGATTGCCGGTACAATTACTTTTCTTTAAGAGATACCCACGCTCAAGCTTTTCTTGTATATAATTGGAAACAAATATTTGTATTTACCAATAACTTGGGCATATATTTCGCCACGCGTTTTTATCAAGGTGGGTGTCTTTCAGGAACTAGTTTTTCCCTCGGACGAACACGAGACAGGAAGTCACTGCGCGGCGAGTCCGATCGTCTGACAGTGTATTAACTGCACTCCGTATCGATACGCGTGCTACGGGCCGGTGACGACACGGGTGTGCACGCCTTCAACTTTCGCTATTTCGGTGATTTCACTACCATGGATTTATCTACCGGACAAAGAAATACTGCCAAGTAGTGGAGGTAAGTGAGTACTAGTAAACCTTGTTTTCTTGTCATCTGTATTTAATGTAGCAGAGGTGCTCTCGAACTTGGGTACGCGTAAGCGGTTAGCCCTAACAATTTAAGGGACTCGCTTTGTGGGTTGCGGAGATTTGTCGGTAGACCTTTGTACCTGGCTGCTGCGTTTGTAAACGGAATCAATTCTCGCGCAATTTCTAGCCCTGTGTTTGGTGAAGTGTTTGTGTTCTGTCCTGTTTTGCTAGGCGAACGTTTTGATAGCTGGAGAGTGCGAATATAAGTGCGTGTGCGAATATAAGCGTGTAAAGGTTACACATTGTGTACTTTGAGCGTGATATTGGTTTTTGTTTCGTTTCTGCCGATGCCGTTTTTTTTTTTCGTCATAATAGTCTGCGGTTAAAAAACGTGCCCAATAAATTGAATGACTGCCGTGCGTGTAGCATTAAAATTAAATTATTAAATCGAGTGAATTTCGTAAAATGAATAAAATGAGTAAAATGAATTATTAAATCGAGTTAATTCCGAGAGTACAGCATTAGATTAAAATGCCATCTGGATGCTTTTTTCGCGTTTCGATTGAGTGTTCAATCTTTTAGAACGTTCAGTTTGGTCGTGAAAGGTTGGAATGAACAACGAGTATGCAACCCGAATTTATTTGTAACGTCAGAACTACACGAAAGTCGCAGCTAGTACGGTGAGATGAGCACCACTGGTTGTGCTTCGTACTCTTACTGCAGCATCGCAAATGTAAATTAACCTTTCAGAAACTAGTAAAAATATTCAAAAATGGGTGTTAAATTTCTGTCAGTTATGGAATTTTCAGCTTAATGAATTTAGTGTGGAACACACCTTAGTGATCAGAGTGACACAGCATTTGGGATTTCGCCGGTTTAAGGCAGAGTATGATTCTTGTGTCTGGCCTGTCGTTTGCTAATAACTTACATGTTGCAGGCTGCTGACTGGTGCAACTTAGACTATGTGCGAATGTGATTATGCTGTAAAAATGTCTTGCACTACTTTGATGCTTCCCGCTGTACAACGTATACTTCAACTAAAAATGTAGGCCTAGCAGGACAAGCGAACAGGACAACATGACGAGTGTTTCAGTGATGTGCTTTTTGAAGGTTTAGTTCATATATACCAGCTAGCCCACCTCGCCATTCTGCTGCATGAAGTATACGTCCATGGCAGTGACGCTGTCCTGGTTTGTGCATGTTTCCTTTTGCCACATTTTGTGGACATGGTTTCATACGTGTATATATTGTTACTTCAATCCACCAAGCGGTTAGGATAGACACAGAAAAATATTTCGCAAGTTCAGATGCACCTGTAGCTGGCTAAAATGTCCTCAGAGTCCCCATTCACGAAATATAGTTCTTATATTTAGTGGCACCTTACATTAGCTGACATAGTTAGTGTTAAGGTTGCCTTTGTAGTGCCAATGAAGACATTAAAGAATATCCATCCGCTCTCCTCCTGTCCCTTATTGTTACACCCATCTTCTGGCTTTCTATTGCCTGCTAAGTCGTCTTAAAATTTAAGTTAGACCCTTTTAGTTAGCCTGGAAGTTTCTGCCTCCTAGGCGAGTACCGGTAGGATGCAGCTGTCATACACTGTCTTTTTCAGGGAAAATGTATGCGGCCATTTTGTATTAGACCAGTCCTAAAAGTCTGTATTAACAACACATATTTTCCTGTACCCATGCCTAGATTGAAGAACTGGCTTGCAATGGAGGTGCTACTGCAACAGTCTGCACAAGGCGCGTGCTCAAGCTACTGTTGACGGTCAACTTGGCGCAGGACTTCTCCTAGTTTGGGAAACAGGGAACACGCTTTTTTCCACCTGCGAGTGGCATCCTGCATTGTGTGTAACTAGATATCTTCGAGTTGTTACAGACATCAAATTCTTTCACCAGACAATGTACAGTCAAATCCCTGTATAGCGAACTTCAATATGCACCGCTATTAGTTCGATATAGCCGAACCGGCCTATAACGAGCTTATTGTAACGAGTTGGCAATGCGCTGGAGCCCCCCGCCACCTCTCCAATTCCGCCATCCGCGTAGGCAGAAACGAACACAGTACAGTAGCCATTACCATACCAAAATAATCCATTTATTGCAAGTATCAAAGCTACTTTCCGCCTTAACTGCCCACGTTGCAAAAAAAAGCCGGTGATGTTTTTTTTCACTTTCGTTTTGGCGGCTTCAACTAGCGTAGCATTCTCTACACGAAACATTGTTTGCACCAGATCGAGTCCGAGTCCTCAAAAATCTAAGAAGCATTGGCGGAGCACGTCGACTGCCGAAAGCGCTTCATTATAAGCGTCGGGCGGATTTCACTCGCGACATCATCGAGAACGTTGGCGAGCTCTTCCGTCCGTCCACCGATGCTGCTGTCTTGGTGCGGACTCGCTGACTGGGCGGGTTTCGTCGCGAGTCCCACGCATCGAAAAAAGTTACGGAAAGTATTAGGCGTCACGTCGCTCCATGCGAGGCGCAATGTCTCAGTCGCCGTTCTTGCTCCGTGAAGGCGGCCAATCCACATCTCAATTGCTGCTCCGAGATCATGCACTCAATCGTCGCTCTGAGATCATGCATTACGGCGGCCATTCTAGGCGCCCAGAGTTCCATATATCGGATGTGAACTTCGTTATAAGGAATATGTTTCCACTGTATTTCCGTAACTGAATTATTTTTGTTCGATATATAGCATAATTCGCTCTATCCGGGTTCGTTATAGCCGGGTTTGACTGTATAGGGCCCAGATTTTTATTGTCAGTAACATCCTGCGCAAATATCAGCTTTGTCGACAACCTGTGGCTTCTTAGTTTTTATTGCTAGAAGCGGTATTAAATTTCTTTCAGCCTTTGCACCATGAAATTTTTACTCGCTTTTCAACCAATCCGGTCTGCAACTATTTTGGCAGTTTCTGGCACCACAACGAAGAACGCAAACTGTTCAAGAATCCCTACCATAACTGATAATGGAGGCATGCACCATTGAACCATTATTGTATCATTTCCGTGCTTCCATGCGTTTTTATTTTGTGTCATTGTCCTTTTAGCGTATCACTCGGTTTGAATCACGTAGTCAAGTAAATCTGTGTTCTTGTAACTAATATTCAATCGGTTTTCGTGTTCCCCGTTTTTCCGTTTGTTCTCAAATCATATCATTTCGTGTGAAATATTGAAGTATTGTAATCTTTGTTTTCGTAACCAGAATCCAATAAGTGGTTTCTAAAGTTTTTGTTGTTTTATTGTTGTCCTGCCATTTCACTAAGTGTGAATCACTTCATCACCAGAATTTCTACTGCTCTTGTAACCGCCGTAGTTATTTCTTTATACACATCTTTTCTATAGATCATAACCATTTCCCTAGATGTTTTTTTTTTAAAAGTAGCCTAAATTTGTATGACACTCACAACAACCACCCAACACCACTTCTGTGTTTCTTAGGTGCTTTTGTTTTATTGTTCCACAAACTTTTCACTACATGTGAACTATTTAGTTCTGTAAATTTGCTGTGTTTTTATAACCACCATTAAATCATTTCTTTGTTTTCACATATTGCGTTGTTTTTCCCCTAATTACTTTAATGTGCGATACTTCAAGTCGGATAACTATCGTGCGCTTGTACCCTGGGTTTACATGTTTGCTTTTGTTCCTATTTTTTGTCAACCTTTCTGCTGTGTGACTTATTTATAGTCATGAATATCTGCACTATTCTTGTATTTGTGCAATGTGTACCCTGTGGGCCAGGGCAGATAGGAATGAAAATTAAAGTGGATGTGTTGCGAAAGCATATTACATAATTTGGAAGTCAATATAAACTGTTTTACCTAAACTCTCTTGTGTTTTATTTGTACTTTGAAAGCGTTCTTACTACCCAGCGGCAGATTCTTACAGATAGGATGGGAGACTGTCATTTTAATTAGTATATTTTTTAATTGTTTTTGTGATAGTTTATTTCCAGAAGGCCTGTACAGCCGTGCTGTATAGTAGAATTCGATGACGCTACTGTGGTTGCCTTAGTGTCCAGGGCGCTTGTGCTGATCAGGACTGGTTTGCTGTTACTTACCGCCTCTTGTTTTCGATGCAACATTTCTTGTTTAGAGCTGTGCTTCGTGTGCTTCTGCGAGAGTGGGGTCAGCTTGGCACTTCACATATGAGACTTCATGCAGTATGCAGCACTTCAAAAGTGGAAACACATTAATCTAGAAACCAGGTGACAAGTAACAGCAAACAGTGCTGAATAGCTAGTAAGGCATGTATTTGAGGTATAAATGCGCACAACACGAAGGGAACCTGGAAAAGGGCTGGCCCAACTTCCAAATAATGTATAAAGAATGTAAATTTCAGGCATACAGGTTCATCTGAACAATATCATACTAACGTACACAAGTCATGAATATAAAAAACTAATGCTTGTGCCAACGACACAAAACCAATGTGGAACAGACATCTGTATACGTCTTGCATGCGTACTACGACAATATCTATAAGACGTACCACTAAGATAACGTCTCATAAACATCGTACAAAAGTACTGTGAGACGTCTACTGGACATTATCCTTCGTGTGATTTAGACAAGTTGTTTGCAGTTGTAGCAACGTTTTATGTATGTAACTTTGATCCCAACGGTACGTCTCCTGCACATCTGCAATGTCGAGTGCTGACGTCTCCGGGATATCTGCACGACGTAGCGTGGTTTGCTGGGCTGTCTTACATGATCGTGACAAATTGATTGCGGAAACTGATTACTGAGTTTTAAAGGAGTCCTAAAATACCTTCCGCCGATGCATGGACGTACATGTAAACAAATATAGCAATGTATTAGCAATCTCGTCCCGCAATATTAGCAATCTCGTCTCGTCTTTTGGTAAAGCTATGAGTATTAGCTGAGAAATCGTAAATCAAAAACCACGCATTATCGTCGCGCCGCGTTTCCTCCTCCTTTCAACTTATGATTCGCTGTTGACGGCGGGCGAGCCTTCTCTCTCATAATGCTGCGCTCCTCAGCGGTGACGTACTTCCGCCATTACGCTCCCAGACTGCCGTCTGCTACATTTTAGGCACTATACTACAGGCAAGCTTTGTTGACACCATGAATCCCGCCCTCCGCTCAAGGCTGGAAAAGCGAACGAAAAACGAAAAATCTGGCTGCACGAGTGCGGAGGCCTGCCGTTGCCCTTTCGCAGTGTACATTGCTGCAGTTTCTATCGGCGGCGCGTGACTATATCGGCGGCAAACTCGCAGCCGCACGGGGAGGATCGTGCGCTCGTTCCCTTTGATTCCCGGCACACTGTTTATCCAAAAAGCGCCGTATCAGATGTGGCCCCGCTGGTGCCGGGTCCTATTTTGCAGCGGTTGTACTTCCTGCCGGCGGCATGTGAAAAAGACATTTTAAACCGATACAGAACCCGTGGACAAAACGCTTCAATCATGTGACCAGTTCAAATTGGGGCGACGCGTGGTGGAGAGCAGCAACGTTGCCAAACAGGCTCCGAGCTTTCTAGCGCTGGAGCGAGCGCCATTTCTTTGAAAACTCGAATATCGGTTGCCTTGGCAACAAGGCACAAACCACTCTAGAAGTCAGTTACGTTTGCGTGATCCCGGTTCAGCTTGGGGCCCCACCTCGCGGCATGTGGGCACTGCAGGCGTACTACTCACACGTCACTCTCATTGGGGAGTTCGAGATGCATTTGGCATTACAGGAGGCGATGGTGGGTGTGTTGTGGACGCCTTTGTTTCGCGATAAAATGCGACGTTGTGCTTCTGCGGGTGGATAGTGCTTCATATGGTCCCGATTATATTTCTCGAGCGACGTACGACTCAACCTCGCATGGGGTATGTGCAGTGTGCGTGGCAAAATGCCATGTGGGCTGTTGCGCCAGAGTTAAGTGACTTGCTGTTCGTCCCCGCAAACCGCGCGCGAGGTGAGTGCCGAATTTACGACGGCAAGGAGGAGGCAAACAATCGTCTGTGAATCGCGGTTCAGACTTGCAACGCATGTTGTTACGTTTTGTTCGTTGGAAACGCATCTCTGGATTGTTTTGAAGTTGAATAAAATGTATGCATCAAACCCGAGCATTCGGCTCAGGGCGTTCTCTGCGATTGCACGAAAGAAGTGCCACGGGGCTTCAGCGCTTTCTTTAGGGAACGTACTCAGGTAAGAGAATATCCATGTAGTGTAATGGCCGTGTTGTATTCAATACAAAAGGTTAGTTTGTTTGCACTTCATTTGTTTGTCGTAAAATGTCCAAGCACTCCGGCACCCCGCTGGAAGATCAGCCGGGAAGCCGACGCTGAGCAGACGACTCATCTCTTTTCCGGAAGTGCGTGAAAACGCCGCACAATAGCAATATGTCTAGCTCATGCCGAACCCTGGGAGTCGATGATGTAGGCATGTCAAGATGGCGGTGTCCAAAAACACAAAGGGAAGGGTGAGAAAAAAGCGACACACTTTGCAACAAAAGTGTGAGCTTTCCGCTGCGCGTAAAAGAGTAATACTTGGCGCAAATGATGTTTACGACCCAATCTAACGATTGCGCTAGTCAATTTAGTGTGCTCGAAACGCCTTTCAGGACCCCTTTAAACTTTGAGTTCTTTGATAAATATTTTGCTTATCTAATTTTGCTTGCACTAGGCGGCTGGCTAGCAGCTGGTGTGCAGGAATGTGTGTGATAAGAGGCTACCTATAAAGGGAGCGTGCAAGCGCCGAATGTTTCTGTGTCACGTTTAAGGTATTCTCCTAACAGTGCAGCGACGTTTGCAATCGAAGCATTTGTTTATGTATTCACACCCGCTGAATACATATATTAAGAACGTTTTCTCGTCATATATCAGGTCATTATTAATTATGGCGCAATTTGATCGTTGGGTGGCCTTATTAGTTATTTATCTAGCTTCTTTTATGCCATCAACTTTAATTGGAATGCTTTTGGAGCGCTCTGACCTAAGCAATATACACCTGCACAGGAGACAGGAGTGAAATTGTAAAGCAACGGGTTTTGGCTTGGACAAGCAGATGACACAACAACAAAAGATCTATGATCCCGACACACGCCACGTATTAAAAGTGTAAATTCTACTAACCAGCGCGTCCGATACCGTGACACCAATATCACAATACTCCGCTCCAATTGGTACTTACCTTGCATTTGTTTACTTTGGAGCAAACCGAAATTAAAGTCAAAGGAAATAAAGCAATACCTTTATACCCTGTTGTGAAGCAAACCCTCAACCTGTGGAAAACTAGGGCTACCGAATGGATACTAAGATACAAATCTTGAAGAATTGGAACGTCAATAAGAGGATGGAGAAATGTAATACGGAAATTCGGTGGCCAACACTGGACTCTATCCCCACGTGACAGGAGTGGTCGGAAGTCAATGGGAAAGGCCTTCGCCCTGCAGTGTTCTGGAGTACGCTTTTGATGATGTTGGTTTTGACAAGGGTAACGTATTTACACATTTGTAATATTCTTTCTAGTACCGTTTTTTAACACAAAAAACAAACACCATTTAAAGTTCAAATACGACAACTTCAAAATCAAAACATCGCCTTTCTTTGAGTGAAGAGAATGCGAAGAAGAATGAAAAAAGCAACAGCGGGGTAGACAAGCAACGGGTATTGTCCAGTACATCAAAAGTTCAAAGAGGCCATACCTATGCAAAAGGGAACGTGTCTTCCAATATTTTTACGTTGTGCTCTTTGCGTTTGGGCGATATGCTTTCCTTCCTAACGTTTTTATAATGACCATATGTCGAAACGAAGTGGTTCAACAGTTTCCTGTAAAACGCCGAAAATGCCGAAACAGAAGCTCCGTAAATCAGGCATCATTTGAGGGCCCTATAGGAGGTCGGTTTTTATTGGAGCTGAAAGAAAAACACTTTTGTTGTCGTATCACGTTTGCGTTGCCGATGCGCGATCCTCTTCCATTAGGCTGACATTTTCTACACCCAGTAATACGTCGGTCGGTCCGGAATTACCTAAATGGCTTCTAAGCTTCTGCACCCCAGTATTCTTGAGTCTTTTGTCTTTTGGAAGACGCTAGTAGGCTTCTAAAACGTCGACCTTGGTATTTCTGATGAACATATATGTAGAGGCCCCTGCTTGTGGTAGATTGCGGAAGAAGCTACATCCTGTAAACTCAAATACTGCCGGAGTGTGGTGACTGTTGGCAGGTTCCTTGATACTATTCTTTTGATGGCCATGTTCGTTTCGGCATTCCGACGTTGTTGTTGAGATGTTATTAATCTTCCACCGGGCCCTCCAGTCTGTAAACTCGACCAGTGATTTTGCGCCGATTCTGCATTTGGCATTCTGCAATGTTTTTTTTTCGCTTGGGCAAGGCCGCAATTGCCTAGGATTGCTTTGATCGTATTTTATTATTGGTGTTCTGGACATTTACTTCTATTTTGTCTTGTCCTTGAACACAGTTTCGCGCTATCATTGTGTCAATCCAGCATCTCGTACTACCAAAGTATTTACAGCGATGACTTGTCCGATGTATTGTTGAAAATTTCTACTGGAACCACTTCCACCAGATTCAGTATGGCCCAAGGCAGCTCCTTTATCGTTGCCACTAGACCATCGAAGTCGCATCCGCTGTTCTTTCGAACGTGTTCACAATGCACGGTGCCATTCCGTATTCAGTTTGGCTTCATACCTGTACACGTGGTGGTTGCAGCATTGTATATGCTACTTTTATGAAATGCCATACAAACTATAAGTCGTTCCTGTCACTTCCGTATGGCTGCGCAACAATTGCACTTCGCCTTCTCAGTGCTGAAAGGAACCGTTTTGTTGTTTAGTTAACCACTTTGTTGTTATCCTTTCAGTGAACGTCTACACCGAGGTCGAACTCTCACTTAACAAGTTTTTAAAATCCACCAGTTGCGTTTGCACTCTCCCAGCCTAGCTGACGTTTTGAATCTGGCTGGAAATTAGTGAAGCTCATTTTCGGAGACGCCTTCAAAAACTTTGGCTCAATGCAGCAGAAAATATTTAGATAAATTTTGCACCCGAGAGTTCAGCCATTAAGCCTTCTTCTGCAGAAGGAGCAAAAACGTTTATACACAGGCGAGCTTGTCGTCGGGAAGCTTCAGCACAAGTTTTCAAGTTCAGTTCACCGACCGAGAGCTTTGATTAAAGGCGACAATGTGGAATGCAAACATGGCCTTTGGAAAGGACGAGCTTTATCTCTTTGTTATTATTATTCTTCCCACTAAAGAACTTCGATTGGGCACAGGGCTTGGCGGACATTGACAAAATGTGCTTGTGCTTCTAGGTGTCGAATCACTTGACAACGCTAGTGAACAGACATTACTTCAAAGAAACATGGAAAGAAAGTGCTTTAACAAGCTTTTGTCGGAACGTTCACCATGGACGATGGAAAAGTGTCATCGTCATAGATCGGCGCAGATGTCATATTTCAGCTCTGTAATTTAAGGAATTGGAACTTCACCCGTCCTTTGTCATTCAACTACCAAATACTCTTTGCAATTTTCATCGGCGCAATGCAGAAGCATTGAAATCGAGATCGTGTGCTTCAATCAATCAGCGTGACCAACCTCGTGGATCGTAGCAATTAAACCCAACAGCGTAGTCCATGGCGTTTACCGCGTATTAACGCGACCTGCAAAAAAAGGACAAACAACGCGACAAGGGGCATATAACAAGAACATTGGAAAACGAGGTTAGGATCTAGTTTTGATTTCTTTTGCCCAGCATTCAAAGGAAAAATATTTTTTTGGCTGGTTCTAGCTATATTAGGAAAAGGCACGAAGGGAAAGTATGGAGGTGATCTTCGTGGCACCAACACCTGGAACTGAATTTTGAGATTGAGACAAAAAAAAAATGGCCGCGTATCTGCTCCTTTCTTTGCAAATGCCGTCAAAAGACGATAGTCTTTATCGGCTTTTGCGAAGTAAATGCCTCCCTTCGCTTTCCCGCTCACCTCTCATGTTGTTCCTCTTGCGTCGCGCTCCTCCCAAGGTAAAGACGCGAAAGGTTTGCTTAAATCATTTTAAATTTCCCGCATTCGACTGCTCCAAACCAGGTGTCTCGATTGCAACGCTACCGTACGGCGAAGACGCGCGTTAATCGAGGCGCCCTATTTCAACGTTTATAGAACCGCGTTTCCCTACGCCAAGTGCGTTGCAAGCAGAATGTGGAACCTATCTAGTGGAACCTTGCGTAACTGTTGCCGGTTGATTTCTTAAAATGGCGCCAGAAGCTATAGTGGCGCGGGTGACAGCAGGCGACGGCGGAGTGAATTCTTTTTCTGCAGTTGATGAAGTATTTATTTCGCAAAAGTCAAGCATGTTTGAAATTTTTTTATAAAGGAACACTGCAAATATCACTTATGTATTGATTTGTTGTCTCATAATTGCGTAATGTCTTGTTCTTCTTCAACAATGTTGACAAGTGTGAACATTACACCGGACATAAAGGGGTAGATTTAGCTGTGACTATATAAGACTATTGCGCAGGCATTGTTTTGCTTTGGCTGGTGGCTGAATCGAGTTAAAGACAGACAGACCGACAGACATACATACAGACAGACCAAACTTTCTGGGTTTAAGTAGCCCAAGAAAGACTATCGTCTATAATGAAATATCGAACAGCCAGGCACATCGCACATCTCTCGTTTATCCATCTTAATGATTAGATCAAAAGGAGACAAGCCGACGTTGGCGGCAATGCTGGTCCGCAACTGCGAGCCGTCTGGCTTATGGCCTGCTAGAACTCTTCAATAGTTCCGTCCTAAGACAGGACAAGGCACTATCCTAGAAGCAAGCACGCAAGACACCGGGACCACAGCCGTAGCACCAAACATTGTCCCGCCCAAATTGCGACGACGGGTCACCTCACGAAGAACATGAAAAACTCTCGGAACCCTCGCCAAACTAAACTGCACTGTTGGGGCAGTCCAACAGGAACCATTTGATGATGTTTCTCGTATATTCTTCTTTAAGTTAACGTTAGGTCAAGATCAAAAGACATTGCTTTTGTTTTTTAAGAGCTACGTTTGCCTTAAACATGATTTAAAAGACAATACTATTTGGTGTTACTTCCCCAAACTTATAGTATCTAGTACGGAAGCGAATACAATGTTAATTTAAGATTACCGATCGAAAAATCTAGGCCAAAACAAAATTTTAGTAAGAAACCATCAGGAAACTGCAAAAGGCATTACAATAAATTAAAGAGAACTTAAGTGGCTTTTTTGGGCAAGAAGAATGATTTCGACAGCTCCATAATTTTGAGAACATCTCGAAATACGCCGTGTGCCTTTTTATCTTTCCATGTTCTCCTCTCACATGCAAGATAGGTACATTGTTTTTTTTTTCACTGTTTCGCAGCTGATTTTGGGTTCCGTAAGGTATGATTCGATGATTTTTTCTTGCCTGTCCGCACCGGCTGCCCCACTAAATGCGGTTCCCATGTGGCAAGAAGAACAGCGAACACATGCTCACACGCTGCTTTCTGGTACTTCCCTTGCGGCGCGGACTATTGATGGGTGTGAGAAAATCGTTGTGAAAGCTGTTAAAAAAAGCTTTCGGCCTCTCACTGGTTGCCTTGTAGTGACGAAGCTCGTTACTAGCTGGGGCTGTTGGCGTCTCCTGTCGTCGCCATAATCGTTTGTCTCATATAGTCACTGTTCTAAAGCACCGGTACACTCGTCTACTGTTCGCGCAAGAACGAAAAGCGTACTAAAAAACAACGGAACACTTGTTTACGTATTGCGCTGAAACGCTTCGTAACCCGTACTAAAACTGCCCTGGAACTCTCGTTTACGCCTCGAAGTGGAATACTTCGTGCTTTAAAACAAAAGACTTAAATCAAAGCTATATACCTCTACCCCACCAAGCTTTCATCTGCTTTGGAAAAAACGCCAAGACGCTAAGAATACCCCTATACACTGCATGCTTCGCCACACCCCCGGTTTCCCGTTAGTGGAGATGGCGCGCAATTGTTTGAGCTCACTCAAAACGCACTTCATGAAAGCCAACTTCATATGACAATGTTATGCCTGTGGGTGAAGCGGAGAAAGCGTACAACGATTCCAGCGGTCGTAATAGAACCACGGGTCGTTCGCGTTAACAAGGCGACGTCCTTCCAATTACGCCTTTGGTTTTTGCTTCCCTAAAAAAACTTAATTCCCCTAAAAGTAGTTTGGGAACTGCAAAACTATTTTTCTAAACACTTTTTTGTGTAAGAAAAAGTCCGTTTCGTGTGAGAAAAAGTATAATTGAGCATTTCTGACCAAAATATCCGATTTATTTTCTCAAAGGTAAAGTTTTCAAAGATTACAGATATATTGTTTAAAAAATAAAATATGTAATTTTTATTCTTTTCAACTATGCCGTAAGCTCTGAATATCTGGATTTTCAAAAATTAATGTTCGATATGGAGAGCGCTTACGGAACAATTGAAATGTACTCTCAAAATTTTACATCTCTGCAAGTTCTGCACCTTCAGCTAATTGTGAATGAATCTCTTCACAATTGAATTGTGAATGAATCTCTTCACAATTGAATCTCTTCAATTGAATTCGTGCCCATTTCTTGGGAATGAGAAATGAGAAAATAAAAAATATGTGTGTCGAAGATTTGTAAAGGCGTGTAACACATTAAAAAGTAAAAGTGGCATAATGCAGAAGAGAAAATGCAATGAGTGCGTGTTATATTGTTTATTGTGTTACGTTTAATTGATCTGCCTGTTCACTTGGGTTGCGTTGGGTAAAAAATCAGACCGGCAAGAAAGAATCTCCCTTAAGGTAAAGGGAACCGCCCATTTATTCACTATATGGCAGCGTCAAAAGTGCTAGCCGCCTTGCTCAAACAATATGTGCAGAAGAGGATTATATTTCCAACTGCATATTGAACACCTGGTAAAGCCTCCTGTTGTAGTGGTCGGTTGCTGGCTACGAAGGATGTCGGTTTGTTCTGAAGTAGCTCATACAGACGTGAAGGAAGCATTTAAGAGGGCTGCAACGCAATATGACTAACCGAAGCTCGCTCCCAGTACAGCAAATAGGGTCCTGCATCAGGCATGACATCTCGTGACCGCATTTAAAGTTAGCAACCTGGCAACCGGTTGAACGACTGACAGTTGTTTCTGTGGCAAATTACATATCAGGGAGCTTGACTTCCCACCTTCGTGTTTCATTGTGAGCAATGACCGTTTATTAGGATTGATGCATAACCAATGTGAGGCAAAGTGCCTTTTTGCGACCACTCTACGTTCACAAAAAATGCTTCGTACTGGCCTTAGACATGTTTCTCGATGTTTCTCTCCTTCTCTGGTTGCCGCTTCTGCATCGCTCGTGCAGCACGTCCTGCCATGTATTTACCTCCGGCCTAAGCTGCCTGCTACTCCACCGTGGTTGTATGCGGCATGTGTTGTGTGCACCGCTGTACTTGAAATAAACAAAACGCCATCTATGCCCACATCGACCGTGATATATTTTGTCCTGTAGCATATCCACACCCGGTATCCAGACCACGTCCAAGTGTACACGGATGGATCTGTGACGTCGGCCTTTTGGGGAATCGGAGTATGGATTCGGTCAGTGGGATGGTCCATTGAAGAAAGCGCAGCCACAGAACATCGTCCACCGCCACAGAGCGAGCAGTTGTCGGAGCAGCACTTTTTTACATAAGCGGAAGTCCTGCTTTGCGGTGGATAATCCTTTGCTATTCGCAGCAAGCCTTGTGACTAATAAATAGGCCTCCAGATGGTCGAAACACGCTTGTCTCGGGATGTGCGGAATGTATACACAAGTGCGGTGTGCGAGGGAAAGAAAATTTGCCTTTAGTGGCTAACAGGTCATTTTGGTATAACGGGAAGAACTGTCTCCAATCCGGCCGCCAGGGAAGGCGCAGACTTTAACTACACCGTGGATATCCCATTTTGCAACGAGGGGACAATGTTCGGCAGATTTTGAGCTGCTTCTCGCGGTATGCTAGTCCACGGGCAACAGCAAGTAAGGCACTAGAGCAAGTACAACGTGGCGTGCTCTAAAATTCTAACACTTGGATTCTGGGCGAAATCATTACGAGGCAGTATTGAGAACAAAAACCCGGCTTTCTCTTCTTGCGGAAACAGGGCTGGGCGAGCTTCTGATAACCCACTGAACATGCACATCTTATATGTGTACATGTACCCTTCCCCTTTCTCTTTTTCTCTCACTCTCTATTTCCTCCCGTCATCTCTCCCGTCATCTGGAGTAGCAATCGCTGCCGTTAGTAGAGGTGACTTCCCCAGCTTTCAATAAAGGATCTCTCTCTCTCTCTCTCTCTCTCTCTCTTTCTCTCTAAGGATTCATATTCACCCTCCATCCGGTTGGCCAGAAGGGGATATGCAATACTTCGCTCGTGCTTCAGGCCTGCAGCCCAGAGAGCGGGAGAGTTAACGGGAGCACATCGTCGCGGAAAACGATGTTTCGACAATGGTGCAGCATCGGCTGCGCGCATGGGCGGGTCAAGGCCTGTGGGCCCGTTGTCGCGCGTACCATGGCTGGAGGTCTGCTGGGCTGGCGCAGCGAAGGTCGCGCGCTTGGTGTAGGTAGAGCCCTGCCGAGGCGTGAGTTTAGGGCCCGGGTATGGACTGAACTTGATTTTTGAAGCCCAAGCACCCCCCCCCCCCCCCCCCCCAGGACTGTAACATCTAGCCCAACCCTGGCCTGGGCCAGGACGTCTATAAGTGAGCCTTGCCTGGGCCCGTTGTCTCAAGCAAAGGCCCGGCCAGCCTAAGAGAGGCACGCGGGTGCGTTACCAGGCCCGGGCATAGATGCTGAAGAAGATTTATTATATTTGGTTGAGTGAATACGTAGCGGGCAATCAGATGGATCAAGAGTCTGTAATCTTTACAGCATGTCATACATTAAAATGAAAAACATATTTGGTTAAAAAGTGCTCCTACTTTAGCTTCCAGCGTCTTCATTTGCCAACCCATCACTCTAATAAAAGCTTGTATACTCACATTATACACACCATCACTTTTGATGACCAGATTCTTGGCAACGTCACCTGGTTGTCTGGTGGCAAGTTGGTATGCTGAAATATTTGGTGCGGCGTTTCGATGCAAGAGTATGTGCGTCACTGAAACACTTTACCTACAGTGGCTGCTATGCGGTTCTGTTTCCTTAGCATGTGAGTTGCGTCCCCAGCCAGGGCAGCCGCATTCAGATGGGTGAGACATGTAAAATACACCTGTAGATAGGTGCAGAGCTCCAGGTTGTCCGCATCAACCCCTTCCCCGCTACCGCATTCCTTGTCATCGCATATTTGTTATGTTATACCCTAAAATATACATTTTGGTGCAGCACATGAGACATCTTTTAATTTACATCACAGTGGCTATCAGATTTCGAAGAACATGTTTTTAAAACAATGTATAGAACTAATATCAAAACGCGCATGGAAATAAACGAACAAGATTCCTTTTATGCTCTTTTAGCGGCCAGGCTCATGAATTGAAGCCACAGCCCGGCCTCGGCCCACGGCGTCGAACCTGAGGCTGGCCTGGTCCCACCTATAAACCGCTTCGGGCGACACAGCCCGGCCCGTGGGCCGGGCCGACCCAAGGCTAATGGATCAGCGCGAGCCCATGCAGCGCTATAGGCGTAGTTGTACTGATCCAGAGTGCGTTTGGTCAGTCCCCATCCTCCTTTTTTCCTAATAATAAACGTTTCATCTCTCTCTCTCTCTCCCCATTCTTCGTTCGATCCAATTGAAAACCGCGCCGCTGAGGGGTCTGCGGTTTCGTGCCTGTGGGGCAAAGGCAGTTACCAGTTAAAAGCACACCTCCGTTAGAGCGACCCACGCGCTGGAGGCGGTCGGCAGTGTGCGTGCGCAGCGACAATGTCGCCTTGAATGCGCTTCGCCTCGACAGCCAGTTCGCCAAGATTGCGAAAGGGATCATAACGGGGGTACGCCGAAAAGGTTGGATGTGTCTGCCAGATCATGTGCTCCCGGCGCCCATCATTCGAGGCATGAGGCTCGCCGTTGCGAAACAACTCATTAAATCGCGTACAAATTCCTGCAGGGATTGTTCAGGAGCATGAGTTCGCAGCTCCAGCACTCGCCTCATCCTTCGCTCATAGTCAGTGATTAGGAATTTGCGCAGGAATGCCGCGCGGATTTCGCTGAGTCTCGATTCACGGTGGCCACTGATTCTATGCCACCTACACGATTTTTCCGCCAGTGCAACTGGCACAATGTGAGTTACGATTTTCTTATCTTCCAGCGGAATGGCATGCTGATAGCGCACCAATGAATCAACATCTCGGGCGTTGCTCAAATCTCCATAGCCATGGTATGTTGGTGCGGTCAGCTTTATACGTGGGTGAAATGGCTTGCGGGCAGTGAGCACTGCCTCTACCGTGCTGTACATTGCCTGAATCATTTGGGTGGCGTTTTGCATCAGTTGCTGCGCACTAGATGGAATTGGTGCTTCGGCAGCTCGCTCGAGCAATGGGGTCTGTTGCAGAACTATAACCGCTCCATGGCTCTGCTGAGAACGCCCGTTTAATCTTCCATCTCGACTAGCTAATGAAGATGATCTGTAATTTGGCAGACGGACTTGTTCCTTTTCCGCAACATCCTAGTGCCTGCGGCAGGGATGCATGTACGCATAACAAGCGTTGAGGAGAGAAAACTTGCTGAAAAAAATATAGTCAGTCAAGCAGCCTGGTTTAAATACTTCTAGATGTTCGGCCCCCGTTCGTCAGCAGCTTAACTTTCCATCGGTGCTTTGATGTCCGATGCTGCCGTCTCATGACCTTCGGCGTTAGTATCGGAGATGAAGGTACAGCGTCCCTCTGTTCATTTGAAGTGAAGACAATTCGATGTGTCTCGCGTCTAGCTGGCCTCTCACATCGTCTTGGTTGATATCCACGAGGGGGGGGGGCAAATCCGACTGCCCCCTGCTCGTGGTTCCCCCTGCCAGCTGGCTGGGCAAAGGCGGTTTCGGCTGCCTAGCTTTGGTCGGTTGCTAACGGCAGCGGTGGGTGAGAGTCAGGACTCAGCCGGGTATGCAAAACCCCAAGGGAGTGGCAGCGACTCCCTGGAACTGCATGGGCCAGTTCCTTGCACCAAAGCCGATGCTGGACGCGGAGGCAGGCCCGGGCAGCCTGTGTGGCTACCGAGGTTGGCTCTGGGATTCTGGCATAAAAGCGGCGAAAAAGGATCCCTTATTAAGGGTCCGCCGCAGTCACCCCATGCGGGCACGACTGCTCGCTGCCGACACGAAGGTTCCTGGACAACATGATCCAGGGCCTTCGATAGGTGCTCATGATGGCCAATGTCTCTGGACTTTAGTAACGACCAGTCTAGGAGGCGCGCACTTGCTAGGACCGAGGAAAGAGGGATTGGTTCACTTCTAAGGGGAAACTTCTCGTCCTCAGTATCGGGAGTGGGGCTGGTCATACTCTTTAAGGATTACTCCTTCCCCCTGATGACTGCTGCCCGTATGGGGAGGGTTCCCTCGTGGGTGAGTGGTTGGCATAGGAGCACATTAGAGGTCCACCGAAACCCTATAGTCACATAGGCTTTCCTATGGAGATAGGTGATTCAGGTGCACACAGGGATGGACGGATGCATACAGGGTACAGTAACCCCGTCTGTTGGACAGTTAGCTTTACCAGTATCCGAAACCGTCGGGACGAGGGGGATTAGTACCTATGTAGGCTGGGCAGGTGTCTCTTGAGTACTCGGGGGACCTGGTGGGTGTTAGCCGGGGGCTGGTTATGAAAGGGGTCCAGAGATTAGGTGTCGTCACTCCGTCGCAGGTTCTCCCTGTTCTGCGATGTCGGAGCTCAGATGGTTGGAACCTATAGTGGGGTCCGCTGAATTCCAATTGGAAACGTATGACGCCCATCCTGAGTTTTCAGGCCTATTTTAGGAGTCAGACATCTAAGGATTAGAACAAAAACCTCACTGTCCCCATTCCCGCCCACCTTCCCATAACCCATTCCTTATTACCACCATCCGCATCCCTCATCCCAACCTTTCCTGCTACCGTCCCAGGGGAGATCAGGGGAGTCTCCCCGGGCCCCCTCTCTTATTTTATATTATAGCCCTTTAGCTTTATGTCGCGACAGAACCACCCGTGTCTTAAACACGCCTCGTAAATGTTGATGAACCAGTGGCACTCCGGCCAAAGAAATTGGGTCGTAGCTTAGGCGAATGTCCACGATCTCTGCGTCTCGTCTTTATTTTGCCAGTGTTTTTCTGTTTGCTAGGCTAGTGCCGAAGTCTTCGCCTCTTGCGCCGTTCATGTAGGAGTTCATGGCATCAGTGTTCTTGATCAGATGCTTTGAAAGAATGGGCTTCTGTAGATCGGGAAGGGCATCACGAGGTTTGATATAAGAGTTCTTCAATCTGTACAAAATCTATCCGTTACCACATGGCAGCATTTGTGAAAGTTCTCAAGCCGCTTACTTGCAATGGGATGGTTTCTGCGGTTGAAGCAATAGTTATGAGTAATGGGTCTGCACACCCATATTCCTCATAACGGGAATCTGTAGAGGTAACGCACGAGCTCCACGAAATTTGGACCGGTGCGACTTGAGTTGTTATCAAATTAGTGACGTGCTCCGTGATTATCTTTTTCGTGTCAAGCTCATCTTCTATATATTATAAGTAAGCGGCCACTTCGCGCTGAATATCATATATAAGCATTTGTCAGATACTTTGTAATTCTTTTCGTAATATTCGATATCTAGGAGATCTTGTATCTGTATGTCAAGAATATTTATGTCGTCCAGAACTTCGATAAGAGATTCGAGGAGAATTTAAATGTACGTATTCTCGGAGTTGGTGATTCCGCAAGGCTGTCGTTCCAACGAGCTCTGATATCTTTGCCCGGAGAGTATCCCTCAGACGCCTCATTTGACTCAGAGCCTGCCTGCCCTCAGTAGACTCAATGTCCACAGGAAGGGTGTCGTGGATACGGTGCTGCTGCTGTTCCCAGTGGTCGGTGGGCTCAATCGAGCGGCGAGATATGGGGGGGGGGGTGCTAGAGGGGTGCATTTCCCGGGAAAGGCCCGCGAGATCAGCAAATCAAACGGTTTCCTGGGGCTCGCGTGCCTCGAAGTCGCCGTGCGCCATCATCTGGTGTGCACCAGACCGTTGCTCCCGGGTTTCACGGCACCAAACATGTTGAAGAACTAGACCAGCGCCATGGCACTGCTGAGAAGACCCGTTCAATCTTCCAGCTCCACTAGCTAACGACAATGATCTGTAATTGGTCCGTCTTCTTCGTTTTCCGCAACAGGTCTAAGGCGCCGAGCTCTGTGAGAAAGTGGTCTCCGGAAAGACGGTGTTGCCGGAATAAAGCTCTCAACCGTTCAGACTCTCACCTCCGGTCCTTCGAACGTCGAATTCGGCGAGTGTACAGCACAAGCTCTCGCTACGCGCAACTAGCGGAAGCGCAGCTCCATAGGGTGAAGGATTAGCGAAGCTCTTGCCTGCACAGTTGGGGTGCCCGCAAAGAGCAGGGTCCAACCACTGTGGTGGGCTGTTCGTGTTCGCAGCAAAAGAGCGAAATTCCGTCATGGCAGAAACCTCCGGTTGGGGCTGCACTTTGTACGCTACGTACTGAGAGGTGAACTACCTACAGCATAGAGTATCATACAGCAATAACTACAGGCCAATGTGGCGCTAGCGTCAACGCGAACACTCAGGATCCGCTGACACTTCCATGGGTATGATGGTACTTCTGGAAACTGTTTGCGTAGGATCAGAACTTGCCCAGGACTGCGCAAATTGAGTTTTTTGACTAACTCCTAATGCCCGGTTCGTAGTTCACAAATTACATGACTAACAAAAAAGTTAAAAACTAAAAGGTGGCTTTGTACAAAATTATAGGGTTTGTTTAACCAAAAAGCAGGCGCGGAGTCATGGATATTTGTGGAGTAGGTTTGCCATTTGCCACCAACTACAGCAGGACACGGACATCTTTAAACATTATTTGTAATTGTTTCGGGGCTTGTATTCTCTCATACTAAGAAAAATAGTTTGCTTCCCCCCAAAAGGAAGGTAGCGATTCCCTTTGGAAAATTTCCTACCCTGAATTAGCGGTATTTATCAAGCTGCGTTCGTTTCAGCAGCCGGTACTGCCGGTCTTTGCTGTAAGAGCCTACGTTCGCACGAAAGTGTGGCTGTCAGTCTTAGGTGGTAATTAGTTACTAGTAACACGTTACCGGTAAGTATTTACTTTTTTGGTAACTTCTCACTGTAACTATTTAGTTTTACATCAGAGAAAATTGTAACTCTGACAGTGTTACTTTTTAAAGGAGTAACTGCAACAAGAAGTACCGTTACAGTTACTTCATTTATATAAAAAATTATCCTACAGCGATACCCGCTAATTCTCGATATACAATTCGTGCTTTCCACTTTTTCGGACTTTCTTCTGCAGAGCCTTCGCCTACTTCATGTATGCCAGCTCACTCCCTTCGCATTAGTGAAAAACAGCTGGACTAGAAAAGTTTAGGCGTGCACGTGGGCGTGGTGTCCCACGCGGTCAGGTAAAGGCTCGAAAGTTTTAAGTATGAGCTGCAGTATTTCCATAAGCAGGGCGATGTCGCTCTCACCCAGACCATAATTAACGCTGCGACACGTGCCTAAGCGCACGTGGACGCATGTTGCCACCAGAAATCTGAGTGCAATGCGGGGCTGCACCATTTGCGCCACATCTGGAGCGCAGTAAAAGTGTAAAAAAACATCCACAAACACCACACAACGTACTGAATCCTTTTCCCGTTCGCGGAAGCCTAGAAAACGCCAGTTAATGGGTAGCCTTCTCATTAGCGACGTGCAGTCCCGTTTGTGGGGTCATCTAACGCCGCGGGAGTCTCTCGGTGTCCCCGCGCTCGTCCATCCCTGTGCGCACTGTAGAGTGTTAGATTCACAAGCCGCACTTGCTTGGGACCATTGTGCGCTTTTGAGACCCCTAGCCGTGTGTGGGATCACGCGTTTTCAACCCCTGTTCTAGAGGCTTCGTCAAGCTCTCAACAGTGCCAGAAAAAGGTCGAGGGAGTAATGAATTCCACGCCCCCTCACACATACGACGACCCCAACACACCGCCCAGCGTCGTGGCCGGCAGACGCCTGACAACACTGCCGCTGCACGAGGAAATATTCTTGGAAAGCCTCGCGACTTCGTTTCTAGAGCTGGGACAGAAACGAATATTGTAGCTACATCTGTTTCTTAATGTTGGGCGAAAAGAATACTTGGGCGAGCTTCGTTCGGCCTACGCCTCGAAGCATATGAAGGGAGCGAGCACTGGGTTCGGGGACGTGGTTGCGGTGAAAGGTTGGGATTGGAAGAACAGTGTTTCCCAGTCGAGGCGGTAGAAATCGCTTTGTGAATACAGGGGGCGCCGGAGAAAACAGTAAGGCGTCCAGTTCTGTTTCTATTCCCTTTGGAAATAACCTTGGCTCATTCCGGGGGTGGGGGAAAAGGGGGGTTGAGGCGGGAGAACACCTCCGAGAGCCTACGGACAAACGTCGCTTCGGCAATAGCTCAAACTGGCCTCCGTCTCCGACGACAAGTACGAAATAAAATGCTAACCAGCGTATCTTAGCATCTTTCAAAAACACCCCGACAATCGAAGTACTCCCACATCCGTTTCCCTTTTCCTCCAAAGGGCCTTCCGGCGATCAACCACCCCCATCCCCTTTTTCCCCTTCTGCCTCAATATGCAAGGCGGTCAAGCGACAACATGGTAGGTGAAAATAAATTTAGTTAACATTGATTGTTCTGTCTGTTTTAAGGACGATAGGCTTTCTTGCGCTACTTAAACACAAATATTTATGGTCTGTCTGTACGTCCGTCTGTCTGTGTGCCTGTCTGACTCGATTCAGCCACCCGGCCAAAGGAAAATAGATGGTGCGCATTAGTTTTATATACTCACAGCCAAATGTAAATGTCTAAGCCCGGTTTGAATGTTCATACTTGTCAACTTTGTTGAACAAGACATTACGGAAATATAAAACTGGAAGTTACTACACAATGGATATTTATTGTTCCTTTTTAAAAAAATTATGAATGCTTGGTTTTTCGATAGCACATGATATTCTACATGTACTGTAGAAAACCGCTGATGATGATCATGATAAACTTTCAATGGTGCCTTTCCTTTGAAACGGGTGGCACTTACAGTGAAGGCGTGGCGAAAAAAACAAGAAAACAAAAAAAATCACAACTGCACAGAGGGAAACTACACAGGTGTAGTCCAGGAAGAGTAGCTGGCTTTGCGCTCACAACGCCCCCCCACATCGTCACCGACACTGCTGCTAGCGACCATCTGCTTAGCAGTGCTGCATGCTACGCCTGCTGTTGCCCGTGCCACCTCCTGGCGGCATATAAAAAATCATGCGGAAACAGCAACAGAAGGTTCCACTAGCTAGGTTCCACGTTCTACTTGGAACGCACGTGGAGCAAGGCCACGCGGTTCGATAAACGTTGAAGTCTGCCGCCTCGATTCACGCGCGTTTACGCTGTGCTGCAGCGCTGGAATCGAGGAACCCGGCCTGTACAGTGGAACGCGGTAAATTCTACTCGCCTTGACCAAACCTTTAGTGTGTTTACGTTGAGATGAGCTCGATGGTACAGAAACAGCATGAGAGGTGAGCGGGAAAGCAAAGGGGGCATATCCTTGGCAAATATTTATACAGACTGTCGTTTTTTGGCGACATCTGCAACGAAAGGAGCAAATACGTGGCAATTTCTTACTCAAGCTCGGTATAGTATATGCCTCGAGCGGGGCCTGTAGGGGCGCCACTGAAATCCCCCTAGCGGCCCGTTTCGAAAGCAGGTGCGGGAGTCCGCGCCCCGCTCCCCAGTGCCGCCGCTGCTTTTGCAGCACGTTCACGACTGAGATTTACCGTTTGCGGGCGTTTGAAATTCATGTTTGTGTGGAGCGACTAGTCACTCTGTTCGCAAATGGGGTGTGTTTACGAGAGTGGAAATGTTTCCGACGCGATCTTAGTGTGGTATTTTCGGTCTGTATAAGCGCCAGGTGTGTGTCACAGGCCAGCGTCGCGGAATCGGCGTATGATGGAGCCGATTGTAGATACACTGACCTGAATTTTACTAGCCGTGTCTCCGTAACCACCGGTTCCTCAGATGTTCATACTACAGGTATACACTACGATTTAAATCGGTTTTGTGTGCTTACATAATCAGCGGAGCACTCATACCCGACAGCACACCAGTTACGTTTGCCAATATTATACCTCAGATATTGATCACCACCTTACAAGCCAGTCTGTGTTAATTTCGGAAATATTCAACAAAAGTACGATGGACAATGCATAATTATACTCGGGGATCAGCACAGAGTCTTGTCGTGAGTTGCGCGCCCACAGACCTTCATCTGCTACATATATCCTCTGCGAGCAGCGCGGAGACGAGCTTACAATATAATCCGCGTCCGCGACTAAATGCTTCTTCGAAATATCGTCATATGGCACAGGGAGCCTGCAGAATAAACCAGAAACTGAAATCAGAGGGCCTTATCACATACGTGCACTCTTCCAACGACACATTTCATCGCTTGTTGAACAGCCTACCCTGTATACTTCCAAAAATGCGTCCGCCGTACGATCAGCTCTTCGTTGAAGTAGAAAAACAAAAGGAAAGTGAACGCGAGATTTATGTGTGGGGTTACTAAAACGTTCATTGCTCGATTCCGCTCCGCATTTGTACACGGCGTCCCCCCCCCACCGATTTCGGGCGAAATAGCAGTGCATTTCGCGTATAGTTGGTGTAGTGAAACCTACTTGGCCTACGTTTAGACGAACGTCTTTAGCATGCCAGAAGCTGCACTGTTTTTTTTTTTTTCATTTCTGTTAGAGCTATTATGTTTCAAAATTCCGCATTGGCACAGCATTTATTTTTCTGTGGTTTCATTTCCTTGGTTCTTGCTATATGGCGTGTGTGGGCACATATTTAACGACGAACAGGCTTGGAATATACTTTACATTTTCGCATGGTTTATATTCTTATAAAAGGCATAAGTTATTGTCCGGGATTGGGTAATCACATCCCCGAAACATATTTTTCTGTGGCCTATATATGCGAAACGAAGCCGCATTCGTTGCCCACACTGCAAAATGAAGCCAACCTCTCATTATGCCAGTATCAGGTCTGAACGAGGCGTCAGTAGAATTCATTTGTGCCTGATGTTTTGGAGGTGACATGGATGATATGTTGCTGCCGTCGCCGACGCCCGGATGAGCGGCGACGAAGCGCGCAGAACCGCGTCCCCGGGTAGCTCTTGCAGGCGTTCGCGTACTCTACGAAGACGCAGCTGCTTTTTAAGTTACCTAAACGTACTCTTTGCCTATAGTCGTCACCATAACAAGTTTTTTTAGGGCGCGGAAATGCGAAAAGAAGCGAAATAGAACCAAAACACTGCACGAGCCCCTATCAGTCACGCAGCGCAAATCCCGTCAACGACGCGGAGAAGCGGCGGCAGGCGGCGCAGCGATCGCGAAGCTCGAGGCGTATACGTTCGTCCTCCGCGTTCGTACTTTTTGTAAACGTTTCGCAGCCATTTCTGTCGACACAGAGCAAGTGCAACCGCAACCTTGGTCCCCATGCCTTCGTACGTTCCTATTGGATCAGCTTAATCTTCTTATCTATTAATTAGTTTAATACAGTAACTGAAAAGTAACGACGTTACGTTTTTACAGTAACTTTAACTGTAACTGGCTACTTTTGGAAACTCCGTAACTGTAACTGTAACCGATTTGCTTTTTTGGGTTAGGTAAATGTAACTGTAGCACAGTTACTTTTTTTGGGTAACGCGCCCATGACTGCTCGGGACGGGCCGTATCCCCTCAACCACATATGGCATATGGAAATCTCAGCCCATCTCTGGTTTCAAGCCCCACGTGGTGGGGAAAGTAAAGCGCGGTGTGGAAAGTAAATTGAATTTAAAACCAGGATGCTCCTGGTGATGGGTAGTGAAAGGAACGAGCATCATGGGGACTAGTCGAGTGTTGATGGGGGCAGACGTATGGTTCGTACGAACGTTCCAGACATATCACAAGAAAATTTTATTCAAGCTGTGGCGTAAACGAATGTGTATTTTAAATTTATTTACATTGAAATTTCGGCGGCAGGACATTCTGGTGCACGGACATTTAGGTGCAAAGACTTTTCGGTGCATGGACATTCCGGTGCACGATGTGTCCGTGCGGCCAATTTTGGGCCCGGGACGTCCCAAGAAATATTTAAACGCTTTACCTTTAATACTTTCATTTCGTAAGATGATATGACCTAACGTTGAGAGTTGGGTTTGGGCCGCACTGCGCGGAAACGAAGGCTGAACGGAGGGGGAGAATCAACGCGTAAAATCCCAATTTTGATAGTAGATGTTAAAATTTACGTTGTTAATATACTATCATTCTACCTTTTTTTTATTTCATCATTCATGCGAAGAACCCTAATACTTAGGTCAAGTGTTACCGAAGCGCTTTGACTTCACTTCCCCCAACGCTGCAAGACCCTGCAGTGTCTGGTCCATTCCTATCTCTCCTACACCCCTGCCCTACTGACACACACAGCAAGACTGCCACGAAAGAAAAAGAAAGGAAGCAAGCTGGCTTAAACCTGTGTGCATTCCCTTTTCTATAATGTCTGCATCAGTCCCGTCGTCGTTGCATTCGGTGTCGGTTCCCACTTTAATGTAATCAATGATCATATTTACAGGGGCTTCGCTAAAGCTGTTGGGGTGTGGATCCGGACATTCCGGTGTAGGATATATCGCTACAGGACGTTTAGGTGCGGTAATTTCGGTGCACGCACATTTCGCTGCACGGACTTCTCAGTGCTTGGACATTTCGGTGCACGAATTTTCGGTGCCCGACTTCACCATGCGGATCAGTCGTTGCACGGAATGCGGAAGAATTCTTTTAACATTTCAGCTAAAATAGTTTAATTTCGTCAGGCGATATGACTTTACAGCTCCAGAGATGTGTGCCTTTCGAATTTTCCTTTCGTTCGACCTTTTTATAATTTCATTACACAAATGAAAAGGAGCAATCCTTTATTCTCAGTGTTACTGAAGCGCTTTGATTTAAATTAATTCATTTGGTTATAGCCCGTTTTGAAATCTCATCGCCCGCCCCCTCAACTATTACGAAAAAAATGAAAAAGAAAGAAACCGAGCTGGCTTTGACTAAAAGCACGTGTGCATTCACTTTTCGAGTTTTTTCTACGTCGCCTCCGTCGTCGTTGTATTCATTATAGATTCTCAAACATAATCAGGGATCGCATTGCTGTGGCATTTCTACGGGGATTGGCCGGGGGGGGGGGGGGTGGAGGGGGGTGCTGGAGAACCAGCCTCCCAAGTCGGGGGGGGGGGGGGTATTTGTGCTTTTCAGTGTGCAAAGTGGGCGCCGAAAGCTCAAAGACGACTGTTTGTTACAGCTTTCGTCACAACAGCGGATTAAAGTTTTATTCATATTGTAATAAAAGAAGGCGACCAGATGCCTGCATCACACAATGTCAGGCGTCCAACAATGTCCAACAATACCAGGAAATGTAATTGCCGATTGGGCGACCGGGTGAAGAAGGAGCGATTCCCGGAGAGGGGCGCGGCCCCTTTGCGCGGAAGGGTGCATAGAGCTAGCTTGTTCTACGAGGGGGGCGACCCGGCGGCCAGGGTCCTCGGTGGCTTCTTCAGTGGCTTTTTATAGCGCACAAAAGAGATTGGGTTAGGTCATGGTGCATGTATAGCTACAGGACTGCCAGGTATCCGGCCATTGGTTCGACTTCGTCGGGATGGTTACCATCGAGAACGAAACAAAACTGAAAGAAGAGGCTTCTACTTGAGTGGTGAAACATTCAGCGAAGTTCACAATACCTTATTCGCTACCTTGGAACCCTCATCTTTTTTACACGCACGTGCTGCGCTCCGCAGAGAGGGGTTTTGTGAGATACCTAACGCATTGAAAGGCTATCAGATGCTTTAACAGCCTGACCACAGTCATACCTGAGTGTGTGAAATGTGAGTGTGTGAAATAATTAAATACACAAACAAACAAACAAACAAAAACGAACAAACGAACTAACAAACAAACAAATCCATAAACCGTTCACTCAGTCAAGCCAGCCAAAAAGCGTTTCAGACCGGAAAGCACAGTTGACACTAGTTTTTACGTTTGATGCTGATACAGCGTCGGAACGCGCTAAAGGTACAAATCACTAATTACGGTTGTTATCCAGTGGGATTACAGGTGCGAATGAAGTCAAGGAATGAATTTTTAATTAGCTATTCGCGTTATATGGGCAAAATAAACAAAGGGCGCCCCCTGACCTAGCTCCTTGGGGAGAGGAGATACCTCCTATAGGGCTGCACGTTTTTATATCCTTCTTTCGGACAGTTTGAGTTAGTTCTTATGTGCACACAAAAAAAGGCTTTCCAAGGAAAGGGGCAAAATGACCACGCTGTGAGCACTTGTCTACCAGTGAGGGAGCAACGAAAATGAAAAAGAAAGTGAAGAACAAGGAGTGCTACGGCCACGGCAAATTAGTCACGCGAGCGTGAGCCTGCTACCGTGACATACATGTGAAGCGCAAGGGGGACGGGTGGGAGTGGTATGGACTTCAGGACCAGGACAATTCGTGCACGGGTTCCCCGAAAAACAAACCTTTTTTGTGGCGTGCCCTACTGCCAGTTTAGGAACACCCTGGCGGCCGCTAAGAGGACCGGTACTGCGAAAAGGTGTGCAAAGAAGTTATAGTCCCGCCTCATCATCACTTACGTCTAAAAAAAGCCACGAATTTTGTTTTTGCGTTCCTGTGACGAACGCTCTTAAGTGACAAACTGGCCTATGACAAAAGATAGTATGTGAGAATCGGCCTAATACGAACCGGCCTATGACGAATGATCCTATGTGAAGAAATGGCCTATGACGAATCGGCGTATGACGAAACGCCATGTGACGAACGGGCCTAGACCCACCCCAGGCTAGTGTTTTGTCTCCTATTCATTCCAAAGTGGCTATTGCTGGGCAACCTGCAGCACTAAAAGACGTTCGTCAACGAGCTCACGTATCCGTGCACGCTGATGTTGTTTGCATCTGGTTGTCTGGATAGCAACATCAGCGACTGGCAGTGGTGGCTCAACGTAGTGGTCATACCATGCAGAAATTCTTACTTGTCCTCCATTGTACTTACGCACTCAGCCGAGGCCTTCTGTTTTTTTCTTTTCTCTGGGAACTCGTAATGGTCCACACGTGTTAATTTAACATTTGGCAGCCTGGCAATCCGTCAAGCTACTCACGTGCGGTTCCTGGGTGTCACCCTGGACAGTAGACTTAATTGGCGACAGGCAGTCGACATGACTATTTCGGATCTGCTTCCACATGTGAACATTTGTATGAGGATTGCTAGAGCTAAGGGGACAATCACATGGCGTCCATGATTCAGCTCCACTCAGCACTGATAGTGAGTCGTATTTTTTACCACTTGCCTCTGATCTACCCTTCAGAACCCCGGTATTGGCTCCTCGAAGCGTAGCGTAGGAAAGGGCTGAGGACAGCAACTGTAGTTGCTGAGGTAGCGGCGAACGAGAAGGTCATACTTGAGAGGGAGCCTGCTACAGTCCACTTGATTGCATCACAGTGGTTACTGACGCAGGTAATGCGTCTAGGAGAAACAAGTGCTGGAAGATCAATAATAAGGCGGCTTCGAACAAGGATGGCCTCTCTAGGGCACACTGCTGTTAACACTCAGAGAATCTTGTGTCATCAGTGGCCGGGGAAACTTCCCATCTCAATGCCGCCGTGGTCTTACGAGAGCCTTGAGTGTCAGCTACATATTCGTCAAATGAGAGTCAACCGAATTGCACCAGTAGAAGTAGCCAGATTTTTGGTTATTGGACATTTGGAGAACTCGTATTGCAATCGCGTTCAAATTTTTGCGCATGGCTCAATCAATCTGCCGAAGTGTTAGTACCGCAGCGTATGTCATTACCGATAACAAAGTTTTCTGGGCAGCGCGCCTTGATCATGTGGTGTCAACTCAATCCGAGTGCATTGCAATTGCGGGTGGCTTGCGGAAACTTGAGTCATATAAGCCACAGGAAGTTGTAATTCTGACTGATTCAAAAGCAGTACATGAAGTTTTGCACTGTGGGATCCCCGCAAAAAGGGTCTCACAGCGTTCCTTAATGCTTGAGGAGGAGCAATACAGCAACGTTTTTATTGTGCTTTTTTGATGGATTCCATCCTCTGTTGTGCGTCAAGGGAACTGAGACCGCTGATCAGATGTCAAGGAATGTGTTGCAATTTGCACCGACTGTTATGGTTTCCGCGGACCACTGGAATGACATCAGGTGAACAGATGAAGTCCTTGGGAGATCCATACATGAGCCTTCCGTCGGCAAAGGACTTACGAGATCGGAGGCAACATGGCTGTACCGTATGCAAATGAGTTCAGCGAACACCTCAGCATGGCTATTCAAGGTGGGCCTTGTGCGACCACCTCTGTGTTCGTCATGTGCATTGATAGGGGATCTACACCAGTATGCAATGTGTTGCCCAGAGCATGATGTCGAGCGGACTGAAATTCTTTCAGAAATTCGAAAGTTGGCAACCCCACACAACACCCTGGACCCTATCGTCTTCCCAGGGGGTGATTCGATGCTGAGCAGAGAAGTGTAGCGCCTTCTACTAAGCTTTTTTCAGCAGCCGGAACTGGCAATCTTGTGGTGAAATGAAGCTTACATCGGCTAGTTTGGAGGAGCTTGGGCGTAGCGATTCCCGACATATCAAGCCAGGCTGACCCCGCCTGATCCCGCACAATCACCAGCACCAGCAGCACCACCACCACCACCACCAAATGAAGGCATGCTATCGAGTGCAATTACATCGTATTTTTTACCACTTGCCTCTGATCTACCCTTCAGAACCCCGGTATTAGCTCCTCAAAGCGTTGCATAGGAAAGGGCTGAGGACAGCAACTGTAGTTGCGGTCGCGATTGGTTGTGGACGTTGATGGTGAAGCGGATGTCCCAGAAGACAAGTCTTGCGGCTTGTTCACTGACGTAGTCGGGTTGGGTCATTTGGAGTGCGATGCCGCTTGTTGCTTGTCATACGGAACCGCTGGGTTGAATGTCCAGTGGACACGGATGAACCGATTCGCTCACCGATTGACGTGCCTCGGATGTGGTGTCGTGCTGACAGCATCGTAGCCTTACCCGGACAAGGCTACGATGCTGTCAGCACGACACCAACATCCGAGGCACGTCAATTGGTGAACGAATCGATTTCCGAGCCTACCGTGCCAATGGACACTCAACCCGTGGTTCGGGATGAAACACAAGCTGCATCGAACCTTGAAATGACCAACCCGACTACATCAGTGAACTAGACGCAAGACTTGTCTTCTGGGACATCCGCTTCACCATCAACGTCCACAACCAATCGCGTTGGCCATAAGCGTCCCACAGAAGACCCCGAAAAGAAATCATCCCCTCGTGATTCTCAAGGGAAGCGTTCTTGAATGACTATGGACCACCCAGTCAATTTTACACCTTGATCAGTCCGGTACAAGGCCACGGTTAAGGCTTTAACACCTAAAAGCCTTGCAATCATTTCGAACCGAATCTTACAAGCGAAGTTCGACTCCTGCCTCGGCACCAAAGGATTTCGCGGCTTCGCTGTTCGTCCGAAGTCAAACACGATTGCTGTGTGGCTCCCGACATTGACTGCAGTGGATCGCCTGCAAATTCTCAGCTTCATAACGATCACATCCGAAGATGTGGTACCCGTGCAAGTGTACCTAGTTGAAGGGTCTGACTTGCAACGGTACGTTGTGTACGGTGTTGACTGCAACAAAGACCAGGCGGTGCTCCAGCGTGAGCTTTACTGCCCTACACATCGTATCATAGCAGCGCGCTACATGGGCAAAAGGGCTCCTGCCTCGTAGCGCTGTAAGGAGCTCCTACACCCCCCGCCTGCTTGTAATACTACGGGTGCATTTTGCGACCGCAACCCTAGAAGCCTTGTGTTGTGTACTGTTGCAAATGATTTCGACCTGGCCACATGCAACAGGGCCTTGCCTTCCTCAAGTCAGGATGAGGAAAGGGCTGAGAGCAAGGTTGCTCTTACGAGTGTGGCCTTTGCACAAGTAACGATCACCACATCACATCGCCTACGTGCCCGACCAAAGCGGAGGCTACCGAAACATTACGCCGGCCGTCAAAACCACCGGCTCCAAGCAGTCAAAATGAACACATTTTCCGTACCGACAGCCAACTGTTTTTCGGCTCTTCAGTGGGATGAAGAAGACTGGCTACCCCTCCATGATTTGTGTTCTGCACCTGAACAACCAGTATTGTACAGTGATGCTGTGCGCCGAGGGGGTCGTCGCCGCCAAAAGAATTCCCTGAAGCATACACCTATGCCAGAACCCGATGATGACACGGCGGCTGTTGATTAGCAAATTGCTCAACTCTGAGCAGAAGTCACTAAACTCCGGCGGCACCAAGAGTTACTTTTACGCCGGAAGCGACCTGACCAACGCGCAGACCTTCCCTCAACACCCGCACCAACGATGCGCCAGCCGCCACCCTTTTTCGGATCGCAAAACTCGTCCGCGATTCCCGACAACTCGACTTCGTCGCTCTTGCGTTTTAGGGTGAACCAATCATCGCAACTGACATCAGTACTCCTACAGCGCTTGGAATCTTAATCACCCTGACGACTCCACCTGTGTCCGGCGTCTTACAGTGGAACTGCCGGGGCCTGTTATCGAAGATTGGTGAGCTAAAGTCTCGTATACTCAACAACAAGCTGCACGTCTGTGCTCTGCTTCTTCAGGAAACAAACGCCCTCCCTGCTATTTCGGGTTTTAGTGGTCATGTGTCCCCATCTATGGTCTATGATCATGTGCACGCTGTGGCGCCTCCGGGTAAGGCGGCCGTGTATGTGTCGGCGTGTTTCCCGCAAATTCAGCTCTCCCTTGAACGGGGGTGCAACTCGTATCAGGAGGTAGTGGCAGTTGCAGTTCAATTTTCAAGGGCAACAGCGGTTGTCGTTTCTTGCTACATGAGGCCTGGAGGTGGCTCACCGTCACTCATTATTTTTGACTGGCTATTGGCTATTCGTCAGCAATACCCAGGGTGCCCATTTGTGGTGGGTGGGGACTTTAATGCGCCCCAAATTATAGTGGGGTGCATTAAAGTCCCCATGCAGGCGTGTGCGGGATAAGTTTGCGGATGCGTCCTTTGTGCTGCTCAACCAGCCCAGCGCAGCGACACGAGCGGTGCAGTACTCCCGCGGGGCGTCTTATGCTCCGGACCTCACTTGGTGGTTGGGGCAAGGCAGTCCTCTATGGCACCTGGAGCCCGATGGTTGGGGGAGTGATCACCACCCAATCATCATAAGAGTACACCCGTCGCGGGCCCGCCGGCTGCGTCCCCAGTGCTGCGTCGTGAGTTGGGACAGTTTCCGATCTAGGCTGGCTGCCCCGTCTGTGGAGGCGGCAACAGCTCTTGTCGACAGGATACGAAGTGCGCTCGTTGGTGCCACCACTACCACGTGGGTGGACGTGAATCGGCCTGCGCCAGACATCAGCCTCCTTAATCGGTGGGCTGCTCGCAGGCAAGCAGATCTTGCAGCATCTCGTGACCCTGCTTCTCCAAACGCCCATGCGCGCTTGCAGTTCTTTACTGCGAAGGCACGCCGATACGAAAAAGACCTATCGCGTCCCCAATGGTATACTTCGTGTGAAGGGGTTTCCTCGAAGACCTCGAATGCCTCTCTATGGCGAACATTCTAGGCGATGGAACATGGACGGCGCCCTCCAGATCCGACTGCCCATGCTTGCTTTGCGGCTAGGCTAGGTCCCGAAGATTTTACTAATTAAGCGGACAGAGCGTTTTTTCCGTTTTATGATGCGACACCTGTCCGAAATCTACTGCCTTACCCTAGATTCCTCCCTGCACATGTGGACAAGCCTCCATTGTCTTCTGACATCGAAGGTATTGCTACGGGTTTTACGATGGCAGAATTGCTTGTGCGGCAATAGACTGTTCTCAGCGGAAAACTGCTCTTGGTCCGGATTATATTCCTTACGAAGCCTTCAAGAATTTGAACAATGATGTGCTCGCTCAGCTCCTCGATTCCATCAACGAGGTACGGCTTAGTGGAGTCGTCCCTGGCAGCTGGAAAGCAGCGCACGTCGTTTCCATACCAAAAGCTGGCAAGCCAGCGATGGTGCTAGAAAACCTGCGGCCAATATCACTTACTGCGACGGTTTGCAAGCTTGCAGAGAAAATGCTAGCCACTCGCTTGTCGTGGTGGCTTGAACACCATGGGTATTACCACACCGCGCAAATCGGCTTTCGCCCATCACTTGTCACGGAGGACGGGCTTAGCGTTTTGGCCCCATCAACACTGTCGTCAACCCGAAGTCATGCTGTTCGGACCATGCTAGCAATGGACATCCAAAAAGCGTATGACAACATCAGTCACGCTGCTATCCTGGACTCAATTGATATGCTACACCTTCCCATGAAGGTACGGCAGTTCGTCCAGTCATTCCTTCAAGACAGGACATTTGCCTTACGCCTTCACAACAAGCTGTTGGGTCCTTCGTTCCTGTACGTGGTGTCCCCCAAAAGATCGGTATTGGCTCCGACCTTTTTATTAGGGCCCTTGATACCACTGGCATGACGCCTTCATGATGTACCGGCTGTTAAATTTCTCCTTTACGCCGATGACATCACCTTGTGGAGCACTCACCATGACCTGGAAACTCAAGCGAGTTCGTTTCAGTCAGCCCTGGATGTCACCGCAGCCTTTGCCTCTTCGGTGGGCCTTCGGCTATCAACGAGTAAACCAACATAAACATCCGTTGCTAACCGCTGGGGCCGCCGAAAGCTTGCTGCTTGTCCCATCCGCCTTCATCTGTCTGGGCAACCACTGCAGGAGAGCCCAGCAATCAAAGTCCTGGGTTGCTGATACACCATTCAGGAACGGCGACAGCTTGGCTTGCTCAGGCTAAACACCAAGCTGCTCAAACGCTGTCACTAGTACGCCGTATTGCTCCCAAAGCTGGTGGATCCAGCTCACACGTGGCGCGACAAATAGTGAGAGCAGTTTTACAACCGCGCTTGGTGTACTCTGCTCAGTTCCAGAATTTGAAGGCACCACAGTGGGATCGACGGGAATCAATTAGCAGAGAGGCTATGAGAGCAATTACTGCGCTTCCACGCATCACCCCCATAGTTGCTCTCCAGGAACAAGCACAACTGAACACGTTGGATGAACTTGTTCACCAATGGCGTGAAGCTCGGAAATTGAAGAATGCACTGGGGATTCGGCGCGAGCAATAATAGCTTACGCAGTCTCTCATACGCTACCAGCCCTACCGCAGCGAGTACTTCCCCCGTGGCAGTTCGTGCAATTGAGTGGCAACAAACCAACTGGCCTTCGTCGTCAAGATTCCAACATTTCGGCGTCTGGCCTCAAACAACGCATCGCCGACACGGATAGCCTCCTTCCACCAAGCTCTATCATATTATATACTGACGCAAGTATACAGGAGACTGTGATTGCCACTGCCATTCATTTCCACTAGCCATCCAGCCCTCAGCAAGACGTCCAGATTTAAGGTCCCGGAACCTCCATCATCGTTCTCTGCAGAACTTGTAGCCATTAGAGAGGCTATTATTACTGTAACTGGAATCACTTTGCATCCCGGGGCGCGCATCGTTGTTCGCACCGATTCTCTACAAGCAGTCCGCCTACTACGGTTAGTGAGTCGCAGCCCTGTGCTGGGTCAGAGTATTCATCAACTTGCGGCAGGAATCGCTCACAAGATCCTGATTGAATGGGTTACACGTGACCTACTGACAGACCACTGCAAGGCAGACGTAGCAGCCCGTCTGGCAGCATCCGTTCCATCTCCGACTTCCCCGTTAGAGCTGCATGATGCCACTCTCCTGGTTACGAGAAAAGAACACCTCCGGCGCCAGACACGTGCTCTTATTCCACCGTGTGCTGCCACCCTCCCCCCGGGTCTCACCCGTGCAGAGGAGGTTGCGCTCAGGAGGATTCGGGTGGGGGTGGCCTTAACTCCCGCCGTGACCCGCCACTGGCCTCAATACCGAGGTTCTATAACAAGGCCCTGGTTGCCCAGTGTGCCACCGCAGCGACGCGATTGCCGACCTTCACCACTTGCTGTGGTCCTGCCTCGCCTTGAGGCCGACGAGACTGCGGCACCTTGCGGCGACGGGCCTCCGCGCAGACGACGCCTCCGCATACGCCGCATGGATACATTCGCGCCATCATCGTTCACTCCTTGACTTCATCCGCGAAGCGAACATTTTCATTTTAATTTAATCACCATCACCTCATAACCCCATATATATGCCCTGTGGCAAAATAAACGTTCTTAAAAAAACTTTCATTTGTCATCAAAACCACACTCAGGTCCACTGCAGGTCGAAGGCCTGTCTATCTTGACGGTGGAAGAGCTCACGAAACAGGGGCGAAAGTAGAAGAAAGAAAATAGATGCGACCCGGCGCTAACTCTCAACTATTCCTGTATTGAAAAGAAACAGAAATATATGATTGGAACATCTCACTTTACGCGTTCATCTCGCAAAGGTATAACCATGACACTCACTTTTTTCATGGATTAATACATGCGTGGTGTACGTGACAATCGAAAGGATAAGGGGATCAAAGGAGCGAGATAGTAACATACCAAGAACCTGCTACGATTCTAATGAGTGGCACCGATAAAAGTATTCTTTGTTTGTTATGAAATGTGACGGGGCACTAACACATGTATATCCAGACCTTTCAATGTGAAACGCTTTTATCAGCTTTTGAGTGGTTTTCTCTTGATGCCGGGACAAAACTGTGGACTCACTGGCAAAAGATTGGTGAACACGCATATATGGGGCAATGTTCCCATAGTTTAGAGCCCTGCTTTAATTTTGCACCGTTTTTATGTTCTTGTAGACTAATGTTTGGCATCGGGAGGTTGTCCTAAGTGTGGCCACACAGCATCTGTATTATATAAACAACCCAAGTTGCACAACGCGCAAACCAGGATGTAAATTTCCCTTGGCATGCTGGTTTTCTTGACAGCTTCTCACTGGGAGATAACATTCTGCCTATTTTACCGCATAACTTTGTCAGTTTGTTTGGGGCCGAGAAAATCACGTCCACGTCTTACCGGTTATTAACAATTTTTAATCCGGACGACGTCTTGGGCATATACAAAATGACGACAGGTTTTTTACACTGATTTTCCTTTTCCCACCCCCGCCCCAACCAATTTGATTTCGCACCTTTTATTAACTTAAGAATTATCTTGCCAATTACAGATTGTGAAAAAAAACAGCCCTCTTAACGTTTCTAGGTAGCTTGTGAAACTGCTGAAAATTTTTTCGGTGCACGATTTTGTGAGGGGTGCCCACTGACAAGAAACATTCATTCACATTTTGACGATCTTTAGGTGCCCGGAAATATATTTTTGTATGGGCTTCATTGAACGCGGGATATAGGCCCAATACATATGTTTTTCTTCTCTGTATAGCCTCAGATCCAAATACTGCAACTCAATTTTTCTTTGGTAACTCAACTTTGAAGCTCAATCCACAGCCGCACTGTTTAAAAAGTTTTATAACCGGAGCCACGGTTCCTTCTAGGGAATTAGAATTTAAAAATACTAGAAAATCATCGACGTATCGGACAATCTTACTAACAACCTGTCTTAAGCTCTGCTTAACTTGTCTGTCAATTCTTCCCAGAAATATGTTGCAAAGAACCCGTCCAACTTTGGACCATATGCACACACGTGTTTTTTGCAGATTAAACTTTCATTCCATTCCACAAACCTGGATCTGAAACAAAAAGGTGTGCACTCCACATGTTCTAACGAACTTTATCTCAAAACCTTTCTGGAAATCCCATCGTTTCAGTCGAGGCCGCTTTGCTCTGTCGTATCGCTTTCATCTTCCAGTACATCCCTTTCCTATGTAGGTCTCCTATATAGGTCTCTTCTAATTCCTGGTATTTTAATGCTTGTAGCTCTTTGCGGTATGTACTGTGTCAAGCGATTTCTTATAGTCCATCAATGCCATTTAAGTGAGTTTAGAGTATTTCGCAGATTTTTCTACCACATGATTGAGAACACCGATGTGATTCAAGGTTGAGTACACTTTTCCATACCCAGCATGTCCTTTGAATTAATCCAGGCTGTCAACTACGCCCATGACTACAACGATGGAAAACCGCTATTAAACAACTGAGAGTAGGATGATGCGTCTCTAACGTTTAAAGTACTTGCGGCCTCCTTGTTTATGAATCAAAATATTGTTAACATTTTTACAGGCTTTGGGAACTTCTTCCTTAATTAGGCACTCCAGAAATAGTGCAGCAAGCTTTTACAGTACAATATCTCCTCCTTCCTTCAACAGATTCGCAATTATGTCGGCGTCAGCAGAAGATGTCACCATTTTAATGCCCTTTTTAGCTTAGTGGCACATCGCTAGTTAGGCTTGTATTCTGAGTAGTATCCCTCGCCTAACGTCGCAGGCATAGTCTGGTGTAAAATTGTTATGCGACCTTTGATATCACGTCCATGTGCGTAATCTTGCCCCGCTCGTATCTCAGTCCGTGCATTCTGTCTTTGCCGTTGGCTAGCTTCTGTTTAGTTGCTTTTAAGCGTAATCCTATTTGCAGCGTTTCCTAGATCACTGCTATGTTATACGCACGAATGTCGTTTGTTTTAATAAAAATGATGTTATTCAACCCTGGTATTCAATTTCTCTCTTTCGCTGCAGCAAAAAAGGAACCACTGCAGCCTCACCCAAGACCCAACTACAAGATACAGATCCAGGAACGTCCGTGACACCTTTGTCAACCCAGTCTTCGAGCCCAAAGAAGGACTTTCCTCCTTCGCTCGCCTAAACACCATTAGGTGTGAACGACTGCATTGCCCACAGAAGCAGCTGCCGCGGCTACCCTGTCATCCCCCGGTGTTTCGCGAAAGTTCGCCAGTATAAATATACTCGTGGCTGAGTTGCACAGTAGTGGTCGTTACCTCAACAGTACCAAGGAATCTATCGGAAACACTGGCTTTCACAATATCGAATTCGATCCAGAGTCGGGCCGGTTTGGCGAACAGCCGCCCAGATATACGGCGGTATTACAAGAGAGTCCTCTCATATAACCACCTAGAAGTAGAAGAAAAGATCCATGTCGGCCAGGTGACTCAAAATGTTTAAGGAATTACAAGAGTAAAAGCACTTGCGCAGCGGAAAAAGGGGGAAAATATGCCCGGTTTGTCGTGCATGGTGGTTCTCCGTTTCTTGTCGCTTTGTAATTTTTTTAAGATGTCACAGCAAAATCATAAAAAATTTGGGATGCAGACAGTGCTGCAGCCATCCTTGGTTTTTTGTGGCGGTATCTCGAATGACTTCGTTAACCGGTCATGATAGTGCAAACTTATATATGAAAAATGGCTTTGCTTGCCGTCGTTGTGGGAGACACAGTGAGCCACGTTGTTAGAAGTTTAGGAACTTCCGCTGATGGGCTTATTTTGAGGAAGCGGCAGAGATTGGGAGGCCTTTCCAATTTTGAATTTATTCTAAACCTTTTTGTATACCATTTCCTGTATTGTAGTAGTCCAGCGCACTTCCTCTTCACATCACGAAGTTGTAAATGGGGTGCACACATTGTTCATCACTTTATTACGAGAGGGCCTGCATGTCCGTATAACTGGTTGTACTGCTTGGTGGCTTTCCGTAGTAAAAGTGTACTTTGCATCGATTTTCAACACGGAAATCACCCTTCCCACTTAAAAACTTATCAAGCGTAGAAAGTGTATGTAAGCAACGACATCTGCATTAGATGAGAGAGGCGTGAGTTGAGCTGTTGTCTTTCTCTTTAACACTCTAATCTACGGTCAATACAAACGTAATACCAGCAACGTTCTAGATGAACTATGGAGGGTGATCTTATAATGCCTTTTTGAGACTTTGGCTAGGGGCGCTGAGGGAAGATAAATGCGTGTTTTACAACCTAAATACGTTGATAGCTTCGCCCTTTATAGCTCTGACGCCATTTTTATGCGTCATTATATAACCGGTCATTGTACTTAGGTGACTATCAAACAAAAGTTGGCCGCGTATCTGCTCCTTTTGTTGCAAATGTCGTCAAAAGACGATAGTCTTTATCGACTTTTGCCAACTAAATGCCTCCCTTGGCTTTCCCGCTCACTTCTCATGTTGTTCCTGTTGCGTCGCGCTCCTCCCAAGGTAAAGACGCCAAAGGTTTGCTTAAATCATTTTATATTTCCGGCGTTCCACTGCTCCAAACCGGGTGTCTCGATGCCAACGGTGCCGTACGGCGAAGACGCGCGTAAATCGAGGCGCCCAACTTCATCGTTTATAGAAGCGTTTCCCTGATCCACGTGCGATCCAAGCAGAACGTGGAATCTATCTAGTGGAACCTTTCGTAACTGTTGCCACTTGATTTCTTCAAATGCCGCCTGCAGCTATATGACGCGGGCGACAGGAGGCGACGGCGGAGTGATATTTTTTTCTTCGGTTGATGAAGTATTTATTCTCGGCAAAATCAAACATGTACGATTTTTTATGAAGGAACGCTGCAAGTATCACTTCTGTATTGATTTTTTGTCTTATATATGCGTAATGCTCTGTTCTTCTTCAACAATGTTGACAAGTATGAAAATTACACTGGAATTACTCCCCAATGAATATAAAAAAGGTTACTTCTCTCCCTATCAATCGCACTCAAGAACATCATGCAATACTGTTGTTCCTAGACGCGCTGTATTTTTTGAAAGGCGGAGTGGCTATCCTCGCAGTGGTCGTGCTAGAAGCACCAACTACGCTTCTTTATTCGTAGTGCCCCTTCACTGCGAAAGGGGTCGCGCCTAGGATAGGCAAGAATCCCGACTGAGACCTTGGAAGTTTAGTAGCATATATTCACAAATTGAAAAGCCGCCGGTTAGTAACACTTCACTAGAATTTCTTTGATTTCTTTTTGTAACGCTTGAAATGCGACTCAAAATGAGTTTTTCATACATCCTGTGTGATCTGCCTTGACGTTCTTTCGAACAAAGTCAGTGAAGAGCGTTGCATACCCGCCACTTCTAGTTTTAAAGCCAAGGTTTATACCGACCAGAGGTTTCCTGTAAGCTTCAAATTTCCCATGCCTTACCACGAGCGCTTGCGGAAGAAAAGTTGCAGAGGATCTACAAGTAAGGATCAGTAATGGGAGAGAGCTTGGCGGAATCAGCGCACAGAGCTATTGCATCTAGCCACACTGGTAAGTTGAATGGTGCATCCGAGAAAGCGAGAAAGGGACTCTCGCACTAGAGCCAGCGCTCAGCGAGCTGCGTGAAGCACAGTTGGAGCAAAAATGGCGGAGAGGTGCGGAGGCGGTGCAGGCGGAGCCGCACAGTACAGATTCGAGGGTTAACAATGTGTTCGGAGGTGATGGGAGACTTCGTAATGAAGCTTTCGGGGAAATAAAATGGTTTATTTTCGTAGTTAGAAATTTTTTCATCGCTTTCATTGCGGCGGGTTGTATACTCGTTAAAGCTGGAGTGAAATATTTATTACAAAATTTCTGGAAAGATGAATTTAACTGAATTTAACAGGCCTAATATGTGCCCAGGAGTATGTCCCTACTAAACCAAACCATTAGCGGTTTAACGAGCATGATGTGGGAGTGACTAAAGGAGCACTCAGGCGACAAAAAAGAGGCAAAAAGGTTTCGTTCTCATAAATTTCTGACGGGAGTAAAAAACGAGCAACCACCAAACACAGTAAAACAAATACTTCTCACGGTGAAGACAACTACGTATGCACAAGCACCAAGAAGTACACACCAATATGTATTCGCTCTTTCCAGGAACGTTAGTGAAGCCGCGCGGAATTTGTCCGAAACCGGGAAACGGTGATCGGCGGACTGGTCGCTCCGGCAGCGGTGGCCGGCGGCCTCGCAGAGGGGAAAGGAAAATGGAAATAGCAAGTGTAGTAATCGACAATGCCGTACAAATAATTGCAGAATAATAGGCTGAACGAGCATTCATATTCTCCCAACTTTCTCGAAGCTACAAAAGCTGCAGTTAAATAGGTAAATAGGCGTTTTGGGACTCATCGATTGGTGTCTGCTGCGGAGAAAAACGGAAGCCTTTCGGACTCACCCGTGAGTACGTGGTGCTTAAATTATTATTTACTGAATTACGCCTGCCGCATAAATAGGTATTTGCTGCGATTGCGACTATTTCACAGGCTTTTTGTAAAACCTTGTGAGCCACTTTTAGCTGCGCCGCATCCCTTTCACTCGCCTTGTCGCTCCGGCCTCGTCCGGCGTAGTCCGCATCCCTCCCCCATTCGCCTCGCGGCGCCAGCTGCTCGTTAGCGCCGTTCTCACCCCAACGCCATCTGCGTTTTAGCGCTTTCCGGCGCTCGCTCCGTTGCCGTACCAGCTTTGCGTGGGTGCGGGTTAGCGCGCAGCTTGCGCGCTGCTTGCGCTCGGTTAACACATGCGCATGCGCTGTTATGCGCTGCTCTCTTTCATTCCGCTGCATAAAAACGTGGTAACTGCGCCACTCCGCTCAGTCGTTCCGCCGCGACTCCGCCGATTACATCCTCCTATGACCATGGATGATTTGAATGGAGACTAACAGGCCTGCTATCGCGATGGTCGGCACAACCGTAACAAGCACCGGCTACCCCCATAAAAATTTACACCATCTTCGCACGAGGGGAACCGTGGGGTGGATGCGACGCATCGGGGGTGAACATGTGTAAAATATGGACACACAACAACAATGAACACGCTAACATAACGGAAACGCAACGGAAACCCCTGATGCGTCGCTTTTACCACATGGTTCCCCTCCCAGGAAGATGGTGTAAATTTTTTCCGTAATATCCACTGCCGCAAAATGTGTCAACTGATCTTCGCTTATATGCTGTAATATTGGCTAAATTCCACTACTTTCGAACATATAGGCAGAAGACATATAAGATATGTCAAACATATAAGCAGCAAAGGCTTTGCAATCCGCTTGCTTTATTTTCAACAATGAAACAAAGGACAACTTTTTGCACGTGAAGGCGAGAAGCGAATCTATGCGTTTGTTGATTAATGACTGAATATATTAAATATGTTCATGGAAGATGTTTCAGCAGTTACAATATTATAACTTTGGGTCTGGTAGTTGAAATTCGAGCTCTTGAATGTATTTGGTAGCCCCCGTTTTGTTTCCGTAATAGGCACAGGCGCAATTAAAAATCTTACAAGCAGTCAAATCAACATAACGTAATTTAAGCCGGGATGTTTCTCTTAAAATAATTATCACAAGCTAAAAGCGCACCTGTAAAATATACTGCCTTTATTTTTATGTACGCTTCCATATCACACGCCAGTGTATACTACTTGCACGCGTAAATACAAAGGCTATTTTTATATATACTGCTAACTCGTTAGTTTGTATACAACTTGATACGACACAATGGGAGCCTCGTTTTCATGGTTTTACTTCACAAATTAATTACTATGTTTTACTACAGCGAAGCGAAACACCGCAATACGCACACGTGCTTTTTTTGCATAGTATGCACACAGGGAAAAAATGAACACGCTGGAAGAAAAACGTACACCGAGTTGACTTACACCGCAATATTGTATCAAAACGTAGCGTTGCACATTGCGTAGCACCTTGTTCTCCCAATTAGGCGAGATTGTTCTCAAGCCACTTCTGTGCGGCGTGATTCCATGCACAGTGGGGTGCCTCACACGCAGCGCTTTTTACACCGTAGCAGGCACCCTCAAGCGAATCGAATGTTGTCACGCAGTCTGCAACGTATACCTGCGTTTATTTTTTTCAAGAAGGTAAATGTTTGAAGCGGAACTATGGGCTTTCAGGCCGGTACTGATGCTAACTGGCATGTTGCTACGGGGGCCCGATCACCGCCTCGTCCGCCATTGTTGTTTTCCGCAGCGACACCTGTAGGGGCTGGAAAGAGCGGATAGCGCAGACAGTGAATTATGACACGCGCGAACGATGGTGCACAATAAAATAAAGTGACAAGGATGTCGAGAATATAGGGTGGTTGTAATGATTGTGTTCAAAAGAACGGCGACCGGGTGGTTTAGGCATTCGTTTCTTTGCCTATGTGGCTTCTCGTCCCCGCGAGGCACACTGATATCTTTTCAATGCAGCGCATCAACGCAGCGGAAACGTTCAGAGAAAAGTGTTTTAAATCGCGACAAGGATCTACACGTTCTAAATTGATGCTTCGGAAGGTGTCGTGCCAATGACGAAGGAGATGTAGATTGTGGCAATTAGATGTTATACAGTGAGGTGGTAGCCGAAAGTAAATAATAATGCACAGATGGCACAGACCAATGCGGCAAAATGCCTCTTTTAAAGGATTGAAAGAGGTAGAATGAGGAGGGATGTAGTCATACAACCATTTTTCTCATCGATTTCCAAAAACAAAAGCGTCGCGAACGTATCAGTGCCCAATGGACAAGGCTCTGAATCTAAAACGCCCGGCCAAGATGAAAGCCTCGTGTAAGACGAAAAGTAATAGAAAGTCTTAATGGCTGGTGAAGAGTTCAGTTTCGCTAATGGTAGGACACGCTTCGGCACATTCACTGGAATGACATCAAGTGAGACAGAGACAAGTGCCAAACGCATTCTCCAGTTAAAAATTAGCTTTGCTGTTCAAGGACATTGTGACAAAATAGGATGAACCCGCGCATATCGCAGTTTAACACAGCATAACGCTTTGCAAGAAATAGTATAGTCCTTCGAAACAAAAAAAAACGGACCTGCCAAGAGTAAAAAAAATGGGTGGTATTTCAATCTGGACCAGTGCTGGAGTAGGTGGGTAGAAATGCTTTATAAATACAAGCATTCAGAGTTGCAGCGATATTGGCTTCACTTGAGAATAAGAACTGAAGAGTGCTAAGCGAGCAGATATAAAATCCACCAACGAACCTAGACATCTAACTGTAGGCGCACCGTATATAAACAGCACCCCGGCAAAGTATTATCCTTCGGGCCTCAATGCTTGCTATTTACCAAGCGGACTTGAAAGCTCACGTGATTCAAGTTTTTCTGCTATACCACTGTAAACAGTGAATAGGTATGGTGTAAATACATAAATACGACCACCAAAAAAGTTGTTCGAAAATGTTTTTTTAAGAGTGTCCTCTGCAATGAAATGACTGGATGACAGCATTACATGAAGTCGAATTCATGAACACTTAAATAGTGTAGGAAACACGAAAGTTAAAGAAGCATGCATCGCTGCATTCGAACTCATTAGATTTCTTGCTTAAATAGGGGTTACAATTTTGTTGTTTCTTGTGCATAAAATCGTACCACTTGGCCTCGTTCAGATGTTTAACCAGTGAAGCTGTAATGGGGAGCCGGGGTTCCCCGGTGCATTTCGGTTCATCCTATGAGCCATTCCAACTTACTGGTGTCAGTAGATGCCACAGTGTGGCTACGGCATTTATAAGACGAGCGATTTGCCCATCCCTTACGTTTAAATGCTCTCCTACGTAGTTTTTCCTCGAATGCTCTTGAGTTGCGCCGGAGGCGCCGACGTGTTTTCTGTTAGCGTACGCACTAAAAATTTTTTAAACCCGTTTAATCAAAACCGGTGTAGCATAACTGGAAAAAGGGTGTTTTGAGGCCTTTACACCCTTTTTTCTTGAATCTCAACACCCCTTTTCTAGCTCTACACCCTTTTTGTGTGAAAAAAGGGTGTTGGTCAACTTACAACACCCTAGGTTTTTCTTAGGCTGCTGAAAGGGTGACAAAAAGGCGTTCAGCTGTTAACGAAATAAGGCCATGTTTGGATGCATACCAGCAATATAAAGAAGAATACATCCCCTCATATACTCCTCAACTCTGAAGAAATGTTCAAATAAAAAAAAAAATAATTGCTCGTATGCAATGATCACTCGTTTCCATATGCGATGCACCTCATGCCCCAAGTTTAGCTTTGGCACGTGAAACACCAATTTCAACCTTCAAAATTAGAAGGCTATAGTCCTGTGGCGAAAAGGGTGTTTACGGAATGCAACACCCTTGGCTTTCTGTAGGTTGTTGAACCGTTGTGAAATAGGTGTTCAGTTGCAAAAAAAGAACAGCGGAGCTGGGGGTCGACCTAGTTTCGTACGGTGTTACTACGTTTTGTTATGTTTGCTGAGCTTTGCAATGTTCTTGCTAAACTAGGATGACCGCTGAGAGGTGAGACCAAGTTTAACCTGATTTTACAAGGCTATTCTAGTGTTCCGCCCCCACCTGCCAGTGGATCCAAGGGTGAAACAAGTATAATGGGGTTTATTGGCAGGTCTTGCAAGAGGCACGAACGAGGTCTGGCCGTTTCAGAGTCCAAACGAGGTCTGGCGTCCGCGCGCAGGTCTCGCGCCGAAGCACTGTCGATGGAGCTGCCGCTGTGTCGCTACGGGGACATATACCCACTGGGGGATTGACGCCACTCAGAAGGTCAGCCTCCGCTTTAGCCGAACACATACTCGCTCGGGGAGACTGGTGCTCTAACGGTTGCTCGCTATCTTCGTTACAATCACCCCCGGGGACAGAAGGAGCCATCCTTGGCGACTCAGGGTGATGCGACGATGAGCGGGTCGTAATAGGGCTTGAGACGCTGAACGTGAACCGTCTCGCGGCCACGGAAGCGACGATCGGTACTAGGAGTGACCGGCTCGACGATGTAATTGACGGGAGACGTTTTTTTGACGACTCGGTAGGGACCCTGGTATTTCGTCTGAAGTTTGCTTGAAAGCCCTGGGGCCGTAGACGGTGTCCGTAGCCATACAAGGGAGCCAGCAGCGTAAGTTGGTGTTCCACTACTGTCGCCGTGGCGATACTGCTGACGTCCTTGGTCTGCTGCCCTGAAGGAGAGTGCCAGTTGGCGGCACTCTTCGGCTCGCTTGGCGATTTCTGAAACTGGAACACATTCCGAGATGTCAGGGCGGTAAGGAAGGATGGTGTCAAGTAGGCAGGAAGGTTCACGCCCGTACAGCAGAAAGAATGGTGAGAAGCCGGTGGTTGACTGCGTGGCCGTATTATACGCGTACGTGACGAAAGGAAGAACTAAGTCCCAGTTCGAATGGTCACGAGAAACATACATCGACAGCATGTCGCCCAGTGTACGGTTAAAACGTTCTGTCATCCCGTTGGTTTGGGGGTGGTAGGATGTAGTCTTCCTGTGAACAACGCGGCATTCAGTGAGCAGCGCCTCCACGACTTCGGACAAGAAGACTCGTCCCTGGTCGCTCAACAGCTCCCTGGGCGCTCCGTGCCGCAGAATAAAACGTTGAAGAAGGAAGGATGCGACATCGCGAGCAGTGGCAGTGGACAGTGCAGCTGCTTCCGCGTACCGTGTCAAGTGATCAACTGCCACAATAATCCAACGATTGCCTGCGGCCGTGCTGGGAAGTGGACCGTAAATATCTATTCCAACACGGTCAAAAGGTCGTGCTGGACACGGTAGTGGCTGCAATGCTCCCGTGGGATGTTGAGGGGGACACTTACGACGCTGACATTCTGTGCACCAGCGGATGTACTTGATAACAATTGTGTACATCCCCCGCCAGTAGTAGCGCAAACGGAGCCGCTGATACGTTTTCAGCACCCCAGCGTGGGCGCACTGTGCGTCAGCGTGGTGGTAAGAGCAAAATTCGGAACGCAAATGGCCAGGAATGACGAGTAGCCACTTCCTGCCTTGAGATGAGTAGTTCCGGTGGTAGAGCAGGTCGTCACGTATGGCGCAGTGAGAAGCCTTGCGGCGCGTTGCCCGGGAGGCTGGAACTGTTGATGGACACGACAGGTATTGCAAGATTGCGGCAATCCACGGATCCTTACGCTGTTTTGAGGCCATATATTGTATAGCTAGTGACGCCACCGCGCAGTCTGCTGTGGACAGGGAACCAGTGTCGGACACGACGGGTGACCGAGACAGGGCATCGGCATCACTGTGTTTGCGTCCGGACCGGTATATGACTCGGATGTCGTACTCTTGAAGTCGAAGAGCCCAACGTCCGAGTCTACCGGAAGGGTCTTTCAGATAGGACAGCCAGCATAGAGCGTGGTGATCCGTGACAACGTGGAATGGACGACCGTAAAGATAGGGACGAAATTTGGCGATAGCCCAAACGATAGCCAAACATTCCTTCTCGGTGACGGAATAGTTCCGCTCCGCCTTAGTCAGGGTGCGACTGGCGTATGCAAAAACGTATTCATGGAAGCCTGCTTTACGCTGAGCGAGAACGGCACCTAGACCGACACCACTGGCGTCAGTGTGCACTTCAGTAGGTGCAAGCGGATCAAAATGGCGTAGTATGGGTGGCGACGTTAGCAGGCTTCGCATTGCCACAAATGCCTTTTCACAAGCAGGAGTCCAGTCGGTAATTTCTGCGCTTCCGTTGAGGAGCTGTGTCAAAGGGGCGATAATGGTGGCAAAGTTTCGAACGAATCGCCGAAAATAGGAGCAGAGACCAATAAAGCTTCGAAGGTCTTTCAGAGTGGTCGGTTTAGGAAACTCTGCCACTGCACGAAGCTTTTCCGGGTCCGGAAGTATGCCGTCTTTAGAAACAACGTGGCCCAAGATTGTTAGCCTCTGAGCAGCAAAGCGACACTTTTTCAAGTTTAGTTGCAAGCCAGCCGAAGCAAGGCACGTCAACACTTGTTCAAGGCGCTCAAGGTGCGTGTGGAAATCTGGCGAAAACACGACAATGTCATCGAGATAACACAGACATGTTTTCCACTTGAGGCCCCGTAAAACATTGTCCCTCATTCGCTCGAAGGTAGCCGGCGCATTACAAAGCCCGAAAGGCATCACATTGAATTCGTAAAGCCCGTCGGGCGTAATGAACGCCGTTTTTGAGCGATCGGCATCGGCCATGGGCACTTGCCAGTAGCCTGACCGCAAATCTAGTGAGGAGAAGAATTCGGCCCCCTGTAAGCAGTCAAGAGCATCGTCGATACGAGGTAGCGGGTAGACGTCCTTGCGTGTAATCTTGTTCAGGCGACGGTAATCTACGCAGAACCGGATCGACCCGTCTTTCTTAGTTACCAGTACCACGGGGGAGGCCCACGGGCTGGTAGAGGACCGAATTACGTTGCGCGCAAGCATATCTGCCACTTGCTCGTCGATCACGCGGCGCTCCGCAGGTGACACGCGATATGGCCGCTGCCGTAGGGGCGCGTGGGAGCCGGTGTCAATTTCGTGGGCGACATTCGACGTGCGTCCCAAGGTGGCCTGCTGGCAATCGAACGATTCCGAAAACGTTGTAGAAGGTTGATGAGCTGGTCGCGTTGGGCCGAGGTGAGGTCTTTGTTGATAGACTGTAGGAACACGTCTGGACTTGCCGTACACTCGGGACTAAGTGCACTCACAGGGAAGAACGACGGTTCGTCGGGCACGGCCTCTACATGCGAGGAATCAACAGCTTCCACGAATCCCAGGCATTCCCCGTGGAACAGTGTTGTCGGGCAAGAGGATGCGTTGCAGACCGCCATTAAGCTTGAACCAGAGCGAACATCGAGGACAGCGGAGGGTAAGGGGAGCAACTTGCGCCAAAGAAATAAACTCGACGGTGTGAAAATCACGGTTGTGTCCGCAGCGACATTGCAAAAAACAGGAACAATCACGGAGCAGCTCGGGGGAATATCGGTATCTTCGATAACCAGCAACTTGATCGACAGTTCGTTCTGCGGCGGCTCCCACAACGGTAGAAGTTCAACTTGCGCACGAGCACAATCGATTATGGCGTGATGACGGGATAGAAAGTCCCACCCAAGAATGATATCGTGAGAACATGACGGGAGCACAACGAACTCGATGACGTAAGTGATGCCTTGGATGAGGACACGAGCGGTGCACATGGCTAGCGGCTTAACCTCTTGCGCACTTGCAGTCCGAAGAGTAAGTCCACCGAGAGGTGTTGTGACTTTACGCAACGAGCGGCAGATACGTTCACTTAACACTGACACTGCGGCTCCCTTATCAACAAGCGCTAGTGCGGCGACACCTTCCACAGTCACATCTATAACGTTAGCGGGTGATATAAAAGGACTTCGGCATTTTGACGTTCGTGCAGTTCTTGCCTCGGGAACTGCAGCCGTCAGTTTCCCTCGGCAACCGGATTTTGTCGGGGCCGCACGGGCGACACGGAGCGGCGACGCGGTGAAGAAGGGCGACGGCTCGAAAATGGTGGTGGCTCGCTAGTACAGGAGCTCGGTGTCGGTCCTGAATCACCGGGGGCGAAATACGGCTGAGATCCGTAGGCCGATGCAGGGTGGACATCGCGATCAAGTGGTGGCCGCCGACGGCACATCTGCGCCACGTGCCCGGGCATGCAGCATGCGTAACATATCGGGCGGTTGTCTGGCGTGCGCCAAGGATTGAGCTGTTGAGGTGCCGGTCGAGAATACCGTGTCACCCGCTGGGGTGCCGTGTACTGCTATGCCTGAAAGGCGCCTGGCTCCAGTTGTCGTACGACTGAAGCGTAATTCATCGCAGCCGGCGAAGCGAGAGGCGCAGCTATGGGTACCGTTAGGGTCGACGCTACTGGGGAAACGAGAGGCGCTGCGGCGGTAGTTGAAAAGGGCGGTGCCACTGCTGACGCTAAGTGTGAGGTCAAGGGTGAAGCCACGGATACAGGCACATGTGGCGGTTGGCAGGCTGAAGGGAATGCCTTGGCGACCTGTTCTTGAATCACTCGCCGCACAGTCGGGGGCAGCGGAAAGGCAGGCTCTCGAGCGCTAGGAAGCAGGGCCAGCTGCCGCGAAACTTCTGCACGCACGAACGCCTCGATGTGCGGCAGAAGAGGAGAAAGGTCGGAAGGTACGGCCAATGACGACAGTGTCCCTCGTGAAACGTCTTCGTTGGGCAGTGTGCGTTGTCGAGTCACAACACGCTGTTTACGCAGCTCGTCATAGATGAGGCACCAATTGAGGACTTCGTCAACAGTCTGCGGGTTGTTGCCCAGGAGCATCTGAAATGCATAATCCTCGATGCCTTTGAGGATGTGCCTGATCTTGTCGGACTCAGGCATCGCAGGATCCACCCGCTTGCAGAGGTCCACGACGTCCTCAATGTAACTGGCGTAACCCTCGTCGTCTCGCTGTGCTCGCACGCGAAGCCGCTGTTCAGCGAGAAGCTTGCGCACAGCGGGGCGACCGAACGCCTTAATGAACTCGGTCGTGAATTCAGGCCAGGTTTTCATTCGCGGTTTGTGGTTATGAAACCACGTGTTGGCGAGCTCGGTCAGGGAAAACTCGACGTTGTTCAGCTTCATCCCGTCGTCCCATCGGTTGTAGGCGCTCACCCTTTCGTAGGCAGACAGCCAATCCTCGGCATCGGCGTCGTCTTTGCCATTGAAAAAGGCGGGGTCGCGTTGGCGAAGAGACCCGGAGCACACGATGGGTGCCTGCTTTGGCGACGCCATTTCGTCGTCGATTTCTCGATGCAGGGGCGGGAGCAATCGCTTGCTTCGTAGTTCCAGGCTGGGGATCGCGTGAAGACTAGGACCTCCACCAAAATATAATTGGGTTTATTGGCAGGTCTTGCAAGAGGCACGAACGAGGTCTGGCCGTTTCAGAGTCCAAACGAGGTCTGGCGTCCGCGCGCAGGTCTCGCGCCGAAGCACTGTCGATGGAGCTGCCGCTGTGTCGCTACGGGGACATATACCCACTGGGGGATCGACGCCACTCAGAAGGTCAGCCTCCGCTTTAGCCGAACACATACTCGCTCGGGGAGACTGGTGCTCTAACGGTCGCTCACTATCTTCGTTACACAAGCTACGTCGGCCCCAGCTATGCTGTTTGTGCAGCCTTGCACCACTATTGCAAGCTGCGCGAAATGTTTGCCTTTTAGAATCCACGAAAGGCTAGTACCTTTGAAATAATATAGTATAACATGCCCATACGCATGCGCCCCTTGTCCTCACACTCTAACAAGCTCGAAAGCCGACTTCACTGTTATCTGCGGGGGTGCACCCTTTGCAGGTGCCGCAGTTCATTTGCTTTGTATTTTTTGCTGACGCCACTCAAACTAGCTCAAGCTTAAAAAGCTTCACTCTTAATAAATTATGCCATTTTATATTGCTTTAACAATCGTGAGGTACAAAACTCCCCCCGATTGTAGAAAATGTTCAGTCCACCCGTGTAAAAGGTACAGAATGCCTCCAAAGATGTAGAAATCTTAACCTTTTGTCGGAGTTTGCGGTCTTTTGTTACACCATTTTTCTTACACACTTTTTCTTTACGCCCTTAGTCTAAGTTTCGAACACCCTAATTTGTGGCTTTACACCTTTCTGGGAAAAAGGGTGTTGAAATAATGAACACCCTTATAAAGGGTGTTGAGGTGGCGGGTACGCTTTTTTTGGTATTTAATATAATTCTATAAGTTATGGAGCACAAAAACTACGTCGTGATTAAAAAATTTTTGAAATCCGCGTGTTGATTTGTATGATCCCATAGTAGAGTCCATACTTCAAAAATTAGCGCTCAAATATCTGTTTTTTGTGACAAGCCCAGCGACACGATAGGGGGGCTTTCCTCGGGAGGATACTAAAGCAAAATCAGCACATTTATTACTAAGTAAGTATGCACTCCCTATACCGCTTGCATCACGTCGGCTTTCCTGCTGAATTCATTTGTGTTCCAACTGTAACTTGTGAGTGTTGACTGTTTGTGTTGAATCCTGCGCGCTGCGCCGATTGACATTGCCACTGCGCATGCCATCACCTGTGAGGATGCTCAACACCTTTTTTTAGGGTGCTGAGCTTAACACCCTTTTTTCATCGATACACCCTTTTTTTCCAAAACACCTTTTAAGGCTATTAGCCATGGGACAAGATTTTTACACCCTTTTCATCCAGGGGTGTAAAAATGTTTAGTGTGCAGACATACAATGCCCCGCTTTATTATATCTCGAGAAAACAGCATTAACTAGGTTAAAAGTAGCACTTACATGCGAATTCTTTGTGTGCGTTTATTATATTTCAAAGGTCGGTTCAGTTTTGCCTCGAAACAAAGCACTTTTTCGGGACACTGTAGTTTTGGACACAGCATACGCTTTTACTCACTTTTCATAAGAAAGCGCTTGCTTGGAAAGCGCTCTCTGTTGCATCATGTCGTGCATTCAGGGAGCCGCGCACAGAAGACGGTAATCAAATTCACGATAAGACAGAAGCCCTGATGAATTGGTAAGAAAACCGAACAGCCGTCGTATTACAGAAAAATCGATATTAGGTTGTCAACTCACGGAAAGAAATGAGTTTAGGCTATCTACACTTTACCTGTGAATGCAGAGAAATTGCGGTTTTGGACGAGAACGTGCTGTGAGGTGAAACCATTACACACCACGCCCCATACTTTGTGCTTTGGCGTTCCTTTTTCCTTAACTTGGTTTATTACAAGCTTTAGTGAGTTTCTTACATTTTTAACGTTTAGTGGGCTTAGGCCATAAAAATAAGGTTGCGTAAAATTTACATTACACAACAGGAAGTTCAAGTAATGAAACGACATGCTTCCTGGGGTTTTATAGGTATCAGCCAATCGCCTACGGCCCACCACAATGATGAAACGAGGTTGTGGCTCTAACACATCTACTTTATTGCTCCTGTTCTCCAGGGTATATAGCATTACGTTTGCTCTTGGTATACGTAAGCAGTTCTAAAAAAACCGGCACAATGCGCACAAAGCCAAAGTATGTCAGAATAGGGGAAATTGCATACAGGGTGTAGTGACGAGTATATTAAAGCTGCCTTGTAAAGAAGAACGTACTCAATCATATCCCACGAAATCTAGACAATCAACGATTGAAAAAAACAGAGGTAGAACAAGAACAAACGATAATGATTTTGCAGACAATTGCAAGTTTTTCATGAAAAGGACGCAAGACGTCGATCGACCTTTGGTTGAGAGAACGAATTACTGCGCACATCAACGACGATAACTTGTTAAAGACGCGCACCACATCCGCGTCTACCATGAATAATTCTCGGAACAAATATTGGAGAAGCTTGCACTACTTCGCTCAAGGCTTCAACAATCGTGAAGTTCGAGGATTTCTTTCGATGTAACATTGTAGGACACATCACCCCGCTTTGAATTAGGTCAGGAATTGTGTATTTCATTGTCCGTCGTCGCTTTTCAATGTGGTTGTAGTAGTCGTCATCAAATTCCTCTATTTCTTCGTCTTCATTATGCATGACTGGCGGGCGTAGATCTTCGTGTCTGTAGACTTTCACTTATCCGCCATACGGAAACGCGCCAGCACGCGCTACAACCGGGGGCAACTTGCTTCGCTAACGGCGTCTGTAGCGCGAGCCGTCTTGTGCCCCCCTTTGAGTCACGGATACGCGTGAACTGTTTTTTGCATATTTTTGTGAGCGCCACGCGCAAACGTGGACGACGCCTGGCTCTCCTCGTGAGGCGCCTGCCCACATTGACGGTAAACGTTGGGGGCAACTATGACCCGGTGTTTTCTGATGAAGCCGCACACCGCACATGTTACGGCCAGCAATAACATGTCCTTTTTCACTGAAACAGCATTTTTGCTTGGTCAGCACATTTTATAATCTCTTTACCTTCTATAATCTCTACTAACAATCTTCTTTCAGCGCGACCAGTTTTTTTGTAGACTATTTCTCTTCTTTTGACTTTTGAGGGACATATTGAAGTACAACAATTCGGTTTCTTTAGTCAAATGTTGCACGTACAATGTAAAAAGACATGACGTTTTTATTCATCTCGCCGAAGTACGTAGACAGAATCAACGTGCGGAAACGTTATCACTGCATCCCTGCTTGTTCACCCCAAAGCTGTTTATGGGACTGTGGATTGTACTTGTGCGTAAACAAAAAATCACTGGCACTATGTGTGTTTGAAGCCTGAGGCGTTTCGTGGAGCAAGGTCTTTCTTTGTGTCGGTTTTATTGTTTGTTTTTTGCGTGCTTGCTACGTTTTACATAGGTGTGTACTTCCTTGAACTCGAAAAGTTTCACAAACATTCCATATAGTTCTGTTGGCATAGTCCATGTCTACACTGCCTGACCACAGCGAATTATTGATTAAGTATTCAGTGATTAAGCCTTTAGGTATTTTTCCAAGAGCATATGTGATGACTTGCTGCGTAGAGATTTTTAAGCACGCCTTCATTAGGTGTAGTTGTGTTATGAAAAGTACTCCGAACCGCCGGGAACCGGGTGAGCTAGTTTTGGAAGGCGAGAGTTTTCAAATGAAGCAATGGTGCTTGTCGTCTTCATGAACCCTTTAGATCGTCTGTTGCTGTTCATGATGTTCTCCCACAGGGAGCTGATTGCGGGCAATTTAATTAAACTCCGGAAAACATTTATTCCAAAGGTTTATGAAAGTCTTGCAGGGCTGCTGGCATGTTTATTGGGGAACACCCTTGGCAAGGTGTAACTGCGTCAAAGCTACAGGTGGAGGCTTATTTTGAAGTGACACTGATGGAAGCCTCCCTACTTATCCGAGCATTGTTGCGGCAGCCTGGAGGTAAAACAAAGAATATATTGAGTTTCCCGAAATCCCACAGCGGATCATTTCCGATTACCTTAAGGAGAAAAAAAAATGAACTGAAGTCTGCTAGGTAAAAAAATGCATTCATAAATGTTGAGCGCCTCAGTTTGTTTTTAATCTGGATGTACAAAGAGCCGCGCCAGCCTGACGGACCGAGTTTCTTAGTAAATCGTTCAGTTACAGCCAAAGCTGGTGGACTTGCCGCAAATCAAAATTTCGGGGCTACGTTTATGTCACGGCGTACGCGGTAACCGAGGCTGCATTTCTGAAAAATACCCTTAAACAAAAGTAAAGGCAAGCGCACATTTTAAATTTTTTTGAATGTATCACTTGACGCAAATGGTTTTTCTGCTGATGTAGGACCTTCATGAAAAAGTCCACTGAGAAAGTTCGCCGGTGCAGCCCTAAGCAACATCAGTGTGGCGAACCTTCATTTAGGAAGGAACTAAAATGTCTTTCAGATTCCTGATTTTCTGTTCCGCCATCGCCTATACGGAATTTATTTTTTCTTAACAATGCTACCCCAAACACCGCTCAAAAACCATTGAAAAAAGTTGTCTCAAGATATCGCTGACAGGTAGAAATTTTTTGACAGAGCACGACGATAATGTGAAAAGGCCTAACAGAAGAAAAACAAACAAAACAAAACAGAAAAAAAACGTCTATAGAATGTGGTGTTGAACGAAGCTTCAAATTTTGGACTATATTACTTCCATGATGTAGGAGCTCAAAATGCTGAAATTAAAACAAGTATAAGCCGTGAGAGAATGAAAGCGTATAAAGTGGTTCTTCAGATATCCCTTATTTATCTCAGGCCCATTGAAGTTATCAACTGGTGTTTGTTGAAATAGAGAGCACATACGAATATGCAAAAAACGTATTAGGTTCTTCCAATCCCTAACGAGAAGAATATGGTTTCGGGGTAAATTATGTGTTTCTGCATTCCTTAGAGAGTACGCAGCTGCTTGATGTTCCAACTAGGTTATTTCCGAGAACTGCGAGCAGTACAAATGCAAACACAAAAAAAAATGCTTCGTGATTTTGTCCTGCGGAATGTTTGGCTACCTGAACCGGATTTTTGACATTACCCATACAAAGTAAAATTGGCTAAGCAGTGACAGCAACGGCCAGCCTGAAACGTAAGACCAAGAGGTTTGAAATTTCGGGAGTACATTCCTATTATAGTTTAGGGGTTTATTTAAGCCCAAGCTTTCCTGCTGCAGCCTCTAGGAAATAGGCAAACATTTTCAGTGCAGTTAGTCGGCCGAGGTGCTTTCGAGGCGAAAGTCTTTTTGCCCTTATCGAATACTTCTGTGCTGCTTCATTGTATCTGCGTTTCTTCGCTTTGGTTTGTTCGCCTTCTGGGTTGAGTTATTTCCACAGGCTCCTTGAGTACAATTCTGTGTTTTTGTTTGCTTTGTAGCTTTCGTTTCTCTGTCTTTTTGCACGAATAATTCAACAAGCTCACTGCTAACACACATGCCACATTCACCGGATTAAAACGTCTGCGATGACGGGGGCCCCTATTCTACTAACGTGCTGTCAAATCCACCTGTTAGCCGGCACGTACTATTCTAATTTTTTCACCATGGTCAAAGTGGGGATATAGTGCGTTATCCAATCAGATGGCAGCGATGGACTTACTCTAAAAGATCATGTTGTGCTATTGCAAGTGCATAATACTAATCTTTACCAGTTATATTTTCGCTGTTAAAACCAATCTCCCATTCTTCTATCGTTTCCATTATATCTTCACTATTTGGCTTGCACATGGAACCGGTTTGCGTCAGTATCACAAGAAAACGCCGAGGGTTTCTCACTGGCGCACTCCCAGGTAAAAGAATGGGTCTACACGGACGACATTCACTGCTTTGCTAAGGACAACGAACATGTACTGGAAGCACTCGGCTTGACAATGCCATTTTGCAGTGTGCGTAATACTGACTTGAATCTTAAAAAGTCCAAGGGATGTCTGGTCGGCCAGGGGTACTTAACGAAGGCTCCCTGAAAGAATTACTTGTGGTTAGGAAATAACTTCACTATGCTAGAGATGCGCGACCTTGTTTACAGTACTTTCCACATTCCATCCACTTCTGATGTACATTATAACCATTCGTTCGTTGTGCGCTACCAAATACCTCAGCAAGCAGTTTTTACGACAAGCGACCTGAAACACCAAATGCTACCCTTGCAATATTTAAACAATGGTTGTGCTAAAAATGTGATGAAAAATTGCAAAAAACGTGAAATATTTTTCTTTTAAATTATTTATTCAACATGTATGCACAATATTTCTGACAGTTTTGTTTGGCAAACCTATCTGCTAAATGTGTTATTTTAAAAAGTACAGTTATTATGCAATCTTTTAGTTTTTAATATGACAACACTTTTTAATTTATAATACAACTTTGGTGTTAGAGACGCCATCAAGAAGTTGCATATACAATCACAGCACACTTTCCATGCTGCTACGCCTGGCGTAATATAGAGGAGAAATGTAAGCATGGCATACTACTTTATGTAAAATAGGACTGCACGCATCGTGTGTGTACAAGCTCTTGTGTGTCGTAAGCATGATCCGGCCATATGTAGAATTCGTGAGGATGCCTAAAGCAAATGACAAAATATTGTGCAGCTGGTATTCTAACGCGTGCCTTGTTACTGACTTCATAGCTGCAACGGTGGCCAGTTAGGAAATTAGCCTATAGGCACCGGACAGCGCCCAGAGGGCGACACGGAGCCCGCGACTTCCAGCGCCCGTTTCGGCAGATATGCGGAACCCTGGGTCGTCACCGCAAGCCCGTACGTTCCTGCCTTTGGGGCGCTTGTAATTTTTTAGCGCGGATGAAGCACATTATTCGCCCCATTTGGGATTGAAACGAAGTCAGAGATTGTACAGTATTCCTGCCACATTGTGCAGGTAAATGAACAAGGATTTAGTCGGTTGAACTCGCGTATGAGAAGACATAAACGCAGCATAGGCGTGATGCTTAGAAGGAAAACGCTGGTACAGCCTGCCTGCGGCCAAAGCGTTCTTAAGATGAGCATGTTTCGCTTAAAAAAAAGAGATTTATATTGTTCAATCCAGAAAAGAGGAAGCTTTTGTTTCAAATTTATCAAATGTTCAGCGATGTTTGAGCGCGGGGTATTTCATCCATGTGAGTGTACTTGTGACTGCAAAACTACTAACTGGACCACATGGGTGTTACATATGGGTGTTTGATTCGAATGTTATGCAAGATACAGTTAGGTTAGAGTATAAAATTAACATTTATTTGTGTGTAGCGAAAGATTCTAGGTGCAGCCCAGTACGCCAGCTGTATACAAACAAGCCCCCAGAAAAGAAACTCTTCACGAGAAAGCTATCACAAGAATATCCATCGGGCAGGGATGGCGGGGGGGGGGGGGGGGGGGGGGGGGGCGGAGGGAGGTGTAAGCGCACATCTAATAGGCCTATCGGAATAAATTACGGAATATTCACAATCGGGTATTTTTTACTCTCCAAGCCAACCGGTCCGGCGTGGGACTAAGTTAGAAAGAAATAGTAGCGCTTTTTTTACCGTCAACACCTTTGCAGTAGATGCCACGGGAGAGACATTTAGTTCCCTGACGAAACCCCTCACTGGTCCGGAGTGACCAAAATCACAATGGATTGGATAAATAAAGTTTGTCCTTCTCTTGCTCTTCCCTGGACTGGAAAATTTCGTCCTGCGTTCATATATTTCCAACTTTTATTGTAACTCGTCTTAGATCTATTTTTCTTTGCTTTTCAATGGCTTAGACAACAATTTCATTGTTTAATTTTGCAAGAAGAGGCGGTGATTTTATGCTATCCAATAGCTCCCGAAACATTTGGGAACGTTAACGCCTAGAAGTGTCGGCATCATATGTGGTTATTATGGCGATGTAACCACGTGAAATATTAACGAAGCAGAGTAGAACGCTCCGGGCGATAAACTACGATGCTAAGGCGGTGTTTGGGGCCCCTATTTCTCACCAAATTTATTGCGCACTTATGTGTATTTACCAACTGCTAACCAGCCTGCTAACAAGTTGCTCGTACACCAAGGAAGCACGTAAACCGCAGGCTTTGTGTGCGCTTTTCAAGATTCAGTAACCACGATTCCTATCTGCGAAAAAAAGAGAAGAATCCGCGGCAGGATGCAAAGCTTTGAACAGAATCTTGCCAGTTGTGTTAACCTATTGCTTGGCAGCAAGGCGACAGCATTTTATCAAGGGCTTGTTTGATTTGGAGGCTTACACCTACTATGTAACATTTCTGCATGACTTTGTTGCAGTATGTAGTAGATATACACGCAAATAACATTATGACACACGTTTTTGCAAAGTTGCCTTGACGGACGCTGAAGTTACCATTCTACAATTCTGGAGGTGCATTTTTTAGGCCTTTCTCATGGGCAGTTTTGCAAAGCCTCACATTCTCTTATATGAACACTTCGACACCTTACTACTTTCCTCGGCGAACAAAAAGAAGTTTCGCTTTGTTGCTGCTTCCGTTCTTTGGTTTGCCTAATGAAGTTACTAAGGATTGTAATGCAGTAAAATATTTGTGAATTTTTCTGTTTGAAGCGTTTTAAGGCATCTGTCACTTCCAATTAAGTAATCAGACGGTTACGAGTACAAAATTGTTTTGTCGGGACTCTACGTATGTCTTTATGAACGTGGCTTCTTTCCACTACGGACCTACACGAACATATCCTTTCCACGTATATGGCACACCAGGTAAATATTTCTAGGTTATATGCTCTTCAAACGAAGTATTTTGAAACGTAACGTTTGTAGCGCCTGTACTTATATTTCTGTTTCGAGTCTAGAGAGGTTTTTAATGTTAATGTTTTTTGCACTAACAAATGATATTAGATGTTAAAATGAAATTGAGGCAAAAACGTACAGGTGCCTCAAAAAGTGAACGTGCCACCGCTACAGGAAATTCGTATAATTTCTATTTCATGCGGCTTTCAACATAAATAGAGCATGCCCCACCCGAGTTCATTCTACAATGTCTTTCTTGAAAAGTCACCTAAAGAATGCTGGCTAGGCACATGGGAGAGAAATTCCCTCAAAATCTCCAACCCGGGCTCCGTTTTCTTTTTGTGGCACCTGTCCATCTCGGTCCTGAAAGTGCAGCCTAATTTTGCTATGTATTTTTGTTAGATCTGTAAAAATATACACGAGGAAAGTGCGAAATGTGATAAAACTGGAAATGGGGGCATTATGTCATTGTATACGGTGACTTATTGAATGTGTTGCGGACGCCATGCGTGATATCAGCACTTGTCCATTGGCAAAAAAAACGCTGCCACTGGCTTCTCGTGTGTGTTTTGTGTGCGATATGGGGAGACTCCTGCGATATGGGGAGACTCCTAATAAAAGTGCGCCAATTAAACTTTTTATGAAGCAGGAAGCACATATCAATATTTAGCATGTCCAAAGTAGTACAATATCCTGAGATGAACGATTATTAGTTTGTTAGAAAAGAAAAAATTGCGTCTATTTCTTGTATTTAGTAAGAGCGAATGAATAAAATGTATCGTTTGTACACTTTGTTGAGCTGTTGGGAGAAATCCTCACACTTGTCCGAAAGTAATCTGTGCTGGTGCATTCCCTAGAGGATCAGCCAGAGTTCCCAGAAATGTTGGGCCCCATGCGACAGGCAGCAAAATTTTGTTCAAAGAGCTGGTAGTTCACCTAATGCAACTGTTGGCAAAGATTTTCTCCGCATCGGCTTAACGTCGCCGTTACTCCTAAAACATCAGAAAGCAAGCCGCGACTAGGTACTTTCCTGCCGTTCCGAGCAAACTTAGTTCGCTGGCGGACTTCATAAAGGAAAAAAATTCTTGCAACTATATTTCTTTATATTTGGTTAAACAGTATCTGTGTATTTGCGTATTTATTTATTATTTATTTATTTATTAAGATGCTCTTAGGGCGTCGAGGGCGTTGCAGAAAGGAGTGGGTCATACAAGTTTTATTTATAAATGTTTGATTTCCGGCCGTCTTAAATAATAAAGGATCAGTAATGCTGGCGATTCAAGCGAGGAGGGGGTTTCATTTCAATGCATTTTTCGGTACAAAGAAATTGAAGCCAACGTTTGTGTGGCAGGATGGCCCTTGCACCTTAAAATTGCGGTCAAGACGCGAGAAAACGTATGAAGGAACTAGAAACAGATCGCAATTGATGTCAGGGCTACGAAATAAAATTTTATAAAAAACGCATAACCTGGGTATTTTTGTCTTGCTGTAAGGTCAGGAAGATGTAAATGCATTTTATTTGAAGAAACACCGCAAGTTCGAGAGTGGTTGCACACAGTTAATCGGGCAGCACGGTTCTGAATGGATTCAAGGGAGTTTGAAAGGAATAATAAATGTGGGTCCTAAATAAAAGAGGCATATAGTAGTTTAGATGTAACCAGGGTTTTGTATAGCAGTAGTTTTAACAAACAGGGCCAAGAGAAAAGTTACAACGCACGAAGTTAAGTATGCGGTTAACATTACTGGTTACGTAATCAACATGCTTTTGCCACGAGAGGTTATGGCTGATGGGAACCCCAAGGTACCTGTACGTGTTACCAGCGTCGAGAGAGATATTGTTTAGTAGGTAAGGGCAGGGAATGCTGTTGTTGCGGTTAGGTGTAATTCCGATAGCTTTGCATTCATGCACATTCAGTGTGATTAATCAGTCTTCACACCAAGAGGAAAGGCTGTTTAGGTCAGTTTGAAGTTCTTAGCAGTCGTTAGGGTTAGTGATCTCGCGGTAAATTACGCAATCATCAGCGAATAGTCGGATGGAGGAAGAGATGTTGTTAGTAAGATCGTTAATGTATATTAGGAAAAGAAGCGTACCTAACTCAGAGCCTTGTGGCACAGGAAGATACTGGTTATTCAGGTGAGTTGTAGGTGTTAGTAGAAATGTACTGTGATCTCTAAAGCAATAAGTTTTCAATCCACATTAGTACGTTATAATCAATATGAGGTTGCTAAATTCGAATAATAGAAGACGGTGCCAAACGGTATCAAACGCTTTTGGAAGTCGAGAAAGATACAGCGAATGAAAGAGCTGCCGTCGCGGACAGAAAATAGGTCGTTTGTAAGAAGTAGAAGTTTGTTTTCAGAGGAGTGATATTTCGTAAAGCCATGCTGATACTTGTTGAAGTTATTAGATCCAAGAAACGCCATGAGATTTGAATAGATGACATGCTCGGAGAGTTTGCAAGGGTACTGGTCAGGGTGATGGGTCGGTATAGTAGGTGGTTTGTGTAGAGTTCTCTTGCTTCGGTACTGGAGCCACTCTTCCTATTTTTCAATAATCGGGTAGCAATCGAACCTTACAGAGACCGAGTGAAGATTTCATACCGTAATATTGATGAATAGCTTGCGGTATGTTTAAAATACTGCGATGTCATTACATCGACAACAGGTGATGAGGATGATTTCAAGTTTTGAATCAGCTTTGCTACCCCTTCCCAATCGACGACGACAGGGTCCATTATAGAAAAGTATACATCATCGTTAATACTCATTGTAATACAGCCAATATCCTTGTAAACCCACTGCAGAAAAACACTTTGCAGTGCTATACGGAATTCAATAGCCGGCACAATATTTCCTCGGTGATCCCGAAGGGTTATAGTTTTATTTTTAAATCCATTGCTCATTGTCCAAAATTGGTGGGTGCGAGTTTGAAGAGAAGGAAGCGTTCTGTGGAAGAAGAGGGGTTGGGCCTGTCTCAAGGCTTGTTTATATTCCAAAACCATGCTGTGGTAACGCGAGCACCTTTCGCTGTTTTAGCTGTCAATGCCTTCCTGTACAACTTCTTTGGTATTGCGAAACCTAATGAAGCGGATGTAAATTGGGAGCGATAGGCACAACGGACGGTACGCGGAGGTACAAATCTATATATCAGCGACATTAGCCTATTTTTGAACATAACCCATTTTTTATTGATTTGGCGTGGACAAAAACAGCGCAAATATGAATCAAGGAGAGTGCCAATTCGTTATTAACAGACTCAAAGTCACCCCTTTGTTAATCGCGTATGAGCTTAGTGCGGTGCGGTTGACGGCAAAGCTTAGAGATTACATGAAGGATGCAGTTGTAGTTTACTCCGGGCAGATATACGAGGGTATTATGCTAGCAGGCGTGGTGGTTACAATCAAAGCGAAGAGACTAGAAGTAACCTAAGTAACACGTTTCGGATGTTGGACAATCTTCGTTTGATTAAAGTCGTCACAAATGGTAATAAATGCAGTGCTTTCAGATGAGCGCGAAACCGGTAGGGTTTCGTCGGAACCCCAACATATATCAGCAAAGTGGAAATCGCCAAGAAAAATCTGGGAAGCACGATGGCGTACTTTTAGGTTGTTTAGAGCACCGTGTAGATAATCACAAAACATAGCAGTAGAATTGGGATTGCTACAGAACGCGCACCCAACAACATGCTGATGATCAAATCTAACGCATGCGCACACAAGCTCAAGAGAGCTAACATGGGGTATAACAAGATTGTATTTCATGCGAGACAGCTATCAAGACACTGCCACCTGTTCTTGATTGGTGGCCCGGTCGGTAAAGTTTAAAGTTGTCAGCAGCGTGAAAAATGTCAGAATCACAAATTTTATTACATTACCTTCTTTCGGTTAGCATTACCATCATTCGGTCATTACTATCTTTCGGTGACTGGCAGCAGACCGTACCGCTTCCATGCTACTTCCACGCTAGGGTAGCACGGTAGCTGCAAAATTTACGTCTCTTGGGGGACGCCAGGTGCGTGGACCCACATCCATGCATGTAGATGTCAGTAGCATCTGTACAATAAAACAGAACGGCGTTAGGAGAGGCCACATGGCAGCCGCTCCTTCCTGCCCACTCCTGCCGCCCCTGCCTGCCCACTACAGCCGATATTATTTTCTTATTTTCAGTTTTAATATTGTGCTCCTAAACGTAGCTGTATTAGGAAAACGCACCTGACCTCACCTTTTCTCTCTCCGCCTCTCTCCGGCGCAACTAAGGGCGCGCATGCGGGACAACCATCCACCATGGCATTGGTGGTCACCGCTTCCACCACTGGTGTAAGGCAAGCGGACGCGCGCGTCCCATTGAGTGGGAGATTTATCATGTGTTTTCTCTCGAACATTACAGTGTAGAATAAGACACGCCAAGAGCACCTGACCGATTAGCGACAAAACTGTTTTTGCATCACTCTAGCGAAAAGTGAAATTTTTTTCTACACCGCGAAGCTGAACTGTAGAATACAAATTTCGTCGTGAGTGCGCTGCGCTGAACGACACCTCTATTCTGTATTGTTCATCAGTGTTCGTCGGGGCGGGTCGCGTTCCCGAACTTCACATGAATAAAATGTTCAAGTGCGATTTGAGCTAGCGTCTTTTGCGGCCATGCGGCCTTGCTAGGCTGCGTTGCCGTACGCTGGTCGAGCCCAATGGAGGCGGTGGTAACCGGATGGAGAGGAGGGGCGGGAGACAGAATCACCGGCTCCCAGAGGACGATGGCATAACCCCCCCCCCCCCCCCGATTTTCCGTCATGACAAGTATAACGCTTCTAAGGCCAACGTATCGGCGGCTTTCTATGGCAATTACTGCGCATTATTGTTACACCATTCTCACGAGAGGAGCATGTGGCGCTGTAGCAGAAATTAGCGCGTACGCTGAGTTGAAATCTCGGAGGCGGCCTCCACTAACAACGTCAACTTAGCGAACCCCTCTTGAGTGCAAGACCTAGAAGTGATTGCGCTTAATCAAAATTTTTACGGAGGGGAACACGCTAAAGCCCAAGACAGACGACATGGGCCTTTTTGTATGAAAAATCACTAAATTGTCGAAGAAGTAATGTTTGCTCTAAAATACCTATTTTTTTTTCATCATTAGATGCGAAGCATCTCATGGTCAGGGCTATGTCCCTGCCTTGTTGTTGCGCCATCCACACCCCCACGGCGCATGCTCGGCTTGCTGAATGCCCGGTGGTGCCTTACCCTTGAATGGCTCCTGGAGCGACAGTGCTGCCGGTGCTTTCCTGGGCCGGCACGAGACGAGCACACTTCCCCTTTAAGGGCTCCGGGAGCGACAGTGTTGACGGTGTCTTCCTGGGCAGGAACGAGACGAGCACGCTTCACGCGCCTTCGATGTTTCGTCGTCGTCGGCAGCGGCGTGCGTCTGGGAGTCTCCGCGGGCCGTGATTACACGCAGCTCACAATCATCCCGAGAACGAGCATCGACCTCATCTTCAGTAACTTTAGGGTTTATCCACTGTAACAGCCCTTGACTTTACATTTCAAGATTATAAGGCGGTCATACTCAAAGCGGAATGTCAACCACAGTTCGACGTCAGCTACGTTGAACATGATGATGATAATCTCTCAATAAAGGTAAAGACCCATACCACGTAAAAAGTCTCTCTCTCTCCCTCTCTCTCTCTTTAATGCCTCTCCACTGTTACACCCCTCCCCCCATCCAATAAAATTACACCATCTTCCACTAGGGGAACCCTGAGTAGTATTGGGTCAAAAGCCATGGTGTCAACGCAATTTCGATTTCGTAGTTCAGGTAAGAGAAAAGTGTGGAGTTACCACGGAATCCAAACGGTAAAAATAACGGTAGCTGCGTACCTCTACCTAACGGAAATGAAGAACTGAAAACTAATGGGGACTTTAATCGACCCCATGTCTTCTTCGCATACTACTCATGGTTCCCCTACGGGAAGATGGTGTAATTATTACATTTGTTGTACACTAAGTGGTCAGCGGCTTTACATTTATTTTTTGTGTTCCTTGATACTTTTTTAATGATTTTTTTCGCCTGAATTTTACAATAATAAGGATGCATTTCTAAAAGAAAGATTTTAAAATAAACGGCTTTTTTAATAATCCACCAGGCAGCTGTATAGCACATACAACGTGAAAATAGTTTTATTTTCCTCCACCTAAACCCGTACGAAGAACTAATATTGAGCGGTGTTATAAATGCAAAGATTTCAAAGAATTTCAAATATTTTAAAGAATGCAAAGATATGAATGCAAAGAATTCAGATTTCCACCCGTGACCTCGGTCAGTCGCCAGACTACATGTTAGACGATTTTGTCGCGCTTTGGGCCTGGAATATCGAAGGGGTGTAACAACCAATAGAAAGCTCTTCCGCAGTTCCAGACCCCTTGCCCGCAAGAAGCAACTCGTGTCTTGATTTAACGTACGTCCTCAATTGCGTCGCCGCGCGCAAATGAATAAAAAAAAAAGAAACGCGCGCCACAAATAATCCTTTCGCGGCAAGATTGCTCTCCCGCGCAAGGATGGGTCTAAAGCCGGTTCTGCATGGTCTGAGTTTCCCTGCGAATTTGCAGAAGCTGAAATCGATCTTGCGGCAAAACAATCTTTTTTGTTGCTGCGGAAATGTTAAAAATGTTTAGAGTGGTCGAGCAGCCCCGCGAATGCCGCTCGAGCAGCTCGTGCGGTGTAGAGGGTCCGGACCTGCAGCCAATAAGAAGCCAGCTGGGTGAACGTCACGGAATCTCTGTTTGCAGGCTTAGCAACCAGATGTCGTTGCTTGTCTAAGCGCGGCATAAGCGTAGCGCCCCAAAACGATCAAAACAAACGCGTTCCCAACACGATGCCGCGCGCAGTTTTTAACGAATACTTAATCGGTTTCCGTGCAAGTGGCGGAAATCACAGCAGGAACGAAGTACAGAAGAACCCAAGAAGAACCGTCTGAGGTAAACTGAGATGTGCGAGCCACGCACAAAAAGCGAACCCAGGCTGGCTTGCTATGTTTGTGTTCTCTGGTAGATGTGCGTATATTGCTACATAATTGGCGATTGTTGTATGAAACCGCAAATAAACTCATATTTACTGCAATGCAGGCTAAAAAAACTTTCAGGAAGTAAAATAAAAGCTGTTTTTTTTTTTAAATCACAACAAGGTTTGCTCTCGGCCGGTCTGCAAACAACACGTCTCTGAAATGCGAAAATCGCGATGTTTGCAGGCCATGTAGACGACATTTCCAGGCATTGCGAACTTCGCAGGTGCGAATGTTCGTTTGACCAAAATCGCAGACGAAAGACGCACCATGTACAACGGGCTTTGGACCCATTTTTGCGGCCAGGCGGTTTACGCAAAACTCAATGAACCAATCAGCGCCCGGGTCACGTGGGCTGCGAGGTCAGTGCTCTTCCCGGAGAGCTCGGTTAGCGCAGAGAGCCGCCGAGGGCCCCGATCCGTACCTTCCTCCTCCCCGGTTGGAGACGACGAGGACGCGTTCGCTCCACCGGCGCTTCCGCTTTTGCGCACTCCCAGTAGTGTGACCTTCAAACTGCGGCTGGGTTTCTGGCTGTGCCCCAGTAGTGTGACCTTATAAAATGCGGCTGGATTTCTGGGTGCGCGGCGCGGCCCGATATTACTACCGCAAGTCAGGACGTATATTTACAAGTCCTGAAAAAAAGGAAGATTTTTTGATTGGCTATCTCATAATGTTCGAGTCTTATAATATTCAAATATGTTTTTGCTGCGCATCTACTGGCATATTTGCACTTGCTGCATTTTATCAACAGAGCTAAATGTACCCAATGAAACCATTGTGCAGTGGCTGCTATCAAGCCAGAGACAAAACAGATCGAATTTTGTTTTGCGCGTGTTTTTTGTGTGCGTACTCTTGTAGATCTTGTTGCAACGCATTGCCCCCTCCCTTCCCCCCCCCCCGCCCACGTGTTGACGCTGTTTGTTTACCGCTCTACATGAGGCGGGCTACGATGAATCAAGGTGTCGACCCGGAACCGAACCACTATTTTCTCCACAATTTTTGCACGCTGAACCGCTAATTTGTCATGCTGAACCCGCAACGGTTCAGCGAAACGTTTTACTACGAAACGGTTCGACCAAGCCGTTGTTGATATAGCGCGGTCAGTGTCACTGGAGGAGTTTTTTTCGTAACTTAATGTCAGCATAGTGACCTTCAATCGACTTTTACCCCTGAGATCAGTCACAACATTATTTACGCCCTCCATATTTGTGGTTGCAGCTTGAGGAAAGAAATCCGCACTAATATGGAAATTGTTAGTTGCTGCTGACCACGTGCGCAATATGCCATTCTTGGTTGCGTGCAGGCGATGTGAAACCTATGCTTTACGCTTACAGATACACGTCTCATTGCCACTATACAAGCATTGTACATAAACATAAAATTAACACTAAAATAAGGAAAGAATACATGTTTTATCTCTCATGGTATTGATGCATATCACAAAAACAAAATTTAATATTCAAAATTTCTTAACTTATGCTTCGTTGGCTAGGCTGAGGTATCTCGTGTATGGGCCCATTTAATAAATCACACTAATATTACCGGGACAGCGGCAATGGATTGTGGGTGATTGATCACGAGCATGCCTTACAACCACCTCAAGCACTCTTATCACAGCCCGAAATTGCATTGGCGGGTCGGTTCTGAGCATCACACCCTCCCACACCCCTGAATTCATTAATTGCGCACCGCTAGTAAAGGGATCCCCGGGGCGGCCGTAGCATGTACTATCAGGCGATAGCTCGATATATCACACGGATGATGTTTAATGGTAAACGTTAATTCCGAGTCTCGGCGACAGATAGACCTAGTTGCAAGGGGCCATAATAGCTATAGCCAGATCGTGTTCTGCATTCACGTATTCTTCGTCATAGCTGTTAATGAACGTATAAGTGTATAATATATATATATAATATATATATATATATATATATATATATATATTTAAATATATATATATATATATATACATACACTCTTCCACACTTCCTCTTCTCTTTTTTTCTGTCTTTCCAAATTTTTTATCTCTTACAATTACCTACCACACTCTCCCCTTTGCTTCCCGAGGTTAACATCGGAAAACCTCGGAAAGCAAAGGGGGGAATGCGGTAGGCCACAGAAATAGATAAAGAATTTTTTGAGTTAGAAAGCAAGTGGTGAAACAATGCCCACCGGGTGGGGTCTGGAACTACTTCCTCCAGAATACCGGTCTGGTGCAATGACCACTACACTACCAGCGGGGCTGTTTTCCCCACCACTTTGTCGGGTATTTATGTTGCCGTATTTTTGTTTCCTGCACTTGGGGGTGGTAGTCAGCGCCACTCGGAGTATTCGGGGAGAAGGGGACCTTCCTTTTAATTCCCGTGCCGTGACTCGAGTGTCTACAACATGTCAAATGTGGCCAACCAGCGTTGAACGCTCTTAACCTGCCTTTGGAACCAAGACTGCCAGAACACAGGCACTCGCTATGCATGCAGCAAATCTGAAAATGGGAAATGAAAACGGAAAACTGGGGAATATACCTATATATATATATATATATATATATATATATATATATATATATATATATATATATATATATATATATATATATTCTTTTTCTTCTTCATTTTGGACGTGCCAGTCTCTGTGACAAGAGCATTATTAAGTAGGACGGACATGCTAATCCCCCCGTGGGTACGTACCGTGTGATGGGCACAGCAGAGGACGACGAAGGAGCGCGTTAGCTAGCGGCTCGTGTGCTTGGTTCTTGGTCGCCAGATTGCTACCCACCCACTGATGCTATCAGTATGTTTCCTCCTAATTATGCACAACGCCTAATTTAGGCACCTCGCCCAAATGAGGCACCTCGCCTAAATGGCAAATCGAAGTCGATGAGCGTGACCGTGAAAAGACCGCATTTGTTACTGCCGACGGGCTTTATGAGTTCAAAGTTCTTCCTTTTGGTTTGTGCTCTGCGCCTGCAACATTTCAAAGAATGATGGACACGGTTCTGTCTGGATTGAAGTGGCAAACATGTTTGGTGTACATAGACGACGTGGTCGTGTTTTCCAGGACCTTTCAAGAGCACTTAGAGCAATTGACGTCCGTTCTTCAGGCTATCCGATCTGCCGCACTGACACTAAAACCAGAAAAATGCCACTTGGGGTATGAAGAACTAATATTTCTCGGTCACGTTGTCAGTCGAGCTGGCGTACGCCCGGATCCAGATAAACTTGATGCCTTGTCGAAGGGCTGCACACCTACCTACATAAGAGCATTCGGCGTTTTCTGGGGCTGTGCTCTTATGATCGGAGATTCATAGCGCACTTCTCCCATATCGCGGCCCCGCTTACTCGCCTCACACGTGACGACGTAGCTTTCATCTGGAATGATGAACACCAAGAAGCTTTTGACGAGCTCCGGCGTCGCTTACAGACACCACCTGTGCTGGAACATTTCGACGAGAATGCCGCAACTATGCTTCACACGGATGCCAGCAATGTGGAGCTCGGCGCTGTTCTCGTCCAGTGGCAAGACGGCGCCGAAAAAGTCATCGCTTACGCCAGCCGAACACTATCACGGTACGAAAGTAACTACTCGGCCACCGAGAAAGAGTGCCTTGCTGTTGTTTGGGCCTTCCTCAACTTCCGACCATACCTTTGTGGGCGTCATTTTATCGTCGTTAGCGACCACCATTCCCTCTGCTGGCTCACGAACCTTAAAAATCCTACTGGCCGTCTTGCGCGAAGGAGCTTAAGGCTCCAGGAATTTGATATGACCATTATACACAAATCCGGCAAGCGGCATTCAGACGCACACTGCCTTTCAAGAGCTCCTGTTGGCCTTCCCCCCGCCGATGACGACGACAGCGACGATGCGGCGCTAATTGGAGTTCTGGACGCACCCACCATTTCGGAGCAGCAGCGCGCGGATCCGCAACTACGATCGCTGTTTGATTTTTTGCAAGCCCACACTACTGTCGTGCCGAAGGCATTTGCCAAAAGGAATGTCCTCATTCTGTCTGCGGAGGAACGTTCTCTATAAGAAAAATTTCGCGTCGAGTGGGAGTGATTACCTGCTTGTCGTACCCAACCTTCTCAGGAATGAAATCTTGCAGGCCTGGCACGACGATCCTAGCGCCGGTCACTTCGGTTATACACGTACGCTGGCACGGATCACGTAGAAGTACTACTGGCAGAAGCAATCGGCCACCGTACGGCAGTATGTACGAATTTTGCCTGGACTACGGCAATCACTACCCGGTCGGCCAGCCGGACTTCTGCAGCCCGTTCAGGTTCCTAGAACGCCTTTTGAACAAGTTGGCATGGACATGCTCGGTCCCTTTCCAACTTCCACAACTGGGACACAAATGGATAGTAGTCGCCACGGATTACTTAACCAGGTATGCCCAAACGAAGGCGCTTCCACCGGTTACAGCGCTTGAGGTTGCGCAGTTTTTCATAATAAGAATTGTGCTGCGGCATGGCGCACCCGCAGTGTTCATTACAGACAGTGGAAAGGCCTTCACGGCGCAACTGCTGCAAGAAGTGTTGAGAGTGAGCGGCACGCCCTACCGAAAGGCCAATGCGTACCACCCCCGTACCCATGGCTTAACAGAACGTCTGAGTGGAACCATAGCCGACATGCTCAGTATGTACGATGCGGAACATAAGACGTGGGATGCAGTTTTGCCTTACGTAACGTTCGCGTATAATACGGCCCAACAAGAGACAACGCAAATGACGCCATTTGCACTTGTCTACGGTAGGGAACCTTCCACAATGCTTGACGCCATGCTGCTACCCGATACCCACGACGACCAAGACGGCCCCCTTCACGAGTTTGTGCGTAGCGCCGAAGGAGCACGCGCGATGGCACGCCAGCGAATACAACTGGACCAGCGTTGTGACGCCGATCGCTACAATCTTGGCCACGGACATGCAACCTTCTCCCCTGGGGACCAGGTCTGGGTGTGGACTCCAGTGAGGCGCCTGGGACTCTAAGAAAAACTTATAAATGCGGCGTTACTTTGGCCCGTACATGGTGTTACGACAGCTTAGCGATGTTACCTATGAGGTCGCTCCAGCCATCCCAAGCGCCGGAGGACGTTCCAGATCTCGCCCAGAAATTGTGCATATGATCCGCATGAAACAATAGTTCTCGCGGTGATCACACAATGCATCTAGCAGCGGACTACATTTCCCGCGCATAACCGTAGCATCGAGTCGATGCTTTTGAGGAGAGAGGGTAATGTCACGTGCCAGTCTGTGGGAAGAGAGCATGATTAAGTAGGGCGGACATGCTAATCTCCCGCGTGGGTACGTGCCGTGTGATAGGCACAGCAGAGGACGACGAAGGAGCGCGTTAGCTAACGGTCGTGTTATCGGTTCTTAGTCGCCATATAGCTAGCCACCAACTGGTGCTCACTGCATGTTTTCCCCAAATTAGGCACTTCCCCTAATAAATTCTGTACCCGTGCGTGTTCGCGAAGTGTCCATAGATAAAATAAATTTCTGTATATATATATATATATAATATATATATCTATATATATATATATCTATATATATATCAGGCGTGTAGTCAGAGTGGGCACTGGCTACCACCCTCAAGCGTCAGATACACTTCTAGTTAATATAAATAGCTCAGAAAGTGAAGGAGAACACAGTCACCAAGATAGCCGAATTGGTAAGGCATTCGACATGTAATCGAAAGGCGTGGGCTCGGTCCCCACTCTGGGCGCGTGGTTTTTTTTTTTCGTCTGTATATTTAAAAAAAAATGTTTACCTAATAACCGTAGTGAAAACGAAAAGAGCCTAACCACAAACCCTATGCCTCCCTTTGGCGTTGTAGACTGCTGAATATATTTTCTGTATTTCAACGAGCCCCTCCCTAATTTACTCTCTCTCTCTCTCTCTCTTAATATATATATATATAATATAGAGAGAGAGAGAGAGAGAGAGATCGTGCAGCGAGCTATCCGAGATCGTGGCGGTTCTTGCCGGTGCTACCTCCTCGTCGTCTTCACAGTCCCCATTCACTACGTACCCATTATTGCCCATGGCCACCGTATCAGAGCATACCCACACGGGGCATAGTGCGTCCTTCGCAGTGCCTGATAGCATACTCTAAGTGCACTACAAGTGCACTACTCTTTTGCACTACAATTACCCCCCGCGGACATAAGAAGCCATCCTGGCGACCTAAGGGCAAGATAAAACCATCGGTTCATGGTAAGCCTTGAGACGGTCAACGTGCACAGTTTCGCGACCGCGACAACGAAGGTCCGGGGACAACGTGAGCGGCTCAACTACGTAGTTCACTGGGGATGCGCGCTCGATTACACGGTAAGGACCATGATATTTGGACAGTAACTTCTGAGCAAGACCAGGAACAGTTGAGGGTATCCACAGCCACACAAGAGAACCGGCAGCGAACTCAGGGGGCGGTGTTCCATCGTCGTGACACTGCTTCTGGCGAGATTGCTCCTCGGAAGTCAGGGCCCGGGCGAGCTGGCGACACTCTTCAGCGTGTCGAGATGCCTGTGACACGGGGGTACATTCAGATGCATCTGGTCGGAATGACGGCTCGCGGCCGTAGGGGAGAAAGAAAGGCGAAAACCCCGTAGTTGCTTGAGTGGCGGTGTTGTACGCATAAGTTACGTACGGAAGAACTTGGTCCCAGTCGGTGTGGTCTGCCGAAACATAAGTTGCCAACATATCGCCCAGTGTCCGATTAAATCTTTCCGTGAGCCCATTGGTCTGTGGATGGTAAGAAGTAGTGGTGCGGTGGATAACGTTGCACTTTGCGAGCAGGGCTTCAATTACTTCAGATAGAAACACACGGCCTCGGTCACTGAGCAACTCTCTAGGGGCACCGTGACGAGGAATGAAACCGGCGTAGGAGAAATGAGGCGACCTCGCGGGCGTTAGCGGCTGGTAGTGCGGCGGTTTCAGCGTATCTCGTTAAGTGGTCTACCGCGACGATGGCCCAGCGGTTTCCAGAAGCCGTGTAGGGGAGCGGCCCATACAACATATAAATCGATTCCTACGCGGTCGAAAGGTCGTACTGGACATGGCAGGGGCTGCAACGGAGCCGGCGGTTGGTTTGGTGGGGACTTACGGCGTTGACATTTTTCGCAGGAACGGACGAACTTGGTGACAAAAGTGTACATTCCACGCCAAAGTAGTACCGCATGCGGAGACGTCGGTATGTCTTCAGTACACCAGCATGACCACACTGCGCATCGGCGTGAAAACATGCGCAAATGTCTGAACGGAGATGGCGGGGAATAACGAGGAGCCACTTCCGGCCGTCTGCGTTATAATTTCGGCGGTACAGAAGCTCGTCACGAATAGCGAAGTGAGTGGCCTGTCGCCGTACAGCTCGAGGGGCGTTTGGCGAAGCGGGGTTTGTCAGACAGTCCAAAAGAGAAGTGATCCAGGGATCCTTGCGCTGCTCGCGAGGCATGTCGTCAAGTGACAGAGAGGACAGAATTCCGTCTATGGATGACAAAAGGCACTGTCGGCGGTCACAGGAGAGCGTGAGAGCGCATCGGCGTCGGTGTGTTTGCGGCCAGATCGAAGAGCACTCGAATATCGTACTCTTGTAAGCGAAGGGCCCACCTTCCAAGACGACCAGACGGATCCTTCAAAGAAGATAGCCAGCATAGGGCGTGGTGGTCGGTGATTACGTCGAAGGGCCTGCCATACAAGTAGGGACGAAATTTGCTTATGGCCCACACAATAGCCAGGAACTCTTTCTCCGTGACAGAGTAGTTTTCCTCCGCTCTTGTGAGTGTCCGGCTCGCATAAGCAACGACGTATTCGTCGAAGCCAGACTTCCGTTGGGCGAGCAGAGCGCCCAGGCCAACACCGCGGGCGTCAGTATGAAGCTCAGTAGGGGCCGATGGGTCGAAATGGCGGAGGATCGGTAGACACGTAAGCACAGAACGGAGCTTTTGGAAAGCCTCGTCACAGTCTGAAGACCAATGAGCGATGTCGTTGGACCCACGTTCAGAAGCTTCGTTAGAGGTGCCGTTATCGACGCAAAGTTCCTCACGAATCGTCGGAAGTACGAAGCAGAGGCCGATAAAGCTTCCGAGCTGCCTGGTGGTGGTGGGCTTAGGAAATTCGGCCACGGCACGAAGTTTGTCAGGATCAGGACTGACGCCATCTTTGGACACAACGTGACCTAAAATTGTAAGTTTGCGGGCAGCAAAGCGGCACTTCTTGAGGTTAAGCTGAAGTCCTGCATGAGTGAGGCATTTCAAGACTTGTCGAAGGCGGGTAATATGCGTGTCGAAATCGGGAAGAAAAGACGACAATATCATCAAGGTAAACAGAGGCAGGTTTTCCACTTTAGGCCGCGCAAAATATTGTCCATCATGCGTTCAAACGTTGCAGGGCGCGTTGCAAAGGCCAAAAGGCATGACGGTAAACTCGTACAAGCCATTTGGTGTTACAAAGGCCGTTTTCTCACGATCAGCATCCGCCATGGGGACCTGCCAGTAGCCAGACCTTAAATCAAGGGAAGAAAAGAACTCGGCTCCTTGCAAAGTGTCGAGGGCGTCGTCGATTCGGGGGAGGGAGAGGGTAGACATCCTTGCGTGTTATTTGTTGAGTCGGCGATAATCAACACAGAAGCGAATGGATCCGTCTTTGTGACGAGGAACAACCGGTGACGCCCACGGGCTGTTGGAAGGCTGTATGACGCCACGTTCAAGCATGTCGTCCACATGACTGTCAATAACGCCACGTTCTTTGGCTGACAAGCGATACGGCCGTTGTCGTAATGGCGGGTGAGTTCTTGGCGATGTGTGGGGTGAGTAACGTAGATGAGCGCCCAAGGAGGATGTCTGGCAGTCGAAAGACGAGAGAAACTCTTGAAGCATGGCGAGAAGTCGGTTTCGTTCAGGCGCAGGAAGACTCTAGTCGATTGAGCGAAGGAAAACCGAGGTATCCGGGGCTGGAGCGGAGGGGTCGAGGAGAGCAAGTGAAGTGTCCGACGAGTTATTGGGAACGTCGGTAAAGAGGAGGGCGTTAATCTCTTCTACACGACCCAGGCACTCACCACGAAACAGTGTAGCTGGAGAGGAATAGGGGTTGCAAATAAACATGGAGCTGAACCCACGCTGCATTTCTAAAACTGCGAACGGAAGCGGGAAGCATTGTCGGCGGCAAAACAGCTCGGAAGGGCTGAGCAGCACTGTGGCGTCGGGAACTGAGTCGCACAGAACGGGTACAAGTACGGCAGAGCTAGGAGGAACGTCGGTGTCTTCGGCGACAACGAGGCGAAAAGAGGCAGGGGGTTCGTCTGATGAGGCGTCTTGAAATGAAAATAACTCCAACTGAGCACGGGCGCAATCGATGACGGCGTGGTGGGTTGACAGAAAATCCCAACCGAGAATGACATCGTGGGAGCACGAAGTGAGCACGATAAACTCAATGGGGTAAGTGATGTGTTCAATGGTGACCCGTGCTGTGCACGCAGCAACAGGCCGGATGTGTTGTGCGCTGGCGGTGCGGAGTGTGAGGTCGGACACTGGCGTCGTCACTTTGCGTAATTTGCGGCCACCGATTTCGCTGATTACTGACACGGCAGCACCGGTATCGACAAGGGCGATTACGGCGAGTCCTTCAACAGTAACATTATTGGCATTACGGGGTGAAAATCGAGGACTTAAGGTTTTCGGCGTGGACGCAGCTCTTGCCCCAGGAACTGCGGCGACTAGTTTTCTTCCTGTGTTGGGTCAACGCGGGGACGCATTGGCGATATAGATCGGCGACGCGTCGAGGACGACCTGCGGCTGTTGAATGTCGGTCGGGCAGCAGAAGCGAGTTCGACGGCGGCAAGGGGGACTGCTGACGAAGTGGCGGCTCATACACGACGTAGGACGGCGACTGAAACGACTGATCGTATGAGACGGCTTGGCGGCGACAGTAACGGGCGACGTGGCCGGCGACACGACACACGAAGCAGATGGGGCGGTTACCAGGCATGCGCCACACGTTGGGCGCATGAGGTGCTGGTCGGGGCGGCGACATTGACGGAAGCTGCGGTGATCGTGGGGCGCAAAGCGGTGCCTGCTGGCGCGGTCGTAACAATGCTGCTGTGTAGGTTAGCGGCGGCGATATGGGAGCAGCCACAGGCCCGGATGGGCAGGCGAAGGGAGAGCTTCGGCGACTTGTTCCCGTATCGCTTGCTGAAGTGTTGAAGACAATGGGGGCGCTGATACCGTAGCGGGTGCACACGATAGAAGAGATAGTTGACGCGCGATTTCTTGGCGAATAAAATCTTGAATGCGGGGCATCAGGGAAGACTCCTCGCTGCCGACGACCAATCCCGAAAAGGGTGCTCCCGGCTGTGAAGCTGAGCGCCGCGTGAGAAGCCACTGCTTGCGGAGCTCGTCGAAGCTCTGACACCAGTTGATGACGTCCCCAACAGTCTGTGGATCCTTACTCAGCAACATCTGAAAGGCGTCGTCGTCTATCCCCTTAAGGAGATGCTTGATCTTGTCAGCCTCGCTCATAGAAGGGTCTGCCCGCTTGCACAGGCCGATAACGTCTTCTATGTAACTGGTGAATGTTTCGCCTTTGGTCTGCGCCCGCTCTCGCAAAAGTTGTTCGGCGAGAAGTTTCCGCACGGCTGGGCGGCCAAACACTTTCAGAAAATCGGTCTTGAAAGCTGACCAAGACTGCAAGTCGGCTCCGTGGTTCAGGTACCACGTCTCAGCGAGTCGCTTGAGGGAGAATAGGACATTGTTCAGCTTCATCTTGTCATCCCATCTGTTATGTGCGCTCACCCTTTCATACGATGACAGCCAATCCTCGACGTCCTGGTCGTCATCGCCATAAAACATGGGTGGGTCTCGCTCGCGGAATGCACCGGAACAGACGATCGGGGGTGGCGAAGGAGACGTCATTTCCCCGGGTCGTCAGTGGACAGGACGCGACGGAGACTTCTGCTTCGTAACTCCAGGCTGCGGTGAGGACGGGAACCCGCACACTCCACCAATTGAAGAGGTGTTTATTGGCAGGGAATGGTAGCGTTCCAGGTGACGGTATTCAGGTAGGCACCGAGACTGGCCGGAGCGATGATCACGATGCAGCGAGCTATCAGAGATCGTGGCGCGTTCTCTCCGAGGCCGGTGCTACCTCCTCGTCGTCTTCACAGTCCCCATTCACTACGTACCCATTATTGCCCATGGCCACCGTATCAGCGCATACCCACACGGGGCATGGTGCGTCCTTCGCAGTGCCTGATAGCATACTCTAAGTGCCACTACAAGTGCACTACTCTTTTGCACTACATATATAGATAATATATATATATAAGATATATAGCATATAAAATGATATATATATATATATATCTATAATATATATATATATATATCTATATATATATAATATATAAATAGCCTCTGTTCTGGCAGTTAACAACAACAACGAACATTTATTGAAAGGGATGGCTCAAGGCCACATGGGGAAGAGGAGGGAGGGGAGATGAAGACCTCAATAGTGTCCCAACATGGAGGAGTCCAGAACGAACCGCCAAAGTGCGGATAAAGTCTGTTTGATGCGGCCCTTCGGACGGATCCAGTCCTCGTAAGCGAGTACCCAGGCAGGCCGATGTGTCTCACGTGGCCCTACGAGACCTATGCAGTCCCATACAAGGTGATGGATGGTTGGCTTCAGTGACTGCCCACATGCGTAGCAGACGTACGAAGGGTCGGATGGTGATGCCACCGCAGATGAAAGGTCTGGCAGTTTATGCCAAAGGTAGCTTAAGAGGGTTCAACGCTGGTCGAGCACTCTCGACATGTCGTAGACACTCGAATCACGGCTCGGGAGTAAAAAAGGTCCCCTTCACCCCGAGTAGTCCGAGTGGCGCTGGCTACCACGCCCAAGTGCAGGAAACAAAAAAATACCTTAACATAAATACCCGAGAAAGTGGTGGGGAAACAGCCCCGCCGGTAACGGTGTGGGTATCGCACCAGACCGCTGTTCTGGAGGTCGTGGTTTCGGATCCCACCCGGCGGGCATTTTTCACCACTTTATTTCTTTCTTTCGAAATTCTTTATCTGTTTGAATATCCTACCACATCCTCCCCTTTGCTTCTTGAATATATATATATATATATATATATATATATTGTCACGTAGCCAAAGACGACGTGTGGTAAAGAAAAAACGAAAGAAAAAAAAGCTTATTGGAGGGAACTTGTGCTCCCCTAACAATTAAAAAAATACACAGGCGGCGAAACAGCAGTCAACAAAGTGGCGTGCGTAGACTGGTGTCGACGATTCGAATTAAAGCCTAGACTCTGCTCTGCAGGCTTTTATCTTTGGGCGCGAGGGTTTTTTGAATCGTAAATTTTCACCAGGAACAAAGATTATTCTAGGCTGTTCACGTTAGTTCGCAATGATCTCCCTATCAGAAAAGATAACACATGCGGCATAGAAAGAAAAAATGTATGACGTGCTTCCCTTGGCACACAGATAACAAAGACCAGTCAGCCGGGCGGTAAAAGCAAAACATAAATAAACAAACCAAATTCATGGTTCGCAGCATTACCCCCGCCCTCTAAGAGTTCATAGACCTGTATGCTAACATACGCGGGAGTCCGAACAAATAAAAATAAAATTCCGTCATCGTGCGTAGAAAGGTTTTAAGCGAACCACGTGGACGACTTCGGGTCGCGTGCGCCATCGTGATGTGCCGGAATCACCATCGGGGATCACTTCGTTGGTAAGTTGGCCAACACGTCGTAGAATCTGGAAGGGTGCGATATACCATTGTAGAAGATTCTCACTCAGTCCGCGTCGCCTGATGGGAGTCCAAACCCAAACACGATATCCTGGGGGGTAGTCTCCGTCTCGGCGTTGGAGGTTGTAGAGGCCGGCATCCACCAGCTACTGGTCCGCTCTATGAACTGGAGCGAGCTGCCGGGCGTCCTCCACACGCTCGACGTATGCTTGGACGTCGGCGTTGAGGTCGTCGTCTTCTACATGCGTCATTATCGCGTCAAGCATCGCAGTCAGCCACTTTCCGTAGACAAGCTCGAAGGTGTCATCTGCGTAGTTTCTTGGATAGCCGTGTTGTACGCAAACGTGACATATGGGGGCACTTCATCCGAGGTCTTATGTTCAACATCGACGTACATGGACAGCATATCCGCAATTGTCTTGTTCAAACGTTCCGTTAGTCCATTCGTTTGGGTTTGATAGGCCGTCGGTCTTCTGTGATCTGTGTTTCTGTAGAGTGAGATCCCTTGCATCAGCTTGGCAGTAAAGGCTGTTGCGTGGTCTGTGATTAGAAATTCAGGGGCTCCATGTCGCAGCACAACTTGACTTACGAAGAAATTTGTGACTTCTTGGGCAGTCCGTCTCGGAATAGCCGCGGTCTCTGCGTAGCGCGTCATGTAGTGGGTCGCTACGACAGTCCACTTGTTCTTGGATCGTGACGTAGGGAACGGGCTCAAAAGGTCCTTTCGAATCTGCTGGAAAGACCTTAACGGGACGGCGGTCGGCTGCAGAAGTCCGGCGGCTCTCGTCGGCGGCATTTTTTGTTGCTGGTAGTCATGGCAGCTCCGGACATAGTGGGTAACGTCGGATGCAAGGTGGGGCCAGTAATACCTCGCCTTGAATTTTGCAATTTCGCGAGCTCTACCGAGATGTCCGGAATACGGGTCGTCATGGAACGCTCCAAAATTTTGTCACGAAGATCTGCCGGGACGACCAGAAGGTAATTCGTTCGCGTTCCCGGGCTGAAATATTTCTTCACGAGGACGGAGTTGTTGAGCCTGAATGGTGGTAAGTTTCCTTTTAAGGTCCTAGGCACGGCGGCATTGCATCCTTCCAGGTAGTCGATCATGACGCATGACACGTTTTCGGGCGGCTGTTGGGCTGCTAGATCGCTCTCCATCACGAATCCGGAGAAAGCGCTGTCGGCATGGGAGTCTTGAGGGGGTGGATCAAAGGTGCACGGGAAAGACAGTCGGTGTCGGAGTGTTTCCTGCCGGATTTATTGAGAATCGTAACGTCGAATTCCTGCAGGCGTAACATCCATCGCCCAAGGTGGCCAGAGGGGCCCTTCAAAATGGCGAGCCAATACAGCGCATAGTGATCTGTCAAAGCCTTGAACGGTCTACCATACACGTATGGGCGAAATTTTCAAATTGCCCAAATAATGCCCAGGCACTCTGTCTCGGAAGCAGAGTAGTTTTCGACATACCACGGCTGGAATAGGCGATTACCTTTTCGCAACCGCTTTGCTTTTGGATGAGTTCGGCTCCCCAACTTACATCACTGCCGTCCGTGTGCATTTCTGTTTCGGCGTTTTCGTCGAAACGAGCGAGCACGGGCAGGCTTTGCAGGCGTTTTTGCAGCTCGCAGAATGCATTTTCTTTGTCGTTTTCCCAGCTAAAAGGAGTGATATGTTTCCTCAAGCGTGTGAGTTGCTCTGCAATGCGTGCGAAGTTTGCGACGAAGCGCCGGTAGTATGCGCATAGTCCGAGCAATCTTCGCACGCCGTTCTTGTTTTTATGCCTTGGGAAGTTCGCAATCGCTGAAGTTTTTGCCGGGTCAGGTAGGACTCCCGCGGCGTTGACGACGTGGCCCAAAAAATTCAGCTCGTCATACGCGAAACGACACTTTTCAGGCTTCGGCGTTAACCCCGACGTACGAATGGCCTCGAGTAGAGACTCCAACCTTGCAAGGTGTTCATCAAAAGTCCGGGCGAATACCACAACGTCGTCGACGTATTCGAGGCAAGTGTGCCACTTAAGGCCAGCCAGCATAGTGTCCATGACTCTTTGAAACGTTGCTGGCGCCATGCACGGCCCAAAAGGCGTCACCTTGAACTCGTATAGGCCGTCCGGGGTTATAAATTTAGTCTTCTCTCGGTCTCTCGTTCACTTCAATTGGCCAGTAGCTGGTCTTCAGATCCATCGATGAGATGTAGTTGGTATGGGAGAGGTGGTCGAGGGCGTCGTCGATTCGTGGCAGGGGGTATACGTCCTTTTTGTTGATTTTGTTGAGTCGCCGGTAGTCAACGCAGAACTTTACTGTGCCGTCTTTTTTTCTTTACGAGTACGACCGGCGCAGCCCAAGGGCTTTTCGATGGCCGTATATTGTCGTCGCTGAGCATGTCATCGACTTGAGTCCGGGTGGGTTCTCACTCGTGGGAAGAGACGCGGTACGGTGACTGTCGAGTAGGTCGGGCTAAATCTTCGGTTATAATTCGGTGCTTCGATAGGGGTGTCTGAGGATGTTTTGAACTTGAATAAAACACTCGCTGTAGCGACGCAAGAAACCCAATAATCTGTCCCGATGTTCTTGCGGCAGCGCCGGGTTCACGTCGAAAGGAGGCGGCAGCTTGGAAGCATCTGCGCGTGCGCATTCAAAGTTGGCGGCCGCGATCCCTTGACTTGCTTCTTCCGTTTCTTCGAGGAACGCAATTCCAGCGCCCTTGTTTAGATGCTGGTACTCCTCGGTGAAATTGGTGAATAAAACGTTGGATTTGCATTGCTTAAATCGCGTAATGCCTCTTGCGATGGAGACACCGCGGTTTAGAAGCAATGTGTGGTCACTCTGTATGATAGCATCGATGACAGGCGCAGCATCCTCACAGTATACGGCGATCGTCAAGCTTCCGCGGGGTGGCAGGGTGACCTGATGTTGGCGATTCTTACAGCAGCACGGTGATCGGGGTTCGGCTGCGGCGTCGTGGAGGGTTCGGAGGAAAAAGTTATCGAATTGATCTGCAGATCAATTATTGCGCCGTTGTCCGTCAAAAAGTTAATTCCGAGAATTACGTCGCGGGAGCAGTCAGGCAAAATGACGAACTCAGCAGGGTACGTGGTGCCGCCTATGGCGGCGCGTGATGTGCACAATCCACTTGGCGTTATCAGGTGGCCTCCTGCGGTGCGTATATGTGGACCGTCCCATCTTGTCGTGACTTTCTTGAGCTAAGACGCGAATGAGCGCTCATTACCGAGTAGCCGGCTCTAGTGTCGATGAGGGCGACTACGTCAAAGCCGTCGATGGACAAGTAGTCGTCAAACCCCGGGTTTTTTTTTTTAGTTTGCGGTGCGTCGGGGCGTTGTATTTCGGCTTCTGCGTGTTGAAGGTCGGGCACTATGCGTCGTCATGTCGTCATTGTTGTCGTCTTCTCAGCGGCAGGCTCTGTGATTTCAGGCACGCGTCGCGTCGTGTCGTCGTCGTGTTCGGGAGTCACGTCCGGGTTAGAAGGGGTCGTCGAGCTGCGGGTTGGGTGTTCGGTGCGGCCATGCGTCGTTGGAGGGTTTTCGTTTTTTCGCCATTATACAACTTCATCTCCCGAAGTTGCTGCTTTTAGTTTCCCCCGCGTGGGCTGGTGGACCTTCCACGTGAGACGTCAGCGGTGCAACGGCGGTTCGGTGACTGGTACGGGTTGGGGTGACGGCGAACAGTTGAAGCGGGCTGGTCCTCGGTTGGTGTTGGACAGGTAGGGCACTGACCGGGTCGGGGGCGTGGTGCGTCGACGAAGAATCCTCGCAGACAGAGCATCTTGTAAGGGCAGACATGGTAGATGTGGTCGGCATCTCCGCATTGGTAGCACAGCGGGCGATTATCGGGCGTTCGCCACACGTCGGTCTTCCTCGGCGTCTGCTATTGGACTACCGGGGGTCGGACAAGCGACAGGGGACGGCGGTATGGCGGCGCCTCTTGACGACGGAGAGGAGCAGAGCAGGGTCGATGAAGAGCTGCGGAGTAGGTCATCGCTTCTGGCTCACGGGGTGCTTCGGAGGGCGTAGAAGCCCCCAGTGCCTGTTGAACCTCTTCTCGGATGACGTCAGTTAGGGAAGCCACTTCAGGTTGCAGCGCCGTTGGAAAAAGCTTCCGAAGCTGCTCCTTGACACCTGCTCGGACGGTCTCGCGCAATGCATCGGAGCTTACAGTTGCGGCACCGACTGTCTCCGAGAACCGCGGGTTGAGAGGGCGGTCGTACTGCCCCGTTCGAATTTTGAGTCTTCTCCAATGCGGCAGCCTCAGACGTGCATTCAGCCGTCGTTTTAGGCGGGTTGCGGACAAGGCAGGCCGAGTTCTTGCTTCACACCTCACATTAGGAACCTGAGCTTCTTTTCTTCAGTCATTCCGGGGTCTGCGCGGCGAAATAGTTGCTTCATCTCCTCAACGAAGTTCACGACCCCTTCGTTGGGGTGCTGCGTGCGCGTTTACAACAAAAATGCGGCTCGGTCTTTCCGCACGACTGTGGCACATGTTTTAAAGAACTCGCTTTTTCAGAGAGTCCAGTTGGTCAGCGAGATTTCATTGTTCTCGAACCACGTTCGGGCTGTATGTTCCAAATAGCAGAAAACATGGCGGACAGGTTCTTCGTCATCCCACCTGTTAAAGATGCGGACGCGCTTCACTTTCTCCAACCACTCCTCGGGGTCTTCTCCGGGGTATCCGCAGAACGACGGTGGTTCCCGGGGCGGTCGCAGAAAGAGGGCATGGTTAGAAGCGCTGGTCATGGTGCCTGCGTTGATCATGGTGGTGTTCAAGTAGTCTGCTTTCTTCACGTTAGCCGGAACCAGTCCAAATTCCGGCTGAAGACCCTGCTGTCGGCGGCTGACACGAGCTGGGCTGGCTTGGTGGCTTCCAGAGGTGGTTGGAAGCATAAAGGGTGCGTACCCCGCACCACCACCAGATGTTACGTGGCCAAAGAGGACGCAGCTTAAAAAAAACAAGTTTATTGGAGCGAAATTGTGCTCCCCTAACAACTCAAAAAAAATACACAGGCGGTGATACAGCAGTCAACAAAGTGACGTGCGTAGACAGGTGTCGACGATTCGAATTAAAGCCGCGGCGTCTGCTCTGCAGGCTTTTTTTTAGCTGCCAGTGTTTCTCGAACCGTCGATTTACATCAAGAACAAAGAAGAATATTATATGCTGTTCCCGTTAGTTCGGAACGATCTCCCTATCAGAAGAGGTAACACATGCGACCTAAAAAGAAAGAATGTAACACGCGCGTCCCTTGGCACAGAGATAACACAGACCGGCACAGTGTAGCTGTAAAAGCAACACATAACTAAACAAACCAATACATGGTTCGCGGAAAGATATATATATATAAATTATATATAATATGGATATATAGATATATATATATATATATATATATATATATATATATATATATATATATATATATATATATATATATATATATATATATATATATATATATATATTATATATATTGCGAGAATTAATATGTCCGATGCGCTAGTGCCCACTTAAAGGAGACATGGATAAGGGCCCTTGTACCGTCGTGGCCAATTCATCGTGTACTTCGTCTGTTTCCCAGGACAAATATCTTCATCATGCCGTAGTTCATCTATTCTTCATACCCATTCTAATTATCATTATTCCTGGGGCTGGAGTTTTGGTTACGCTCATAATAAGGGCGCTGTGTCCACTGCATCTGCGATGTGTCTTCTGGGTGACGGCTGCACTTGACGTCTCCCTCAAGTGGTGGAAGTGCACCTCGGTCCCGTCCTCTGTATTTCCCAGTCGCACACCGGGAGCTCCGTTCCGGTAGGCGCGTGCCTCTGATGATGCAGCACGATACCGGGAACAGCCCCCCCGGAGTGTCAGCTGCTGTGCCTGCTGCGTTTACAATCACCAGATACCAACGCGATTCACCAGGTTTTTCTGGCCGTCTAGGTGAGGATGTCGACGACTGGCTGGATAGCTATATACGGGTAAGCAGCTTTAATCGGTGGGATGACGCACTCTAGCTTCGAATCATCTCCTTCTCCTTTACGAGGCAGCCAAGACGTGGTTCCGTAACAACGACCACAGGATCACCGACTGGACCAACCTTACTCAGGAGCTACGCAAACATTTCGGCACGCCATCCATTCGCGCCGACGTAGCCAGACAGACGCTTGCCGGTTGCATTCAGCGCCCTGATAAGACATTCGACTCCTACATTGAGGTCGTCGTCGCTCTGTGTCGCCGTGGGGATGAAACCATGCCAGAGGCTGACAAGGTGCGTCATGTATTGAAGGGTATCGCTCCGTTTGTGTTTAACGGTCTGGCTGCGGAAAATCCTGCAAGCGTCAGTGATGTCCGCAAGACTTGTCAACGGCTGGACCAACTGCACTCTATTCGCCTTCTCCAGGAGGCTTGCGCCTCTCATTAATACAGGGACTCGGATCTGCGGAGCCTCATTCCCGCGATCATCCGCGAAGAACTGCAGCAACAGGACTCGCCTTGCTCGTCTCGTGACCATTGTCACACTAACGCGCCGGATCTTCGAGATATTGTCAGGGAGGAGCTAACATCCTTGACGGGATATTCACCTGCACGTTCTCCTCTTGCCATCGTCTGCACTCAGTCCTACTTGCCCAGGACCCCTCCCTTGGCGATCGTCTACGCGCCGTCCTACTCTTCGATTGCGGCCAAACCACCCTTGCAGGTTCAGCCACCGTCGCCGCAAGCCCATGTGACAGCGATTGCCGCAGCCCCTGCTTCCCCGCATTATTACACCACCATGCGACCGGGCCGTCAACGGTTTCCTGGAGATGGCCCAGGGTGCTACTATTGTGGGATCAGGGGCCACATTTCCCGTTTCTGCTGTCGCTGTCAGCAAGACGAGCGAAGAGGGTACGCCCTATTCGAACGTGACTATTCCCTGTTTCCCCGCGGCTATCGGCGTACCGAACACGTTTTCCCTCCGCGCCGCCCTTCGTCGCCTCCAGGACCACTCGAGCCTTCCAGTCATCGCTCTGCACGCCGGCGCTCGCCTTCACCGTACCGTCGTTCTTTATCCCCTCTCTGTCCTGAAACACACGCTACTTACACCCACCAGGAAAACTAGCTCCAGCAGTTTTTGCAGGTAAAACTGCACTACTGAGAAAATCGACAATTCCTCCAGACAAACCCTCGATCACTGTAGGAGCCGATGTAGGAGGTGTTATTGTTGATGCGCTAGTGGACTCAGGAGCCAGTATTTCAGTGGTGGATGAAAAGTGAAGTTTGGAACTGCGAAAAGTGAAAACTCCGTAAACTGGGCCCTCTTTAGGTAACGCGAACCAAGGTGTCATCGAACCAACTGGATATTGTACAGTGCGTGTTTTCATCGATGGAATTTGGCACCACATACAGTGCGCGGTACTGCCGCAATGCACCCATTAGCTCATTTTAGGGTAGGACTTCGTCTCGTTGGTATCCGCTATTATATCCTGTGACCGCCAAGCCTTGGAACTGAGGGAAAAACGGTGATTCAACTATTCATTGCGTGCCGCAGCAGTGCCCAGTTGCTAGCGCGCATTACATCCTTGATCCTGGCAGTGAGGAAATCATCTCGGTTAGTTTCAATCAGTTTTGCGATGGTAACGTTCTCCTCACTCCCTCTCCTCTCTTCCTTCCCAAAGGGCTGGTGAGCGCTCTGAGTCTTGTGCGCTTATCAAAGGGAACTGCTGCTCTTATCGTAGTTAACACGAATCATGAGCCAATAATCCTACTTCGACGCACCACAATTGCTACTGTTGCTGCCTCTACTCCCGCCTGTATTTTCCCTCTCTGTGCGGTCTCATCTACTACTAATCTCACTTCCGACTCTCCTGAACCCGCTCTAACCACCACAATGAGCTCTAACCTTCCCCCGGCTGAAACGGAGTCGTTACTGCAGGTTCCGAACAAGCATAATTCTATATTCGACTGCAATTGTACCGTACTGGGTAAGACATCGGTGGCAGCGCATCGTATCGAAACCGACGGGTCTCACATTATTCACCGCCGTCCTTTCCATGTGTCCTCATCAGAAAGGAAAGTTATCAGTGCCAATGTCACCGAAATGCTTCAGTGGAACATTATTCGGCCTTCAACTAGTCCGTGGTCTTCTCCGGTAGTTCTAGTGCTGAAAAAGGACGCATCGGTGCGATTTTGCGTCGATTATCGCGCATTAAACAAAATAACCCGAAAGGATGTTTACCCGATGCCACGGATTGATGACGCCCTAGATTGCTTACAAGGCGCCGAATATTTCTCAAGCCTTCATTCGCGCTCGGGGCACAGGTAGATCCCCATGCATGAGGACGATTAAGAGAAGACCGCGTTCGCCACCCCCGAGGGCTCTATGAAATTAACGTCCTGCCATTTGGGCTTTGCAATGCTTCTGCAACATTTGAACGAATGATCGACACTGTCCTCAGCGGTGTCAAGTGGAAAACATGCTTTTGTTACCTCGACGACATCGTTATGTGTTCTTCAAGTTTCACTGAGCACCTAAGGCGACTGGATGAAGTTCTCACCTGTCTTTCCAATGTGGGCCTTCAGCTCAACGCTAAGAAGTGCCGCATCGCTAGTCGAAGCATTAAAGTTTGGGGGCACGTAGTAAGCAAGGATGGTACTCGGCCTGATCCTGAAAAAATTGCTGCTGTAATCAACTTCCCGCACCCGTTGCAACACAAAAATCTGCGCAGCTTCTTAGGTCTGGCCTCGTACTTCCGTTGCTTCGTCCGGAATTTTGCTGCTATTGCTTCTACTATAATCAAGCTGATGGACTCCGGAACACCCTTTGAGTGGTCTGATGCATGCGAACAGGCCTTCCAAGAGTTCAAACAATCACTTACTTCCGGTCCAGTACTCTGTCATTTTGATAAGTCCCGACCGGTTATTCTGCATGCTGACGCCAGTGGACATGAAATTGGTGCTGTGCTTTTGCAGGCGGATGACCAACACATGAAAAGGGTTGTTTCTTACGCCAGCCGCTATCTCACTCCCACTGAGAAGAATTACACAATTACCGAGCAGGAGTACCTCGCTGTTGTTTGGGTGGTTCAGAAATTCCGCCCATATCTATAAGGCCGTTCCTTTACAGTGGTGACAGACCACCATGCTCTCTGCTGGTTGCAGTCGCAGAAAAACCTAACTGGACGTCTTGGACGCTGGAATATTCGAGTGCAAGAATATGACTTTACAGTCGTTTACAAGTCCGGAAAGAAGCACCTTGATGCAGATGCCCTCTCACGATGTCCGCTGGAGTCATCCAAAGCTCCAGAGGCGACCACGTCGCGTGGCACGACACTTACAATCGCCCCTTACAGCCACATGGCGCCTGACAACGTGTCTGACTTGGCAGCACTTCAACAATCAGATCTCTACTGCCGTGGAATAATTGACTACCTTACCGGAACCAAACATCATGTGAACAGCCACTGCCATCGTCAACTTCAACAATTCCGGCTTTTAGATGGAGTTCTTCACCATTCGAACCACCACCCCTCAGGCTACAGATGGGATCCCGTTGCACCGAGCTCCCTCCGTCCTACGATACTGCAAGCCCTACATGCTAATGCCACAGCTGGATATCTAGGCTTTTATAAGACGTATGATCGCGTCCGGAGCCGCTTTTTTTGGCCTGGCCTTGCCACCTGTTTTGCCCGCCACATTCCGTCGTGCGGCTCATGCCACCAGCGCAAATGCTCGACTTCCGCGCCTTCAGGACTCCTACCTCCACCTCTACCAGGCACCTCTACCACTTCAGGGAGACGTCAAGGGCAGCCGTTACCCAGCAGACACGTCACAGAGGCATTGCAAACAGCGCGTTTATTCTGAGCGGCAACCAAGAACTCCAGCCCCAGGAATGATGATGAGGATGGGTATGCAGAATAGATGAAGTACGGCATGATGATAATAATTGTCCTGGGAAGCGGACTAAGTTTACGATGAAATGGCCACGGGAGTACAGGGGCCCTTATCCATGTCTCCTTGAAGTGGGCACTAGCGCATCGGACAGATTGATTCTCACAATATGTATATATATATAGAAATGAGTGTTGGCAGTCAAGAAAACCTCGGAAAGCAAAGGTGAGGATGGGGTAGGTCATTGGAACAGATCAGGAATTTGGAAAGAAAGAAAGAAAATGGAAAAAAATTATTTCTACCGCATCCTTTCTTTTGGTTTCCGAGGTATATATATATAAATATTGTAAGGAATATAGTTGACCCTCCGGTAGTAGACCAAACGTTGCTTATTGGCAGGAGCAGAAGCAAGGTGAGCGCAGGTACAAGCGCACAGACGATGGCCGAACACACGCGCCAAGCACCTTCTGCCCTACTTCTTTCACTGCTGTCACCTTGCGCGCTTACCGTCGTGCATAGATTGGCCAAGATCGCATGGCACCCTTTCTTGATATATATATATATAGATATATATATATATATATAAATATATATGTATGTATATATATATAATCCAGGGAGTAGTAGAACTTTGAAGATGGTAGAGAACACAAGAGAAGAAAAACTTCGAACAAGGTAAAAGCACGATTGTGGCCTACGTTTCAGCAAAGAGAACTTGCTTTCCTCAGGGCCAAGTTATTCGAAACTATGGGTCTGCCAGGAATGTCGGCAGTGAACAATAAGGAAAGCAAGTTCTCTTTGCTGAAACGTAGGCCACAATCGTGCTTTTACCTTGTTCCAAGTTTTTCTTCTCTTGTATATATATATATTATTTATATAAATATATATATATATATATATATATATATATATATATATATATATATATATATATATATATATATATATATACATATATAGGGCTACGGAACAGTTTGCTTTCACAATTCGTGTCATGACAATATAAATCTGCTCTTTTGGAGACACGTAGGGAACATTCACGTCGGTAGGCTCCAAGGTAACTCGGTGATAGTTTACAGCGGTATAGCTTTCAGTGTTTGGTGCCTGGTGCCTCGCCGAATATTGTTGAGGGATTGATAACGTGGGGGGTATTTATGTATGTCTTAGCGGTAGTGTGTAACTATCTCAAGGTACGTTTTCATGCTTTTCCTTGCCGCCTGGAGGGAGAAGTCACCCACGGCCCGGTTCGCAAGAAAGCCCAAGTAATAAAATAAATGCAGGGGCAGCAGCCCACCTGATTGCTGCACCGCGAAACAGTGACCCACAACCTAAAAAAACTAATTGTCGCGCTGTAAACTTCATGGGGATACGGTGGGACACATTGTGCTTTCGCTCTGTGATAAAAAACTGCTGACATCATTCTGAGCAAAATGTCATCCCAGCAATTTGTTTTTCTATAGAGGTGAAGCCGACTGTGATGTAAACTGGTGGCATTACTAGTAATGAAATGGTGCCCTACCATAAAGGTTGGGCGACACCTTCTGCATAAAGGTGAAGCCGACTCTGTAGTGGCGAATCGCATAAAAGAGCGGTTGGGACAATGTTTACGCGTATTTCGACACCTGTCAGAATTTTTGCACCATTTTTGGGTATTGCTAGTAATATAAAAATGCGCGTCAAATTTGCTTTTTCTTAGTCTAAGTTCGTGGTCGGCGCGATTCGTCTGCAGTGTCTACGTGTACGGTCTGTATGGGACTTTCATGCAAACATAAAAGCAAAATAAAGAGCGTCCATATTATACCTGTAAGTAATAGGCTTGGGTAACTCATTCTACGCTATTGCGGCCATGCAGGACGTTGTGTACACCAGGAATTGTATTATGTATTCAAAAACCTTCCAGTTTCACTCGGCGAAGTAATATGCAAAAGCATATTTACCAGGCATGTGATTGCATGTTAGCGATTGAGAAGTAGAGCAACACAAGATTGGAGGCGACGAAGGGCAGCGCGGAGGGAAAACGTGTTCGGTACGCCGATAGCCGCGGGGAAACCGGGAATAGTCACTTTCGAATAGGGCGTATCGTCTTCGCTCGTCTTGCTGACACCGACGGCAGAAACGAGAAATGTGGCCCCCGATCCCACAATAGTTGCACCCTGAGCATCTGCGCGTGCGCATTCAAAGTTGGCGGCCGCGATCCCTTGACTTGCTTCTTCCGTTTCTTCGAGGAACGCAATTCCAGCGCCCTTGTTTAGATGCTGGTACTCCTCGGTGAAATTGGTGAATAAAACGTTGGATTTGCATTGCCTAAAGCGCGTAATGCCTCTTGCGATGGAGACACCGCGGTTTAGAAGCAACGTGTGGTCACTCTGTATGATAGCATCGATGACAGGCGCAGCATCCTCACAGTATACGGCGATCGTCAAGCTTCCGCGGGGTTGCAGGGTGACGTGATGTTGGTGATTCTTACAGCAGCACGGTGATCGGGGTTCGGCTGCGGCGTCGTGGAGTGTTCGGAGTAAAAAGTAATGAATTGGTGTGCAGATCAATTATTCCGCCGTTGTCCATCAAAAAGTCCATTCCGAGAATTACGTCGCGGGAGCAGTTAGGCAAAATGACGAACTCAGCAGGGTACGTGGTCCCGCCTATGGCGACGCGTGATGTGCACAATCCACTTGGCGTTATCAGGTGGCCTCCTGCGGTGCGTATATGTGGACCGTCCCATCTTGTCGTAACTTTCTTGAGCTAAGACGAGAATGAGCGCTCATTACCGAGTAGCCGGCTCTAGTGTCGATGAGGGCAACTACGTCAAAGCCGTCGATGGACAAGTAGTCGTCAAACGCCGGTTTTTTTTAGTTTCCGGTGCGTCGGGGCGTTGTATTTCGGCTTCTGCGTGTTGAAGGTCGGGCACTATGCGTCGTCATGTCGTCATTGTTGTCGTCTTCTCAGCGGCAGGCTCTGTGATTTCAGGCACGCGTCGCGTCGTGTCGTCGTCGTGTTCCGGAGTCACGTCCGGGTTAGAAGGGGTCGTTGAGCGGCGGATTGGGTGTTCGGTGCGGCCATGCGTCGTTGGAGGGTTTTCGTTTTTTCGCCATTATACAACTTAATCTCGCGAAGTTGCTGCTTTTAGTTTCCCCCGCGTGGGCTGGTGGACCTTCCACGTGAGACGTCAGCGGTGCAACGGCGGTTCGGTGACTGGTACGGGTTGGGGTGACGGCGAACAGTTGAAGCGGGCTGGTCCTCGGTTGGTGTTGGACAGGTGTTCGTTGATCTCAGCAGGGCACTGACCGGGTCGGGGGCGTGGTGCGTCGACGAAGAATCTTCGCAGACAGAGCATCTTGTAAGGGCAGACATGGTAGATGTGGTCGGCATCTCCGCATTGGTAGCACAGCGGGCGATTATCGGGCGTTCGCCACACGTCGGTCTTCCTCGGGGTCTGCTATTGGACTACCGGGGGTCGGACGAGCGACAGGGGACGGCGGTATGGCGGCGCCTCTTTACGACGGAGGGGAGCAGAGCAGGGTCGACGAAGAGCGGCGGAGAAGGGCATCGCGTCTGGCTCACGGGGTGCTTCGGAGGGCGTAGAAGCCCCCAGTGCCTGTTGAACCTCTTCTCGGATGACGTCAGTTAGGGAAGCCACTTCAGGTTGCAGCGCCGTTGGAAAAAGGTTCCGAAGCTCCTCCTTGACACCTGCTCGGACGGTCTCGCGCAATGCATCGGAGCTTACAGTTGCGGCACCGACTGTCTCCGAGAACCGCGCGTTGAGAGGGCGGTCGTACTGCCCCGTTCGAATTTCGAGTCTTCTCCAATGCGGCAGCCTCAGATGTGCATTCAGCCGCCGTTTTAGGGGGGTTGCGGACAAGGCAGGCCGAGTTCTTGCTTCACTCCTCACATTAGAAACCTGAGCTTCTTTTCTTCAGTCATTCCGGGGTCTGCGCGGCGAAATAGTTGCTTCATCTCCTCAACGAAGTTCACGACCGCTTCGTTGGGGTGCTGCGTGCGCGTTTACAACAAAAATGCTGCTCGGTCTTTCCGCACGACTGTGGCACATGTTTTAAAGAACTCGCTTTTTCAGAGAGTCCAGTTGGTCAGCGAGATTTCATTGTTCTCGAACCACGTTCGGGCTGTATCTTCCAAATAGCAGAAAACATGGCGGACAGGTTCTTCGTCAACCCACCTGTTAAAGATGCGGACGCGCTTCACTTTCTCCAACCACTCCTCAGGGTCTTCTCCGGGGTATCCGCAGAACGACGGTGGTTCCCGGGGCGGTCGCAGGAAGAGGGCATGGTTAGAAGCGCTGGTCATGGTGCCTGCGTTGATCATGGTGGTGTTCACGTAGTCTGCTTTCTTCACGTTAGCCGGAACCAGTCCAAATTCCGGCTGAAGACCTTGCTGTCGGCGGCTGACACGAGCTGGGCTAGCTTGGTGGCTTCCAGAGGTGGTTGGAAGCATAAAGGGTGCGTACCCCGCACCACCACCAGATGTTACGTGGCCAAAGAGGACGCAGCTTAAAAAAAACAAGTTTATTGGAGCGAAATTGTGCTCCCCTAACAACTCAAAAAAATACACAGGCGGTGATACAGCAGTCAACAAAGTGACGTGCGTAGACTGGTGTCGACGATTCGAATTAAAGCCGCGGCGTCTGCTCTGCAGGCTTTTTTTTAGCTGCCAGTGTTTCTCGAACCGTCGATTTACATCAAGAACAAAGAAGAATATTATATGCTGTTCCCGTTAGTTCGGAACGATCTCCCTATCAGAAGAGGTAACACATGCGGCCTAAAAAGAAAGAATGTAACACGCGCGTCCCTTGGCACAGAGATAACACAGACCGGCACAGTGTAGCTGTAAAAGCAACACATAACTAAACAAACCCAATACATGGTTCGCGGAAAGATATATATATATATATAAATGTATATATATAGATATATATATATATATATATATATATATATATAATAATATATTATATATATATATATATTGCGAGAATTAATATGTCCGATGCGCTAGTGCCCACTTAAAGGAGACATGAATAAGGGCCCTTGTACCGTCGTGGCCAATTCATCGTGTACTTCGTCTGTTTCCCAGGACAAATATCTTCATCATGCCGTAGTTCATCTATTCTTCATACCCATTCTCATTATCATTATTCCTGGGACTGGAGTTTTGGTTACGCTCATAATAAGGGCGCTGTGTCCACTGCATCTGCGATGTGTCTTCTGGGTGACGGCTGCCCTTGACGTCTCCCTCAAGTGGTGGAAGTGCACCTCGGTCCCGTCCTCTGTATTTCCCAGTCGCACACCGGGAGCTCCGTTCCGGTAGGCGCGTGCCTCTGATGATGCAGCACGATACCGGGAACAGCCCCCCCCGGAGTGTCAGCTGCTGTGCCTGCTGCGTTTACAATCACCAGATACCAACGCGATCCACCAGGTTTTTCTGGCCGTCTAGGTGAGGATGTCGACGACTGGCTGGATAGCTATATACGGGTAAGCAGCTTTAATCGGTGGGATGACGCACTCTAGCTTTGAATCATCTCCTTCTCCTTTACGAGGCAGCCAAGACGTGGTTCCGTAACAACGACCACAGGATCACCGACTGGACCAACCTTACTCAGGAGCTACGCAAACATTTCGGCACACCATCCATTGGCGCCGACGTAGCCAGACAGACGCTTGCCGCTTGCATTCAGCGCCCTGATAAGACATTCGACTCCTACATTGAGGACGTCGTCGCTCTTTGTCGCCGTGTGCATGAAACCATGCCAGAGGTTGACAAGGTGCGTCATGTATTGAAGGGTATCGCTCCGTTTGTGTTTAACGGTCTGGCTGCGGAAAATCCTGCAAGCTTCAGTGATGTCCGCAAGACTTGTCAACGGCTGGACCAACTGCACTCTATTTGCCTTCTCCAGGAGGCTTGCGCCTCTCAATAATACAGGGACTCGGATCTGCGCAGCCTCATTCGCGCGATCATCCGCGAAGAACTGCAGCAACAGGACTCGCCTTGCTCTTCTCGTGACCATTGTCACACTAACGCGCCGGATCTTCGAGATATTGTCAGGGAGGAGCTAACATTCTTTAGGGGATATTCACCAGCATGTTCTCCTCTTGCCACCGTCTGCACTCAGTCCTACTTGCCCAGGACCCCTCCCTTGGCGATCGTCTACGCGCCGTCCTACTCTTCGATTGCGGCCAAACCACCCTTGCAGGTTCAGCCACCGTCGCCGCAAGCCCATGTGACAGCGATTGCCGCTGCCCCTGCTTCCCCGCTTTATTACACCACCATGCGACCGGGCCGTCAACGGTTTCCTGGAGATGGCCCAGGGTGCTACTATTGTGGGATCAGGGGCCATATTTCTCGTTTCTGCCGTCGGTGTCAGCAAGACGAGCGAAGAGGATACGCCCTATTCGAATGTGACTATTCCCGGTTTCCCCGCGGCTATCGGCAAACCGAACACGTTTTCCCTCCGCGCCGCCCTTCGTCGCCTCCAGGACCACTCGAGCCTTCCAGTCATCGCTCTGCACGCCGGCGCTCGCCTTCACCGTACCGTCGTTCTTTATCCCCTCTCTGTCCTGAAACACACGCTACTTACTCCCACCAGGAAAACTAGCTCCAGCAGTTTTTGCAGGTAAAACTACACTACTGGGAAAATCGACAATTCCTCCAGACAAACCCTCGATCACTGTAAGAGCCGATGTTGAAGGTGTTATTGTTGATGCGCTAGTGGACACAGGAGCCAGTATTTCAGTGGTTGATGAAAAGTGAAGTTTGGAACTGCGGAAAGTGAAAACTCCGTAAACTGGGCCCTCTTTAGGTAACGCGAACCAAGGTGTCATCGAACTAACTGGATTTTGTACAGTGCGTGTTTTCATCGATGGAATTTGGTACCACATAGAGTGCGCGGTACTGCCGAAATGCACCCATTAGCTCATTTTAGGGTAGGACTTCGTCTCGTTGGTATCCGCTATTATATCCTGTGACCGCCAAGCCATGGAACTGAGGGAAAAACGGTGATTCAACTATTCATTGCGTGCCGCAGCAGTCCCCAGTTGCTATTGCGCATTACATCCTTGATCCTGGCAGTGAGGAAATCATCTCGGTTAGTTTCAATCAGTTTTGCGATGGTGACGTTCTCATCACTCCCTCTCCTCGCTTCCTTCCCAAAGGGCTGGTGAGAGCTCTGAGTCTTGTGCGCTTATCAAAGGGAACTGCTGCTCTTATCGTAGTTAACACCAATCATGAGCCAATAATCCTACTTCGACGCACCACCATTGCTACTGTTGCTGCCTCTACTCCCGCCTGTATTTTCCCTCTCTGTGCGGTCTCATCTACTACTAATCTCAATTCCGATTCTCCTGAACCCGCTCTAACCACCACAATGAGCTCTGACCTTTCCCCGGCTGAACGGAGTCGTTACTGCAGGTTCCGAACAAGCATAAATCTATATTCGACTGCAATTGTACCGTGCTGGGTAAGACATCTGTGGCAGCGCATTGTATCGAAACCGACGGGTCTCGCATTATTCACCGCCGTCCTTTCCATGTGTCCTCATCAGAAAGGAAAGTTATCAGTGACAATGTCACCGAAATGCTTCAGCGGAACATTATTCGGCCTTCAACTAGTCCGTGGTCTTCTCCAGTAGTTCTAGTGCTGAAAAAGGACGCATCGGTGCGATTTTGCGTCGATTATCGCGCATTAAACAAAATTACCCGGAAGGATGTTTACCCGATGCCACGGATTGATGACGCCCTAGATTGCTTACAAGGCGCCGAATATTTCTCAAGCCTTCATTCGCGCTCGGGGCACAGGCAGATCCCCATGCATGAGGACGATTAAGAGAAGACCGCGTTCGCCACCCACGACGGCTCTATGAATTTAACGTCCTGCCATTTGAGCTTTGCAATGCCCCTGCAACATTTGAACGAATGATCGACACTGTCCTCAGCGGTGTCAAGTGGAAAACACGCTTTTGTTACCTCGACGACATCGTTATGTGTTCTTCAAGTTTCACTGAGCACCTAAGGCGACTGGATGAAGTTCTCACCTGTCTTTCCAATGTGGGCCTTCAGCTCAACGCTAAGAAGTGCCGCTTCGCTAGTCGAAGCATTAAAGTTTGGGGGCACGTAGTAAGCAAGGATGGTACTCGGCCTGATCCTGAAAAAATTGCTGCTGTAATCAACTTCCTGCGCCCGTTGCAACAGAAAAATCTGCGCAGCTTCTTAGGTCTGGCCTCGTACTTCCGTTGCTTCGTCCGGAATTTTTCTGCTATTGCTTCTACTCTAAACAAGCTGATGCACTCCGGAACACCCTTTGAGTGGTCTGATGCATGCGAACAGGCCTTCCAAGAGTTCAAACAATCACTTACTTCCGGTCCAGTACTCTGTCATTTTGATAAGTCCCGACCGGTTATTCTGCATGCTGACGCCAGTGGGCATGAAATTGGTGCTGTGCTTTTGCAGGCGGATGACCAACACATGGAAAGGGTTGTTTCTTACGCCAGCCGCTATCTCACTCCCACTGAGAAGAATTACACAATTACCGAGCAGGAGTACCTCGCTGTTGTTTGGGTGTTTCAGAAATTCCGCCCATATCTATAAGGCCGTTCCTTTACAGTGGTGACAGACCACCATGCTCTCTGCTGGTTGCAGTCGCAGAAAAACCTAACTGGACGTCTTGGACGCTGGATTATTCGAGTGCAAGAATATGACTTTACAGTCGTTTACAAGTCCGGAAAGAAGCACCTTGATGCAGATGCCCTCTCACGATGTCCTCTGGAGTCATCCAAAGCTCCAGAGGTGACCACGTCGCGTGGCACGACACTTACAATCACCCCTTTCAGCCACATGGCGCCTGACAACGTGTCTGACTTGGCAGCACTTCAACAATCAGATCTCTACTGCCGTGGAATAATTGACTACCTTACCGGAACCAAACATCATGTGAACAGCCACTGCCGTCGTCAACTTCAACAATTCCGGCTTTTAGATGGAGTTCTTCACCATTCGAACCACCACCCCTCAGGCTACAGATGGGATCCCGTTGCACCGAGCTTCCTCCGCCCTACGATACTGCAAGCCATACATGCTAATGCCACAGCTATATATCTAGGCTTTTATAAGACGTATGATCGCGTCCGGAGCCGCTTTTTTTGGCCTGGCTTTGCCACCTGTTTTGCCCGCCACATTCCGTCGTGCGGCGCATGCCACCAGCGTAAATGCTCGACTTCCGCGCCTTCAGGACTCCTACCTCCACCTCTACCAGCACCTCTACCACTTCAGGGAGACGTCAAGGGCAGCCGTTACCCAGCAGACACGTCACAGAGGCATTGGAAACAGCGCGTTTATTCTGAGCGGCAACCAAGAACTCCAGCCCCAGGAATGATGATGAGGATGTTATGCAGAATAGATGAGGTACGGCATGTTGATAATAATTGTCCTGGGAAGCGGACGAAGTATACGATGAAATGGCCACGGCAGTACAGGGGCCCTTATCCATGTCTCCTTGAAGTGGGCACTAGCGCATCGGACAGATTGATTCTCACAATACGTATATATATATAGAAATGAGTGTTGGCAGTCAAGAAAACCTCGGAAAGCAAAGGGGAGGATGGGGTAGGTCATTGGAACAGATCAGGAATTCGGAAAGAAAGAAAGAAAATGGAAAAAAATTCTTTCTACCGCATCCTTTCCTTTGCTTTCCTAGGTATATATATATAAATATTGTAAGGAATATAGTTGACCCTCCGGTAGTAGACCAAACGTTGCTTATTGGCAGGAGCAGAAGCAAGGTGACCGCAGGTACAAGCGCACAGACGATGGCCAAACACACGCGCCAAGCACCTTCTGCCCTACTTCTTTCACTGCTGTCACCTTGCGCGCTTACCGTCGTGCATAGATTGGCCAAGATCGCATGGCACCCTTTCTTGATATATATATATATATATATATATATATATATATATGAAATGAGGGGCTCGTTGAGGAAATACAGTAAGATACGGCAGCAGTCTACAACGTCAAAGGAGGCATAGGGGTGTGGTTAGGCTTATTTTTCTTTTTCACTACTGAATGAAGTAAACATTTTTTTTAATATACAGAAGAAAGAAAGAAAGGAAAACACGCGCCCAGAGTGGGGACCGAACCCACGCCTTTCGATTACATGTCGAAGGCCTAACCAATTCGGCTATCTGGGCGACTGTGTTCTCCTTCACTTCCTCGCTATTTACTAGAAGTGTATCTGACGCTTGAGGGTGGTAGCCAGCGCCACTCTGACTACACGGGGAGAAGGGGACCTTCTTTTCAACCCCGGGGGGTGATTCGAGCGTCTACAGCCTGTCATGACGCTCGAGTCACGCCCCGGGGGTTGAAAAGAAGGTCCCCTTCTCCCCGTGTAGTCAGAGTGGCGCTGGCTACCACCCTCAAGCGTCAGATACACTTCTAGTAAATAGCCCAGGAAGTGAAGGAGAACACAGTCGCCCAGATAGCCGAATTGGTAAGGCATTCGACATGTAATCGAAAGGCGTGGGTTCGGTCCCCACTCTGGGCGCGTGTTTTTCTTTCTTTCTTTCTTCTGTATATTAAAAAATGTTTACTTCAATAACCGTAGTGAAAAAGAAAAACGAGCCTAACCACACCCCTATGCCTCCTTTGGCGTTGTATACTGCTGCCGTATCTCTCTGTATATATAGATATATATATACATATAAATATATATGTATGTATATATATATAATCCAGGGAGTAGTAGAACTTTGAAGATGGTAGAGAACACAAGAGAAGAAAAACTTCGAACAAGGTAAAAGCACGATTGTGGCCTACGTTTCAGCAAAGAGAACTTGCTTTCCTCAGGGCCAAGTTATTCGAAACTATGGGTCTGCCAGGAATGTCGGCAGTGAACAATAAGGAAAGCAATTTCTCTTTGCTGAAACGTAGGCCACAATCGTGCTTTTACCTTGTTCAAAGTTTTTCTTCTCTTGTATATATATATATATATATATATATATATACAGAAAGATAAGTCGGCAGTCTACAACGCCAAAGGAGGCATAGGGGTGTGGTTAGGCTCTTTTTTTAGTACGTTTAATGAAGTTAATATTTTTTTTATACGGAAGAAAGAAAGAAAGAAAAACACGCGCCCAGAGTGGGGACCGAACCCACGCCTCTCGATTAGATCTCGAATGCCTTACCAATTCGGCTATCTGGGCGACTGTGCTCTCCTTCACTTTCTGGGCTATTTATATTTACTAGAAGTGTATCTGACGCTTGAGGGTGGTAGCCAGCGCCACTCAGACTACACGGGGAGAAGGGGACCTTCTTTTCAACCCCCGTTGCGTGACTAGAACGTCTACAGCCTGTCATGAGCAGGTAACTGGCGGGAAGCCCTCTTATGCTACCTAGGCATAAAGGCTGCCAGAATCGAGACCCTCGCTAGGCTTTCGCAGAATAATATAGTAAGGAAACGGGGGGCTCGTTGGGGAAATACAGAAGGATAAGTCGGCAGTCTACAACGCCAAAGGAGGCATAGGGGTGTGGTTAGGCTCTTTTTTTACTTCGGGTAATGAAGTTAATATTTTTTTAAATATACGGAAGAAAGAAAGAAAGAAAAACACGCGCCCAGAGTGGGGACCGAACCCACGCCTTTCGATTAGATCTCGAATGCCTTACCAATTCGGCTATCTGGGCGACTGTGTTCTCCTTCACTTTCTGGGCTATTTATATTTACTAGAAGTGTATCTGATGCTTGAGGGTGGTAGCCAGCGCTACTCAGACTACACGGGGAGAAGGGGACCTTCTTTTCAACCCCCGGGGCGTGACTAGAACGTCTACAGCCTGTCATGAGCGGGTAACTGGCGGGAAGCCCTCTTATGCTACCTAGGCATCAAGGGTGCCAGAATCGAGTCCCTCGCTAGGCTTTCGCAGAATAATATAGTAAGGAAACGAGGGGCTCGTTGGGGAAATACAGAAGGATAAGTCGGCAGTCTACAACGCCAAAGGAGGCATAGGGGTGTGGTTAGGCTCTTTTTTTAGTACGTTTAATGAAGTTAATATTTTTTTTATACGGAAGAAAGAAAGAAAGAAAAACACGCGCCCAGAGTGGGGACCGAACCCACGCCTCTCGATTAGATCTCGAATGCCTTACCAATTCGGCTATCTGGGCGACTGTGCTCTCCTTCACTTTCTGGGCTATTTATATTTACTAGAAGTGTATCTGACGCTTGAGGGTGGTAGCCAGCGCCACTCAGACTACACGGGGAGAAGGGGACCTTCTTTTCAACCCCCGTTGCGTGACTAGAACGTCTACAGCCTGTCATGAGCAGGTAACTGGCGGGAAGCCCTCTTATGCTACCTAGGCATCAAGGCTGCCAGAATCGAGACCCTCGCTAGGCTTTCGCAGAATAATATAGTAAGGAAACGAGGGGCTCGTTGGGGAAATACAGAAGGATAAGTCGGCAGTCTACAACGCCAAAGGAGGCATAGGGGTGTGGTTAGGCTCTTTTTTTTACTTCGGGTAATGAAGTTAATATTTTTTTAAATATACGGAAGAAAGAAAGAAAGAAAAACACGCGCCCAGAGTGGGGACCGAACCCACGCCTTTCGATTAGATCTCGAATGCCTTACCAATTCGGCTATCTGGGCGACTGTGTTCTCCTTCACTTTCTGGGCTATTTATATTTACTAGAAGTGTATCTGATGCTTGAGGGTGGTAGCCAGCGCTACTCAGACTACACGGGGAGAAGGGGACCTTCTTTTCAACCCCCGGGGCGTGACTAGAACGTCTACAGCCTGTCATGAGCGGGTAACTGGCGGGAAGCCCTCTTATGCTACCTAGGCATCAAGGGTGCCAGAATCGAGTCCCTCGCTAGGCTTTCGCAGAATAATATAGTAAGGAAACGAGGGGCTCGTTGGGGAAATACAGAAAGATAAGTCGGCAGTCTACAACGCCAAAGGAGGCATAGGGGTTTGGTTAGGCTCTTTTTTTTAGTACGGTTAATGAAGTTAATATATTTTTTTAAATATACGGAAGAAAGAAAGAAGGAAAAACACGCGCCCAGAGTGGGGACCGAACCCACGCCTTTCGATTAGATCTCGAATGCCTTACCAATTCGGCTATATATATATATATATATATATATATATATATATATATATATATATATATATATATATATATATTATATATACAGGGCTACGGAACAGTTTGCTTTCACTATTCGTGTCTTGACAATATAAATCTGCTCTTTCGGATACACGTAGGGAGCATTCACGTCGGTAGGCTCCAAGGTAACTCAGTGATAGTTTACAGCGGTATAGCTTTCAGTAGTTGGTGCCTGGTGCTTCGCCGAATATTGTTGAGGGATTGATAACGTGGGGGGTATTTATGTATGTCTTAGCGGTAGTGCGTAACTATCTCAAGGTACGTTTTCATGCTTTCCCTTGCCGCCTGGAGGGAGAAGTCACCCACGGCCCGGTTCGCAAGAAACCCCGTGTATTAAAATAAATGCAGGGGCAGCAGCCCACCTGATTGCTGCACCGCGAAACAGTGACCCACAACCTAAAAAAACTAATTGTCGCGCTGTAAACTTCATGGGGATACGGTGGGACACATTGCGCTTTCGCTCTGTTATATAAAACTGCTGACATCATTCTGAGCAAAATGTCGTCCCAGCAATTTGTTTTTCTATAGAGGTGAAGCCGACTGTGATGTAAACTGGTGGCAGTACTAGTAATGAAATGGTGCCCTACCATAAAGGTTGGGTGACACCTTCTGCATAAAGGTGAAGCCGACTTTGTAGTGGCGAATCGCATAAAAGAGCGGTTGGGACAATGTATACGCGTATGTCGACACCTGTCAGAATTTTTGCACCATTTTTGGGTATTGCTAGTAATATAAAAATGCGCGTCAAATTTGCTTTTTCTTATAGTCTAAGTTTGTGGTCGGCGCGATTCGTCTGCAGTGTCTACGTGTACGGTCTGTATGGGACTTTCATGCAAACATAAAAGCAAAATAAAGAGCGTCTATATTATACCTGAAAGTTATAGGCTTGGGTAACTCATTCTGCGCTATTGCGGCCATGCAGGACGTTGTGTACACCAGGAATTGTAATATGTATTCAAAAACCTTCCAGTTTCACTCGGCGAAGTAATATGCAAAAGCATATTTACCAGGCATGTGATTGCATGTTAGCGATTGAGAAGTACAACAAAACAAGATTGGAGGCAGCATGAGTTTTAGTTGTGGCTTTGGTAGGCGACTCCCAATAGCGGAAATGTGTCCCTGTGAAGTCATAAATACTGAGCGCGAGAGCGCCTGGTGAAGAGCAAGTACTTTATTGATTTTCTCAATTATCTGGCCTAATTATTTAAAGTTGTCAATGAGGTCGACATACCCAAAGCTATCTTTTGAACAAACCAAACTTGTATTTTTTTGCAATCGTCGCTTCGAATTACGAACGCATTTTTTTCGCAGTAAGTTAATACTGTTCTTACTGAACTGGTTCGCGAACCTGTTCAGGCACTTCCTACCGGGTCGGAGCTCTCCAGTGCACTTCCCCGTCGGAGCTCTCCAGGGCCTGTTCCCTGTGTAAGGGGGAAGGAAAAGGGGGAAATGGATTGTAAAGACACTCCCAAAGGGAATGGTAGCGGATATCCGGTTTGAGACATTGAGGGAAAAGAGGCGAAGGGGAGAGATTTGGGGTTGATACGGTGAAGGATAGTTCGGCAGGGGGTTATGTGGGTTTAAAATAGCTACCAATGGCGAGAGGCTTCCTGGGTGAGACAAGGGTATGGAGGAGGATATATCCTGCGAAGGAGGGGGAAGTGCTGGGTCATGTCCCGGTACGAGACAGAGCGTCCAGGAAGCTGGGGTGCCATGGCTAGAGCCAAAATATTATTGCAATTGGAATATGTACCGCCTTTTTGTTTCACAGGACACAGTGTAGATGCCGACAAAGTTTGATGCGAATATGCGAGACCATTTCTTCTTTTTGAAACTTCATAATTTTAGAAGCAAATAAAAAGTACGCAATGAAAACAATATATTAACCCAAACATGCATAAGGTCTCTGCCATGATCCGAATGCGTGGCGTTCTTCCAAGTTCAACCGTAATAAAATTACTAATAGATGGTGCGCAACGAGTGGAAATCGGCATAATAGAATTTACTTTACAAAACATTCAGCGTATTTTTTCTGGAAGGAGCGGTACGGGAGGGGAAGGGCGTGATAGCCAGGCGCGGTAAAGAGAGGCATTTACGAGGCATGGGCGGTAGAAGCGTATCGTCTTTCGACGGTATTTAAAGTGAAGTGAGCAGACAGAAGGGTAATTCTTTTTGTTAGCCTCATCTACTGCGATGTAAGACGCAAATCAATTAACCTGGAACAAAAAAGCGCCGTTGTTTATAACCGCCATCAAAAAAGCCTCATGGGGATATTCGCTTTGGTCTCCGGTCAGTTTCCACGTCAGGACGAACGTGTTCTCTTCCAAAGTACTCCTTTACTCAGATGTGCGATTCTGTTTCTTTCTTGGAGTAATAGAATTGTTCTCTCCACGAACATTTGCCTCTTACTCTAATAACAAGTATGCTTCTTGTTTTACTTATTACTTACAAGGGAGAAGTCGACTTCTCCATATATATATATATATATATATTTATATATATATATTTATATATGTCTATATATATATGTATATATATATATATATTGTGGGCAGTATTCCAGTACATTTTTTTGTAATGCTTGCCGAATCTGTGAGCTCAAACTAATTGCAGAGATAATTTTTATTTGGGCGGGTACCATAAGCAGGGGCAATATATTTGTGTAGTTACATTCAACCAACCTTTCTGAAACTTTTGATCTCGGGTATGATTTGGGCTGTCTGGCACTCTTTACAGGCTGCTTGTCGCCATAATTATCTCAAAATAAACGGCCCCACCAATGAAAATGAGCTTCTAAGAAGACCGCAAGCTACTGGTTATGAAAAAGGACTGCCTGAATCCGAGACACAGTCACGCACCCCTGTACTCGTCTTTCTCTTTAATGAAACTGACGTAGCTCACTCGTGTCCTCGTCACAATCGTACCCAGTTAAAGCCACCTACGGCGACGATGGCCACTGCCTCACAATTATTATTTTTTCCATGCTCTCCCCCCTCCCACAAATAGGAAAAGCAAAGACAACACTTCTAGGGCTTGCCTTTGCGGTGGGGTTAAGGGTCGCCTGGGATATGAGTGCTGTAAACCGGGTGGAGGGGAAAAAGAAACACATCGAGGCGAGGCTAGTGCAGTATCGGGAAATAGACGCGACTTTGTCTTCAGGTGTAGGGTAGTCGAAAACTATGGCTAAGGCACCACTGAATAATTCCAAGCGAACGATGTACACTGGGCGTGCAACCGAGTTGATTTGGGGCACGCTGATGTCCGACCACATGTACAATAGCCACTCACTAGTAAAAAGCGTGGAGACTTCTGGGCGTCCTATATCGAGAGTAGATATCCTCAGAGCGGCTGCGCAACGTCACCTCTTCGAAGCGTCACATTAAAAACGAGGCTGTCTCTCCAAGGGTACTCGAGGTATTCAGACGACCAAGCAGCTCCTTCCCATACCCCCGCAACGTCACTTTGACAGTCGACAACAACGGAAGCCTTCCAAGATAAAGAGGGATAAAGCGCCCTCCCCCGTTTCAAGTGCCCAGATGCGCGAGACGCTACAGCGAAATGTCGGTGGGATGAGAGGCGTGCACAATATTCCACGGAGAGGTACAGCGAAAACAACGGGAAAACATTCAATGGAAAAGGCATGAAAGATGCTCAGCCGGTACAATATTTCGAGTGAACGATACCGAAAGCGCGACAACTAAAGATATTCTTCGAAAACAATAATGGGAGACAATATGAATGAATGAATGAATGAATGAATGAATAAATGAATGAATGAATGAATGAATGAATGAATAGATCAATGAATGAATGCAACTTTATAATAGTGACCTGGCTAAGTAGGCCTTAAAAAGAAAAAAAATATTCGCGTCAATTGTACTGAAATGTGTATAACACATGCGAAAACACATTGAGCCCAACAAGTTACGTGAACGTAATGAAACGTAGCCGGCAGGAGATTTGCCCTGAAGAAAAAAAAAGATCGCGCCAATCCACTAAATGAATGTGGCGCAAAGCAAAGTTGAAAACGACACCCACAACTATTACCCGTGTGACGTAACTAAAATTTTTCTCGCGTAGCTCTACAAATTGTGAAACCAGAGATAAGTGAAGTGCACTTCACCACACCGTTTATTACTTCAAGGAGATATTTTTAAAAAGGTTAAACGAACGCATGATCCGTGAATGGTGGCTGGTCGAGTGGTATGAGTGGAAACTCTTTATTTGTACGATTAAAGCAAGCTCGAAACCAGTGTTAGATGATCTCACTTCTACTCGTCTCTGCCACCGTTAACATAGGTGAAGAGATCGGCCGCAAAATTGGAGCATGCACATGCCATGCCTAGGTGTCTTCTTCGTGGAATTTTTATATAACATCTAGTGCATGACCAAGGCGTGCTCATCGCCGCCAGAAGTGACGTGGGTTGAGCGAGTAGATCCGCGAGAGGAAACTTCACGCTAACACGTGGCGCTGAGCGAGAACGCAGGGGCTAACCCGCAGATGTGCTCTGTGAGGGCACTGTTTGCCTCCTTCATGTAAACATGCGCTCCTAACTCAATCCGTAAGACAACGAGGTCTCGATTCGTTACTCTATTCGTTGCTGGTTCGACTACTGGTGGTGCTGCCTGCCTCCTTTATTTGCGCGCGGGAGTTTCATGTTCACGCCAACAATCGCGAAAGAACGCTTAGAGTGTTGAGGTAAAAAGCTTTTCTTTAAAAGACGGAAGTCTGCGTACGTGTTGTGACAGTGTTGGCAAGGGAGTAGCTGGTGATCGATTACACGCCACCACGTTCTTTGTAACGAACGGACTTTTCTAGAGGCGTTACGAAACGCCACGAAACGTGTTCCAATAGGCGGTAGTCTCCAGTAGGTTGCACTCCCAAATACTAAGCAAGGCACAGAAGATTCCGACGTATGGGCAGTTTTGGGCCAAAAAGACAACACTCCGGGGTTGGAACGCTTTGCTGACTGGGAATGCAACTCAATGAGCATAGGTACGTGGAGTAGTGTCAAGCCTTCAGAAGGGCACCCCCGAAATACGATGTTGGAAAGGGACCAGATGGACGCCGACCTCCGTTCAATACCCGCTTAGAACGACTAGATTCCTGTGTCATTGGCTCCGTGTACTCAGTGTCGAGCAGGTCAAATGAGAGGCGCCTTACTGTCGGGCGAGGCTTCGCAGAATGGAGACACAGATTCTATAACTAGCCACGATCAGGCAGAATTAAGCACGTACTTACTAAGCGTTGCGGCGGTTTGTAGTACCATAGACTTCCCTGTCCTAATATTTCAGGTACTACTCTGAACTCGCTCATCATCATCATCATGACTAACCTATTTACACCCACTGCAGGGCAAAGGCCGCTCCCATTATTCTCCAATTACCTCGGTCCTGTGCCAACTGTGACCAATTTATCCCCGCAAACGTCTTGATCTCATCTGCCCACCTAACTTTCTGCCGCCCCCTGCAGCCCTTGCCTTCTCTAGCAATCCACTCCGTTACCCTTAATGACCAGCCGTTATCTTGCCTTCGGATTACATGCCCTGCCCCCCCGCACGGGGCACCTTGAGTATTCATGGTGACGGTGTTGGCGACACCGCGGACCCCGAGCCCCCAACATAAACTGTAACCTACCGTGGTGATGTGTTTAAAGGTGAAGGGTAGAAGCCTCAAACGGTGGCCGTCGGAGCCCAGGTCAAGCTCCGGCGGATGGGCTCCCTGTCTGTTTACCAGGCAGGGAGCTCCGGGACCTCTCAGGCTATCAGGGTAAGGTTTGAGAAGAAAGTACCCCCGTCCCCTGCTTCTATACTATGATGTATGGCATTCTCTAAACCCCCCCCCAAACGTGATCGGTCCCTGAAAAGGGGCCGCACCGAAGTATCTTTTCCTTCATTGCCATCCTTGACATTTCCTGAACCAGATAATTTTTCTCGATTTCTTGTCATGGAATCCATCAATCCAACCCACCCTCTCGCATCTCAGTCAGTCTTCTTGATTGCCAAGAATCTTGAAGCCGTAGTAGGAAAATCGTATAAGTGCAAAAAACGAAAGTCTGGTGAACTCCTAATTGAAATAAATGACAAGCAGCAGTCTGCAAAGCTTCTTGCTCAGACTAGACTGGCTGATCTCGACATCCGGGTCACACCCCATCGGAGCCTCAACAGCTCGCAGGGTGTGATATCCGAGACAGACCTCCTGAACGAAACGGATGCGGATCTCCTTGCCGGCTGGAAGGATCAGGGCGTCACTGCCGTGAGACGCATCACTATCCCCAGAGACGACAGGGAGATTCCCACCAAGCACATTATCTTGACCTTTGACCGCGCAGTTCTCCCACAAAACATAAATGCAGGTTTTATCCGGTGCTCAATACGTCCCTACATCCCGAACCCGCGGCGCTGTTTTAAGTGCCAGAGGTTCGGGCACGGTACGAACTCTTGCCGTGGCCGAACGACGTGTGCAAAATGCGCGGCGCACGATCATCCGAGCGAGAACTGCCCATCCGAAACTCTCACTTGTGTAAACTGCGGGGGGCCGCATGCGGCATACTCCCGCAATTGCGAAAAATTCCAACTCGAAAAAAAGATCATAAACATTAAGGTCACTGAGAACATCACCTTTCCTGAGGCGAGAAAGAGGTTCGCCTCTTTGCATCTGGGGAGGTACGCCGACGCAGCTCGCCGGGGGTGGAGCGGCGTCTCGTTTCCACAGGGACCCAGTTCAGCGAGTCTGACCTGGTCCCTCTCCCGCCCCCCCTGGGTTGCCTCTGGCAGCCCAACCCGCCATCACGCCGCTTGCTGAGGCAGCAGCGGTTGTGGTGGCAACCTCTTCCGTCGGGACCGGTGCCGCTCCCGCCTCTGTCTCCCCGTCCTCCAGTGCGTTGGAGGGTACCGAGGTGATGGACACCACGGGCCCCGCACCGGTTCTCACCGTCACCGCACCGCCCGTGCCACGTCTGGCGCCCCGGACGCCCTCGGCGGTGGCGGCTCAAACGAAGGGCTCCCGAGGGGGGGCCAAGTCCGGGGGGCCCTGTCCGTCGGGCGCCCCTCGGACATCCGACGACGAGATGGCTGTCGGGCCGTTCCTGCCCGACATCCATCTGCCGACATCAACGCGTCCCGACGCCAAAGCCTCCCGACAAGCCAAAAAAGGCGAGAGTCACAGCCCCGAAAGACGACACATAAACAAACACACATACTCCAGTAGCTCTCACACTAAATAAATGGGAAGAGAAAACATATTCAATGGAACTGTAGAGGCCTTCTTAAAATCTTGACGATGTATACGAACTACTGCATGCTAATCAGCCAAGTGTAATGTGTGTTCAGGAAACACATTTGAATTCCAAGCACACAAATTTCTTGAATAGTTACATGGTCTTCAGAAAGGACAGGGATTGCTGCACACACTCTTCTGGCGGTGTGGCCATAATTGCCCGGCAATCCTTACCCTGCCACACTGTCACTCTGAACACTGTCCTCGAGGCTGTAGCAATCCGTACGATAATATTTAATAGGTTGATAACGGTATGCTCCATTTACATTCCTCCTGATTTTCCACTTCTGAGCTCTGATTTCGAGGCACTGGTTGACCAGCTGCCCGAACCATACATACTAACAGGCGACCTTAATGCGCACAACTCTCTTTGTGGCTCTTCCAGAACGAATGCCCGCGGTCGCCTGATAGAGAAGTTTCTTACATCCTCCGGAGCATGCCTTTTCAACAAAAAACAGCCTACATACCATAACTTAGGACACAATACATACTCGCATCTTGACTTGGCGATTGGTTCCGCAGTTCTCTTTCCATGTCTTGAGTGGGGTGTGGGCACAGACCCACATGGTAGTGACCATTCCCCCACTTCCCTAACGTACATAGGTAAAGGCCCATGCAGTTCATCTTCCCATAACAGGTTTAATGAATCAAAAGCAAACTGGAGTACATTCACAGAAACATCTAAACTACACCACACATCCATAAAACACCTACACGTGGAGGAAGCAGCCCAACTCGTCACGGCACACATACTCGACGCCGCCGAAAAGTCCATGCCCCAGGCCTCCAGTGCGTCCCTCAACCCAAGGAGGCCCTGGTGGAACGAGGACTGTAGGCGGGCGCGAGAGGCGCAGAACAAAGCGTGGGGTGTCCTTCGCCAGTACCCCACGCCAGATAATCTCATTTCCCTTAAACGGTCAAAGGCTCTTGGGAAGCGTGTGCGTCGTGAGGCGAAAAGGGAGAGTTGGCGCACCTTCCTCACTTCCATCAACTCATACACCGACACTCACCAAGTCTGGACACGAATACGTAACCTTAAAGGACAACAGACACACAGCCTGCCCCTGGTCAGTACAACAGGGGACACCCTAGAAGACCAGGCTAACACACTTGCACAACACTTCCAACACGTTTGCAGCTCTGCACACTACACAAACACTTTCCTGAAACATAAAACAGCGTGTGAAAAAAAGTCCCTACATGACACTAACAGGTCAAAATCTCGTTACAATTCTGAATTTACACTCTATGAGTTGAGGGTAGCCCTGAGCACATGTAAACCTTCAGCTCCAGGGGCAGATAAGATTACATACACCATGATACAACACCTACACCCAGACACTCTTGAAACACTCCTACACCTATACAATAAAATATGGCTTTCGGGGCAGATTCCACACTCTTGGAGGGAGGCCATAGTAGTGGCGTTCCTGAAGGAAGTGAAGGAACCTTCTTCTCCCGCCAGTTATCGTCCCATCGCCCTGACAAGCTGCCTGTGCACGCTGCTCGAGAAGATGGTAAATCGCAGGCTCGTGTACTTCCTTGAGTACAAGGGTATTCTCGAGAGCTGCCAGGCAGGCTTTAGGGTGGGGCGATCCACCAACGATCAACTTGTTGCGTTGGAATCCTTCATAAAAGATGCATTTGCTCATAAGCAGTTCTGCCTTACGGTATCGTTTGATCTTGAAAAGGCTTACGACACAGCCTGGCGATACGGCATCCTTAGCGACCTGAAGTCCTTTGGTGTGTCAGGTAACATGTTAAATACCATTTCTAGCTACATGTCCACGAGGACATTTCGTGTTAAGGTTGGGCCATACCTGTCCGGGATACATGTGCAGGAAAATGGTGTGCCGCAAGGTGGAGTTTTGCTGCACTTTGTTTATAGTTAAGATGAACTCCCTCCGAAAGGCATTGCCACCAACCATTTCCTGTTCCACCTATGTAGACGATGTTCAAATATCTTTTAAATCCTGTAACCTGTCAATTTGCGATCGTCAAGTACAGCTCGGTGTTAAGAAGCTTGCTGGATGGGCGGACCTTAACGGTTTTAAACTGCACCCAGGCAAAAGTACTTGTGTTCCGTTCTCCCGCAAGCGCGGGTTTAGTGCGGACCCTGAGATTGCTCTTGGCCGTGCATCTATTCCAGTTAAAAGGGAGCACAAGTTTTTAGGTGTCATATTTGATAACAAGCTCACGTTCATACCTCACGTCAAAGCACTTAAACATAAATGCCTAAAAACACTAAACATTCTCAAGGTGCTCTCCCACCAATCCTATGGTGCAGACAAGGAACTACTTCTCCGGGTCTTTACCGCCTTAGTCGGGTCCCGGTTAGACTACGGCAGCGTCGTGTATGGGTCGGCATCAAAAACCGCACTAAAAATGCTTGACCCAGTACTCCACTTGGGCCTCCGCCTTGCGTCGGGTGCGTTCCGCACTAGCCCGGCAAAGAGTCTATACGTTGAATGTAACAAATGGTGCCTTGAGGACGAACGAACGTACATGTACTTGCTCTACGCTTTCAAAATTTCATCGATGAATAACCATCCTTTTAAACCTGTTTTTAATGATGCATCCACATCACTAGTGTTTGTAAATCGCGCGTCCTTTCCTTTGCCATTCTCACTTAGAGTGAGACAGGAAGCTTCGGTTTTGAATATCTCCTTTTCAGACATTTACACATCTTCTTTACTGATGTTTTACCACACTGGCAGCTTCAACCTGTGTGTTGTGACTTGTCTTTCATGAATATTGATAAAACCAGGGTACCACAAACTGCAATTTGGCAGCACTTCTCCCTGCAGTACAAGTATCAATGTGCAGAGTTTTATAGTGACGCATCAAAAACTGCAACCATAGTGTCTTGCGCTGCTCATGGACCAAACTTTGATGCATGCAGAACCATGAGCACATACACCACAATTTACTCAGCTGAAGCATATGGCATCTTACTCATTGCACAACACATTCTTGAACACAAAATCTCGAAGTCCATCATATATACAGATTCCTTGAGCGTTGTGCGCGCATTGGCATCATACAAGCCAAGCAAAAACAGAATTGTCCATATGGTTTTCAACACTATCATGTCTATATATGCCCAAAAACTTGTTCTGGTGTTGTGCTGGGTTCCAGGCCATGCTGGAATTGCTGGCAATGAGGTTGCGGATCAGAAGGCCGCAGTTGCTGCACTCAGGGACACAGTAGATATAACCATACTACCACAGAGTGACCTTAAGCCACAAATTCGACAATACCTTCGTAGGAAATGGCAAACACACTGGGATGAACAGATAGACAACAAACTACATGTAATAAAGCCACACTTGGGACGGTACACATCTGACTCACACAACAGACACACGGAAATCGCCTTGGGTAGGCTGCGGATAGGGCACACCCATGCGACGCAATCGTATCTCCTGATGGGATCTTCTAGACCCCAGTGCAGCAGGTGCGGAGAGGCCCTATCAGTAGTGCACATACTAATCACATGCAAGGCACTTCACACAACACAACACAAACACTTCAGAGAATTGTACAGACAACATATTCCCCTACATCTATCGTTTCTTCTAGGTGACGAAGCCATTGTTTTCGTGAAACGTATGTTTCAGTATTTGTCAGAAGTCAAGTTTTTAAACCTCATTTCCTATCGCGCATCATGAAATCTGGCCCTATACACCAGCCATGCTCATTCTCGTTTTGTGATTTTACTTTTGTTTTTGCTGATTTTACTTAGTGTTTAAGGTATCACCTCTCATATACGACTATTGTTTTGGCGCTCTTTACCCCAGTTGGCCTTGCGCCATAAACATCAAACCATCATCATCATACATGCCCTGCCCACGTCCATTTCTTCTTCTTAATTTCTACTAATATGTCTTTAACACCAGTTTGCTCCCTGACCCACTCCGCTCTCTTCTTGTCCCTTAATGTTACACCTATCATTTTCCGCTCCATGGCCCGCTGATTCGTTCTCAATTTAAGTTGAACCCTCTTAGTGAGCCTCCAAGTTTCTGCCCCGTAGGTGAGTACCAGTAAGATGCAGCTGTCATACACTTTCTTTTTCAGCGACAATGGTAGGCTGCTATTCATTATCTGAGAATGTCTCCATATGCACCCCACCCCATTCTGATCCTTCTAACTATCTCTGCCTCATGGTTGGGATTTGGGGTCACAACTTGGCCTAAGTAGATATATTCGCTTACCACTTCCACTGCCTCGCCACCTATCTCAAACTGCTGTGCTGTCCCGAGGTTATTGATCATTACTTTAGTTTTCTGCATATTAATTTTCAGGCCCACGGTTCTACTCTGTTCGCCCAGTGCGGAAAGCATGCTTTGCAATTCGTCACCCGAGTTACTTAGCAAGGCAACGTCATCAGCAAATCTGAGGTTACTGAGGTATTCTCCATTAACACTTACTCCCACCTGTTCCCAATCCAACGTTCTGAATAATTCTTGTAAGCATGCTGTGAATAACATTGGAGAGATTGTGTCTCCTTGTCTAACACCCTTCATTATAGGTATTTTACTGCTCTCCCTATGGAGGATGATGGTAGCTGTAGACCCATTGTAGATATCCTCTAGTAGTCTTACATAGTGCTCATCTACCCCCTGGTTCCGTAATGCCTGAATGACTGCTAGGTTTTCGACCGAGTCAAATGCTTTCTCATAATCTATGAAGGCTATATATAGGGGTTCAGTATACTCATCGCACTTCTCTATCACCTGATTGATCGTGTGAATATGGTCCATTGTTGAATAACCTTTACGGAACCCTGCTTGTTCTTTTGGTTGACTGAAATCTAAGGTTGCAGAGATTCGGTTAGCGATTACCTTGGTAAATACCTTGTAGAGGGCTCACAGTAAGCTGATCGGCCTGTAATTTTTCAAGTCCTTCATGTCGCCTTTCTTATGGATTAGGATGATGTTCACGTTCTTCCAAGATTCCGGTACCATTGCGGCCATTAGGCATTGCGTATACAGGTCTGCCAATTTTTCAAGTACAATTTCTCCGCCATCCTTCAACAGGTCTGCTGTTATCTGATCCTCAAGAGGTGCTTTGCCCCCTTTCATTTCTTTCAAAGCCTTCCTTACTTCTTCGGTCGTTACTGGTGGGATGTCTATCTCCTCTGAACTACTGTCTCGTTCTGCATTATCCTGTATGTCCCGGCTACTGTACAGATCCCTATAGAGCTCCTCGGCCACTGTGACTATTTTATCCCTATTTGTGATGACATTGCCTTGCTGATCCTTAAGTGCATACATCTGATTTTTCCCCACGCCAAGACGTCTCTTCACTGCTTTCAGGCTACCTCCGTTCTTTACAGCGTATTCGATCCTCTCCATATTATACTTCCGTATGTCAGCTGGCTTACGCTTACTGATGAATTTCGAGAGCTCGGCTAGTTTTATTCTGTCAGCTGCAGTAGAGATTCTCAAGGTTTGCCGTTTCCTGATTAGATCTTTCATCTCCTGTGAATGTTTACCAGTACCCTGTCTAGCCATAGTGCCCCGACTTCTACTGCACACTCCGTGATAATGCGTGTAAGGTTGCCGCTGGCTTCCTGTGTCGTAAGCTCGGTTTCCTCGTTAAGGGCGGAATATCGGTTCTGCAGCGCGATCCTGAATTCTTCTACTTTACGTCTTACTGTTAGCTCATTTATCGGCTTCTTTCGTACTTGCTTGTTGCGGTCCCTCCTCAAATCTAGCCTAATTCGAGATATTACCATACGGTGGTCACTACAACTTACCCTTCCGAGCACTTACACATCCTGCACGACGCCAGGGTTATCGCATAATATGAGGTCTATTTCATTTTTGTGCTCCCCATTCGGGCTCTTCCAGGTCCACTTCCGACTCTCCCGTTTACAGAGGAAGGTATTCAATCATCATCATCATCATCACCAGCCTATCTACGCCCACTGCAGGGCAAAGGCCTCTTCCGTTATTCTCCAATTGCCTCGGTCCTGTGCCAACTGTGACCAATTTATCCCCGCAAGCTTCTTGATCTCATCTGCCCATCTAACTTTCTGCCACCCCCTGCAACGCTTGCCTTCTCTAGGGGTCCACTCTGTTACCCTTAATGGCCAGCGGTTATCTTGCCTTCGCATTAGATGCCCTGCCCACGTCCATTTCTTTTTATAAACTTCTACTAATATGTCTTTAACACCAGTTTGCTCCCTGACCCACTCCGCTCTATTCTTGTCCCTTAATGTTACACCTATCATTTTCCGCTCCATTGCCCGCTGAGTCGTATTCATTCATTATGCGTAGGTTATTCCGTTCTGCAGGCTCAACTAGTAGGTCCCCCCCTGCTATTTCTACAGCCCAGACCATAGTTCCCAACTGCCTTGCCTCCAGCCTGATTCTTGCCTACTTTAGCTTTGTAGTCCCCCATAACTGCTGTATACTGTATTTTTACTTTAGCCATTGCCGATTCCACATCTTCATGGAGGCGTTCCACTACTTGGTCATCGTGGCTGGATGTGGGCGCGTAGCCTTGCACCACCTTCAGCTAGTACCTCTTATTGAGCCTGATTACAAGACCTGCTGCACTTTCGTTAATGCTATAGTATTCGTCTATGTTGCCAGTTATGCTTTTATTGACTAGATGTCCCACTCCCAGTTTTCTTCTGTCCTTTAGACCACGGTAACATAGGACGTGTTCATTATTCAGCACCGTAAACGCTTCGCCTGCCCTTCTAGCCTCGCTATGACCTAATACATCCCATTTGATGCCCTCTAATTCCTCGAACAACACACCTGGAGACTTGCTTCGCTATATAAGTTTCGCGCGTTAAACGTTGCCAGGTTCAGATTCCATTGGCGGGCTGTTCGGATCCAGGGATTCTTAGCACCCTCTGCTGCGTCACAGGTCTGACCGCCGCCGCGGTCGGTTTCTTCGCAGCCGCTGGGAACTGAGGGCCGTGGGTTAATTAGCGTATCCATGGGAGGTTGTAGCCGTTACTACAACAGGGTGGCCAATCCTGCTCTGGTGAGGGAGTGCATTGCCGGCAATGGTCGCCGAGCTCAGGCCGCACCCCAAGCCCCTTTGTGCAATTCCATCAATACGCGGATTTTTTTTTAATCCGGTTGGAATTGTCCAGCACCGGGATTTGAACCACGGTCCTTCTGCACGCGAGGCGGGTGTTCTACCTCTACGCCATCGCTGCAACCTCTGGACTCGCTATGTGTTTCTAAATACCCAGGTGTACTTTTGACATTTCTTGTTGTTTGACTGTCCTGTGATTTCGATGTTGTGAGCTATCCGTCGGCACCGCGAAGCACGCAGAGTCCTGTTTTGGGGTACTCATTAAAGACGTTTGGTACGCTGTCATGCGTAATTGCTTTCTCCGTTCGTGCGTGAAGGTGTTCGCCGTATAAATGACAGTCCTGTGAACGAGATCTACCAGTACGACCATCCACAAGTGGCGTCCTTTCACCTCATTGTACAGTTTTCTATAAACAAAGTTTTCTTGGGTTGGGGGGGGGGAGAATACGTGAGGTAAGAGGCACGTTGGGACAATGACGACGACAACAACGTGGCGAAATCATTCGGCCACAGTGCTCCTGATGCGATTGCTAGCTAAGGGGATTACCCTAAGTGGGAATTCGCCGAGAAAAAAGAAGCGGCAAACGACACGAGGGAATGAAAGGGACCATTGAGATGTGGCCACACGCAAGTAGCTGTGGAGGTTTGGCTACAAAGAAGGAACGCCAAGAGGAGTTGACAGAGCATGACCGAGGAGCGCGACGACCACGTGGAGGACTGTACCCTCATCGGGTTTCGGGAACCGACCTTCTTTGGGGCAAGGCGCGGCTCCTAATTCGTGAAGGCGACCAAATTCGGCGTGTCCCGCCCTTGCACGATGAGGTGCCGGCTGCTCCCTTCTGGCTGCCTGCTGTACCCTGGCACCCAATCGTTAACCGGTGCCATCTAGACCGTTGCCTAAGATGACAATGGTGCATCCTGAGCGTCGACACTCCGGCATGCGTGGCGACGTCACTGTAGCCTCGCAACATCGCACCTCACAACGTCGCTGGTACCCATGACACCAGCGGGATCTCTTTTATACTTCTTTTAAAAATGGTATTTTTTGTTATGTACATTTGATGGAACTTCGAGCTGTTTTTGGCTTTCCGGAGAAACTCCTTATACAGTCTTTTCTCTTTTTTTAACACTGTGGTTTCTTAAGAATATGCGTTTCTTCCTCCTCCAAGCGACCTCGTCTGCGTACTGTCACTGTGGCACTCCAAGTCGCAACTGTGTATACCTAAAAAAAAAAACCTGCGGGGTTATGAATCGCATTCTTTTAGCGGGTTATCCTGACTAGTAAAGCTGGTGGCATTAAAACAATGGGCAGTTATTCCAGCAACAAAATCGAAATCTGGCGTCGTTTGGCTAGCAGAAGAAGCACAATCCCTTTATATTTTACAAATTAGGTAAAGCCACCATAGACATAAGATTTAACTCTATATAATACTCATTTGCAGTCTTTCCACTCGTAGTGGAAAGATTAAAAAATAAACGCCATGACATACAGAAGAAAATGTCGTTTTCACTAGAAAATGAATCATGTCATTTGTCTTTTATAGGCGAAATGTTAACAGAACTTTTGACATGTCTTTACAAATTCCACTAATACAGAAGAAAAGAGATGCTGTGATACAGAATAATAAAGAATAATAGAGAAGAAAATAGCTCCAGACATGCGGTGAATAGTTTTGGGGGGATAGTATCTCTCTGTCTTGCTGCCTTTGTGATAGAAAATTTTTATGGAGGTTTGTCCTGTTTATGCATTCATTCTATGTCTCTTCTAGACATATTATGTAGGTTCAGTCTTTTCTTTGGTCTCTGCTGTACGGTTGCAGGCAGTACGGAATCGAACGCCTTCTCATAATCTCGAAATGCCATGCAAAAATGTTCACTGTACTGTGCGTATTTTCCTACCACTTGTCGGCAAGAGGGAACTGAGCATGTTCGAGATTCCTTTCTTAAGCCAAGCGTTCTCTCTGGTTTGTTGGGAATCGAGGCTGTCGCCAGGCTGCTAACTCTAAGTTTGCTAAACAGCTTGTACACAACTGAGAGTAGCTGCTGGCTCTGTAATTCTTGAGATATTTGGGATCTCCCTTCTTAAGAATCAGAATGACGTTGGCATGTTTCTAGCCCATGGGAACATTTTGAGACTTCAAGCGTTTGAAAATATTACAGTTAGCTATTACTGTAAAACATCTCCTGCCTCCTTCAAAAGATCCATGGTTCCGCTGTCGTCGCCTACAACATTCCCCGTTTTCATGCCTTCCATAGCATTTTCAACTTCCTCTTTAGTTACTAGTGGGCCATCGCTGGTTCAGCTTCCAATCTATGTGGTTTCCCTCTAATGTCGCTGGCGTACAGCGTGGCGTAGAATCCTTGTGATACCTTTATTATTACGTCAACGTTTCGCGTAATGCTATTTTGCTCGTCTCTGAGTGGGTACATCCCGTCTTTGCCGATGATTCGTTCTCTCTTTGCTGGCTTTGAGCTTCGGCATTTTGGCAGCGTTTTCTTCATCACCACCAGATTATATGTTTGAATGCCATTTGTTGTACTGCTGTTAATCAATTTCGTTCATGAATCAGTGATTGACACTTTCATGTTTTTGCACTTAACCATTAGATCCTTCGTTTTCTTAGTTGGCTTTCTGTATGTGCCTTACGTGTTGTTTCGCCCACAACTGCTGCTGATTTACGGAGTGCCCGATGTCAGGTGGTCATTTAGCCTGCCTACACTGACATTGTTTTGCTCGCTCAGAAGCGCAAATTTGTTTTGCAGAGTTAAATGGAAATCGTTTGAACTGGCTCTGATTGCCTCCATTGGGGTTTTCTAAGTTTTCACGAGTTTTCTTCATTCTTTTTTCAGATTTCACGTTACATTACATCTAACGAATCTAATATGGCTGCTCCTAATCTTACTTAGTCCATCATTGTCTTGCATGATGCTTGGGGTTGTCAATAAAAATAAAGTCAATTACGTTTTTAACTGCGAATGCACTTCTTAAGCGAGCCTGAATCGTCCGCCGCCGTCATCCGCATAGCAACAGCTGCGGGTGCGCGCGCTCCTCGTCTTCCTCCTCGCCTTCCCTAGCAACGGGGGGAGATGGGCGCGCGCAACTCTCCTCCTCCTCTCTCTGCTCAGTGACTGCGGGTGTTGGGCGCCTCCTCTCCACTTCGGGCGGGAGAGCTCTCGCTCGCGTAGCGGGCGCTCCGCATTCCGACGCGTGAGGGCGCTCGTGTAGCCCTCGCCGTAACGGCGGGCGCTACTCTCCTCCTCCTCTCTCCGCTCAGTGACTGCGGGTGTTGGGCGCCTCCTCTCCACTCCAAGATCACGATATCCACCGTAATCGCGCAATCAACAACCGTGCATTCGCACTTACACACTCTCCCCCTCGGGGAAGTGCGAGGGACTTTTTTTTGCTTAACATCCGAACTTTTATGTCCATATTCTATTCTTTCGTTTCTAGAGATATTTCTTCATTACCATCAGGTTTTTTGTTCGCAAATCTTAGTATTGCATCTCCTCGACTGTTGCGACGGTTTATTCCGACGTTTTCCACTGACGTGCCTCCCATTTCATTCTTACTGACATTCGGGTTAACTTCTCTCATCTCGATCGTGAACTGCATTATTGCCTTCATAATAGCTTATTTGACGGCTTCGTAGATGCTGTCTACGGTTCTTTTTCATAGCTCGTTGTTGGTGCATATATCTGTCGTATCTTTAACCTGTATCGCTTGTTTAGCTTGATTCCAACACCCGCGACACTGTCGCTAATGCTGAACAACGCCTGTTTGTTTTCTTCTACTCCTCCGTGGAAATAAATTCGCAACAGCATTTGTTTTTTTCTTGGGGCCCACTGTAGCACAGAATGTGCCTGCAATTATTGTCCATGAAGCGTTCTCCTGTCCTTCCAACGACGCGTAACCGTATAAAATCCCACCTAATGTTCAAGATCTCCTCTAGTGGCACTGCTGTGTCCCTCACTTGTCAAGGTGCGAGTGTTGAACGATACCAGGGGCAATTCACAATAGCAGCCTGTCCAAACCAAGATATTATGAGCACCCTCTGCTGCAATGCTGGTCTGACTGCGCCATTGACAAGTCCTCTACAGTTGCTGGGGGCTGAGTGCTGAGAGTAGTTGAGTTTTTTTGACATGCGAGGTGGCGGCCAATGTTGTGCCAGAGCGCCCAGCCCAAATTCGCTCCACGGGGTGACACGCCGACAGCGGGGCCCATTCGCGCCTCGACCAACCGCCCGCGGCAGACATTCGCAAAATTGAAGGCTCCGCAGAATCGCCTGTCCTTTTCTTTTCTCAACGGCTTAGCCGAATCATGTATCGGACAACCGGCAGACGCGCACCTTTCGTCGTCGTTGCGGCTCGGCTGACGCAATCGATTCGACTGAATTCGTCGGATTCAATCGTCGGCCGGCGAGAATCAAGATAGGAGCGATTCAAACCGCTCGTGGCTCGAAAGGAGCATCGCCTCCTTTTTTACAGGAGGTGATGAACGGACTCCCGCTACTATAAGACTCGCCTGGAAGCACAGCAAGCGCGGCACTCTTCTGAGGCACCGCGTGAAGAGGTGCTGCCGCCTTTGTGCGAGCCATGTAACGCTTTTGTTACCCTTGTACATACTGTATATGATTGTTGCTCCAACTTTTCTTCGCCTCGGGAACTTCATCGCTCTGCTCTAGGCCAAGTCGATACCGAGCGGAGCAAGGCAACGCCGCTACAACGCCGACTGCGCTCGGATGGCAAGTCGCAACAGTGGTGGCTGCGGCGACAGGGCCCAGTCGTAACAGCGGTGATAGCGTCAGGATGACTGATTCGCCACATTGCATGGTAGCTGCGGGAGGGACCGACATTGCCTACTACCTAGTTTGGTAAGGGCTCATTGTTCACTTTCAGTTCACCCGACTTCTCTAGCACATGTTATTGTACTTTAGAGAAGGGCTGTGTGGAGCACTGTGTCTAGCTTTGAGTGTTTCCAGCACAGAACGAGTATTTTGAAACCAAAGTAGTGCCGAGATTTTAAACAAAGCACATTAGGGAATTACTTGCGCGTGCCTTAGTAGCACTCGATTGCATAGGGACGGCAAGGGAATTCTCACATTGGAAAGCCGGACGCTAGTGCAAGCGGTTGGCGTAACCACTGCTGTTTTTGCTGTAGATTGCTGCTCCGCTGAACTGCACGCAACGCCCGACATTCTCTGGAGACCATGCACGCGCTCGTCACAGAAGACAGCCAAAAACTCAGCTACCTTTCGGTGCCGTCATCGTCAGTCGCAGCGCTATCTTCACCATCGCGGTCCCGGCGCAGCTACAAAAGGAAGCCTGGCTCGCCTGCGCGCCTCACTTGGCAGTGGCGACGACGCTTGGAAGAAGGCCTAACCACTGCTGTTTTGGCCGCAGGTTAGTGCTCTGTCTGCGTAACTATTGGGTCACAATTTGTTACACTGCGGATCGTAGCTACTGCCAAGTTGTCGGACGGGCTTGCATGTTTTTTGTCTGCCCTGTTGTATTGGTCACGGTTACGGGTTTGGTTTTTCTTGAAAAAGCATGGCGAAAGATCGTGCTAAGCTAAGAGATGACATGAAAGCTGAGTTTTTGAAACTGAAGGAACATATGAAGCAGTAACTTCAGACATTCAAAGAGACACAAGAACGTGAAGTACGCGTAAGATTCGAGAACTGCGCACTCAGCAGCGTCCACAGGCTAGATCTAGAGCTAGATCTAGATCTATGTCTAGATTTAGATTTAGATCTAGATCTAAATTCTAGAGTATGCTAACAGGAAATTGAAGATTTGAAGGCGAAATTGAGTGCAGAGCAAGTGAAGAATACAAAACTGGAAAGTGAAAACCGAGAACTTCAGGAAAGGAACATGACATGGAGGCAACAACCCCTGACTTCGAAAAACGGCTCATTCAAATGGAGCAGTACCCTCGTAACGCAAATCGTGAAATTCAGGGTGTCCCTAAAGCAGAGGACGAAATTTTAACTGAGATTGTGTGAACCCTAGGAACGGCAATCAGTGAAAACATCTCAGAAGCTTACATCGTTGCCACCGCGTTCCTACCCGCAACCCTGAGAAATCTAGCATAGTTGTTCAGTTTAGGTCCCGAACGAAGCGCGACAGTGCTTTGAAGAAAGCAAAGAAGTTGAGGCTCACTAACAAGGATCTAGGAATAGACAACGCCAGCCCAGTGTACGTGAATGAGCATCTTTGCCCTGCGCAAAAAAAAATTCTAGGAATGGCCGTGAAGCGTAAGTACAGTCGCGTGCGATTTGAAGGTAATTGCGCGAGCTTTGACCGATAAAGGCGATAAAGCCCCCGCGCGGCCTTTTTCGGAGCTACTGGGACCTAGTTTATGCATTCTCCTCTCTCTCAGTCGCTGTTCCATCAAGCAGTGATCACTCCCTCGGCGAGTAAACCACCCTTTCCCCTTTGTGGTGATCTTGTGTGGTTGCAATCACGTGTGCGTTTTTTTTCTTGGTTATCGTGAGCAACGATAGCACCCATTGTTATAAATGTCCAGTATTTCCCGAGAATGCGTTTCTGCGCACCTTTTCGAGAACTGCTGTAAAATACCAGCAGTGGGACGTTGTCGCTGCGTGCGCGATAAGAAAAGAGGAAGGGGTTATTGATTTTGCTGCTGGAGTGATGGCTGCTGGAATAAACAGCGACCTAGGGAGAGAAAAATGCGTAAACCACAAACCAGGCAGAGTAAAACAAGCCGCAGGGGGGCGTTATCGTCGTGGTTGGTCGATGCTCGCGTGATTACCTTCAAAACGCACGCGACTGTACGTGTGTAATTGGAAGTCAGTCTGGACCTTCAACGGTAAAATCTTTGCAAGGAAAAACGACAGCTCTGATGCTGTGCACATTTCTTGCGAAGGGGACCTCGGAAAAATTCGCAGCACACAAAACGACAACACGGCTGTCCGCCCAGCAATTCTGCAGCGGAACAGGGAGTGATAAGCTATTAAACGCCTGCAATCTAGCGCGCGTCCCGCTCACAGCTATCCGCTTGAAATGAAATACCACGATTCTGTGCTACCTAATAATAATAAACCTCCCTACAAATCGCAAAACACTGTTTTACACTTTAATGCACGTTCCGCAGAAAGCAAAGATGATGACATCATATATTTTCTGAAGCAATTTTCATTCCATTTTAATGTAATAATCATTACTGAAACTTGGTACAGTATTGACAGTAATATTATGCGCCTTAATGGCTATAGACATTTCTTTCTTTATAGGTCATATCGGTGTGGTGGTGGTGTGTCTCTGCTTGTAGAACAAAGTAGTAATTCTGAATTAGTATCAGAGATGTCTATAGTCGAAGTTGATGAATAAATATTAACAATACGCCACAATGCAGACGTTCTTTCGGTCGTATAACGGCCTCCAAATGGAAATATTTAGCGGTTTCTCGATTTCTTCGAAGGTTTTCTGGAATACGTCCCCTCAAATAAAATATCGGTAAGGTTGCAGAGGTCAGTTTTATATAAATATTCTTCACAGTAACCCTGATGTACATGACTTCACAAACAGGTTATGCTCAGCCGGTTTTGTTAAAGGAATTATTGCGCCTACCCGCATAGCACAAACCACCTGCAGTTGCCTTGATCTTTTAATCGCAAATATCGATACTGTCGTTCTTGAAGCCGGTACAATTTCATCGGACGTCAGTGACCACTGTCCTATTTTTATGTCTTACACTGAAGGCAAAACTAAGCATCATCGAGATGAGCCGTTGACCATACAACACATAACTGATTGCTCACTGGAATCCTTCAAACAAGACATAAGTGCATACGACTGGTCTTACTTTTTTCAAATAACAGATGCAACTACGGCCTACCCGAAGTTTACTGCTGCGTGCGTAGAAATATAAACAGCAACTTTTCCCTTAAGAAAGATAAAGCAGTAAAAAAGAATAAAAAAACCTTGGGTTATGCCCTCAATGATACGGAACAAAAACGAGGTTTTTCATACCTTCTTCCGCACTCGATTGCCGCGAGATCTTTCAAAGTTTAAAAAACTAGAAACAAATTAAATGCTTGGTATGATTGATCGAGCGAGCTTTTGCGGTGGTTCCTGTTAATAAAGGTGGACGTGAGTTCATCTAGGTGCTCTAGGTAGTCACTGTCATCACTAAATACTCTTCTAAGCCTGGTGGCTTGTCCTACAAACATCCCTTGCTTGCAGTGTCTCGGGTGATGGCCTATATAGTTGCTTTTCTAAAAAGCGTGGTTTTTAAGTTTATCATTGTCTAAAATGATGGTAGTATCTAGGAAGTTCACTTCTTTTTCAGAATACTGGCAGGAGAATTTAATAGTCGGATGCGTGAGAATTGAGATGAGATATAAACGTCTCTAGAGTCGCGCAACCATGTTCCCAAATCATGAAGATGTAGTCTATGTAGCGGAGGTAAACCTGAGGCTCATGTGGAAAAGACCTTAATAGAGTGCCTTCAAGTTGCCCCATGAAAATGTTGGCATAGGTCGGCGCGAATGGAGTACCCATGCTGGTTCCAAAATGTTGCAAAAAGCAAGAAGACTCGAATGAAAAATAAGTGAGAGTTAAACCTAGTTTTAACAAAGTTATAAACACTTCTGGCGCATGTTGGTGCGAGTTCTCTGATAGAGCATTTGAAATGGCTTCAATTCCTTCGATGAAAGGAATGTTGATAAAGAATGCGGCAACGTCAAGAGTAACAAGGAGGGTTCCACTAGGTAGGCGCCCCCCCTTATTTATCTCTTCTAATATGCGGAAGAAGGGGGGGGGTTCCTGAACTAATGAAGGAAGAAGAGTCGGAATGTCAGATAAGAAATGATTCAGAAACAGAGATAATGCTTCTGTTGGGGTATTGTTATTCGAAACTATGGGTCTGCCAGGAATGTCGTCAGTAAACAATAATTCTACGGGTACTTTGTGGACTTTTGGGAGGAGGAAAAACGGCCTGCATTCTTATTATTCGGTTTCATAAAATTTAAGTCAGTGGTCGTTATTAATTCTCTAGATCGCAGATCTGTGAGGCTCTGAAGGATTTTTAGGCTGTATTACTGGCTCGGATCGTTATCTAAGGGCTTGTAGTGGCAAGGGTTATTGAGCTGTCTATAAGCTTCACCTTTGTATTTTCCCATAGGTAAATTAGGTGAACCGAGAATACACAACCCATAGGTAAACTGGTTAACCCGGGAATCCATAGGTAAACTCGGGAACTCATAGGTAAACTGGGAATACAAAAATAGGCACTCTCTTGCTTATACCTTCTCCAAAGACTATTACCCCTCTCTCTAGGCTTTACCTGGTCACCTAATTTTTTTTCATTAATTAGCTTACAGCTTAATACTCCCCGCATCCTACCTACCTTTTCTTTTGGAATTCCATTTTATTCATGTTATATCTGTCATTTTTTACTCCGCGTGGTTTTGTGCCCCGTATGTCTCTCTAACTTTATCTTTTCGTTCTTGAGTTTCAGGACCGGCCTGCTCCAGGAATGTTGCCGTTGGTGACACGGGCCATTTCAGTTGCCCGGTCGATGTTTTTTCTTTTGTGTGTGGGTTTGTGTGGTTTCCCTCCCTCTTTTTCTCTTTTTTTCTTTTTTCCTTGACCTAGTTATCTCCCCCCTTCTCTACCTTTTCTTTTGACCTGAGGCTTGCAGATATTTTCTGATAAGGACCCCACACTCACTGCCTGGTCTGCTTCTGGCGGTTCTGAGAACCTTTCCCTATGCCTATCGGCGGGTCAACAAACAACCTCTCATCCTTTCTCTCCAAAAATTCCCCGAATATCAACCCCCGTCTGACTTCCCTGTGACCTACTTCGCGGCTCAAACTATACAACCTTCTTTGCCCCTCAATATCTCCCCCGACATACTCCCAAACCAATCCGCTTTGTCAATTTCACTTCCTTCTTTCCATCTCCCCTCTCACCTCCTGACCTACCACTATATAAAGCGTGCCAGCCAGGCCAGAGATTGCCCTGACGAAAGCAAGCCTCTTGCTGAAACGTTGGCAACATTCGTTCTTTTACCTTGTTCAAAGTTTTCTTTATTTGCGTTCTCTACCATCTTCAAAAGTTCAACTGCTGCCTGGATTTCGTTTACGAAGATGACGAAACAAGGTAAGCCCCCTCCTCTCTCTGGCACACGTAGCTCGGATCGGTGATAGCCACTTTAAGTATATTCGCGACCACTTCCCTTCCGGACAACATTCACCATACATCAGCTTTCAAAGCGGCGCCACAATCTATGACATCAGAAAACTCATTGACTGCTCCCCACGCAACATCACTCATTTCATTCTTCACTTTGGCACTAACTACTTAAAGACCAACACCTCTGAAAGCACTATCGAGGCCATGAAAACTCTTGTTCACGACGTTCAGACCAACAAGCCCAAACACAGATAACCTCGACAACAGTACTTCGCAGGATCGAAAACAAACGCAAGACAGACATACCCCAGACACACAGACTTCTAGCTCACTCACAAAGGTCAGCTAAGCTTGACGACTTCCTCATGTACCTTGGACACAACAAAGGAAACGTTGACATCATCCACCACGCAAAAATACACCACGACCCCCTAGGACACCTGGCCAAGGACGGACTACACCCTTACTTTCGAGGCGTCCGACTGATTTCAGAGAACATCAAGCGCTTGCTGAGGAACTCATTTAAGGTGACGCTACCAACTTCACGCATCAGCCTCCCGTCTCCGGCCAGCACAGAACAACAGAACCAACCCAACACCCCCAACAGTAGCGAAATGTCATGTCCACCTAACAGCACATGTGACGCCAGCACACAACCGTGGACGTGGCCGCAACACCAGCTGTACAGCACGCAGGCGAACAACCCGACCCACCAAAGACATCACGCTCATGGTTCACGCAGACCCCAACACACAAACAGGCACCCAATCAGGCATCGATGTGGACCTCACCCCAAGCAGCCCCCCTAAACAAATAACTCCAAGCAAAAAAGTGTCACCCCGGCGGTCTGCTCGAAACAAACACAAATGACTACCACCGAGTAGACCGGATGTTCCAACCCCTAAATTCCGCTATTTCCGCAAAGCTCTAAAACTAGCCGGCAAACAAACCAACTACAGATTTCATCTGAAAACGTACTCCTCGTATCTCCAAAGCAAAAAGATCCCGGAAAGGCCTCCGCCTAAAAGTTAGTTGTGCCCTTGGTGAGCTCCCTCCTGAACTAGCTGCCAGGTGGCAAGGTATTCTCAATAATGCTTCGCTTTCCCTCCTAGAAATTCTTAGAGACCACTATACTAGCCAACTCAGCCTTTTAAACGACCAGATTGAAGCTCTTTCGCTAACTGAGCAGGAGAAAATAGATCTAAATATTTTTATTTTATCGTAAGGAAAATGATCTTAGTAATAAGCAAGCGGGTAAGTTTCAACGTGACCGGCTTCCCTCGCGAATTACAGCTTGCACTGTAGAAAATCAGCCTCTCAGTAACCCGGACTATGGAGAATTAGGTCATTCAATGTTGCCCCTCGATACAGAGATTGCGTTAGTAGAACATCATCCCCCAGCCAATAATCCTATAGAAAAAACGAGCTCCCTCGCTACCGGCCCCCGCAACGTCATTGACATTGCAAAAACACTAACGGCCGACGAAAAAGGTATCCTAGAACAAGGGCTAACTTTCTGTCCCACAAATAACCGTGTGAATGAATACGAGTTACAAAAAGATCTCCCTTAATTTTCTCGGAGACTGAGACTAAGCGAGTTTTTTCGGAAACGCAGGACCAACCTGACAATAAAGTATGTACCCTCCACCCTCCTAGCACTTGGACTACAGATGTAGATCAATCTCTAGAATTAGATGTGTACTTAAAATCAGTATCAAGAGAAATATTGGCGACAACCAAGCGATCATACAAGCGCAAGAACCTAACCCCGTCGGAAGAAGTTACCCTGAATATCCTATCAGCCAGAACCCACATAGTCGTAAAGCCAGCCGACAAAGGCGGTAGCGTTGTTGTTTTTCCTATGGGAAAATACAAAGATGAACCTTATAGACAGCTAGACAGCTCAATAACCCTTGCCACTACAAGCCCTTAGATAACGATCCGAGCCAGGAATACAGCCTAAAAATCCTTCAGAGCCTGTCATATCTGCGATCTAGAGAATTAATAACGATCACTGACTTAAATTTCATGAAACCGAATAATAAGCACGCAGGCTGTTTTTACCTCCTCCCAAAACTCCACAAAGTCCCCGTAGAATTATTGTTCACGGCCGACATTCCTGGCAGACCCATAGTTTCGAATAACAATACCCCAACAGAAGCATTATCTCTGTTTCTCAATTCTTACCTATCTGACATTCCGACTCTTCTTCCTTCATTAGTTCAGGACACCCCGCACTTCCTCCGCATAACAGAAGAGATAAATAAGGTGGGGCGCCCACCTAGTGGAACCCTCCTTGTTACTCTCGACGTTGCCGCATTGTATACAAACATCCCTTTCGTCGAAGGAATTGAAGCTTTTTCAAATGCTCTATCATAGAACCCGCACCAACATGCTCCAGAAGTGTTTATAACTTCGTTAAAACTAGTTTTAACTCTCAATTATTTTGAATTCGACTCTTGTTACTTTTTGCAAATTTTTGGAACCAGCATGGGTACTCCATTCGCGCCGACCTATGCCAACATTTTCGTGCGGCAACTTGAAGTCACTCTATTAAGCACTTTGCCGCATAAGCCTCAGGTTTACCTCCGCTGCATAGACGACATCTTTATAATTTGGGGACACAGTCAAGCGCCTCTGGAAACGTTCATATCTCATCTCAATTCTCCGCATCCGACTATTAAATTCTCCTGCCAGTATTCTGAAAAAGAAGTGAACTTCCTAGATACTACCGTCATTTTAGACAACGGTAAACTTAAAACCACGCTTTTTAGAAAACCAACTGACAGGCAGCAGTACCTAGACTCTAAAGGCCATCACCCGAGAAACTGCAAGCAAGGGAACTTTGAAGGACGAGCCACCAGGCTTAAAAGAGTATGCAGTGATGACAGTGACTACGTAGATCACCTAGATGAAGTCAAGTCCACCTTTATTAACGGGAACCACCCCAAAAGCTCGTTCGATCAGGCGTACCAACGTGATTCTAATCTCAACAGGGGATGACGTGCTCAACAAACAGCGACAAAACGAAAGCGCGAGGCCGCTAGCCCTAATAACTAAATTTTCAGACGCCCTGCCAAACGTAAACAATATACTGCGCAAGTACTACCCCATTTTAGCCAGCAACGACCAACTTAGAAAGACCTTCCCGGAAGCACCAAGGGTTACCTACCGAAGCAACAGGAATCTAAAAGATATTTTAGTGTATGCTAAAACAGGTCCTTCAAAGCAACCAGTCATAGCCAGCTGTTCCCGCCCCAGATGCAAGACTTGAAGGCACCTGCAGACCGATTGCATTGTAAAAAGCACCGCCACTAATTATGTCCACAAGATTAATTCAAGTTTTACGCGCACATCATCGAACATTGTGTATATGTTGGAATTCTCAATGTGCCACAAGCAGTAGATAGGCGAAACGAGTCAACCTATGAGCCCACGTCTTAATGCTCACCGGGCAGATACTCTTAGCAAATCCTCCATAGCTATAGCGCAGCATTTCAACCAAGCAGGCCACAATTTTGATGACCTTAAGTTGTATATACTTCAAACAAACTTTAGGTCTCGTAGGGACAGGAAATACCGAGAATCCTATTTAATTCACAAATTCAACTCTATGAAACCTACTGGAATTAATGCATCTAGGTGCAAATTGGAATCCTTGCGGTATTCACCGGGAATACAGAAATAGGCGCTCTATTGCATATACCTTATCCAAAGACTATTACCCCTACCTCTAGTCTTTACCTGGTCACCTAATTTTTTTTTTCATTCCTTAGCTTCTAGCTTAATACTCCCCGCATTCATTCAACCTTTGCTTTTAGAATTCCATTTTATTTATGTTATTTCTCCCTTTTTTACTCCCGCGTGGTTTTGTGCCCCATACGTCACTCTAACTTTATCTTTTCGTTTTTGATTGTCAGGACCAGCCTGTTCCACGAATGTTGCCGTGGGTGACACGTGCCATTTCAGTTGCTGGGTCAATGCTTTTTCTTTTGTGTGTGGGTTTATGTGGTTTCCCTCGCTGTTTTTTTCTCTTTTTTTCTTTTTTCCTTGACCTAGTTATCTCCCTCCTTCTCTAAACCTTTTCTTTGACCTGAGGCTTGCAGATATTTTCTGATAAGATATTTTCTGAATCGTTCTTTTACCTTGTTCAAAGTTTTCTTTACTTGTGTTCTCTACCATCTTCAAAAGTTTAACTGCGCCATGGATTTCATGTATATATAGATATGTATATATATATATATATATATATATCTATATATTATATATATATATCATATATATATATATATATAGATATATATCTATATATATATAGTATATTATATATATTATATATCATATATATAGTAAAGTAAAGAGTCGGATACAACAGCAAGAACAATAACCAACAATGTTTACTTACGTAGCGGCAAACGGGACTTGCCTCTTCAGCAGAGTAAAGTTACATGATTTTGCTGTCGCAAATATTTCGAACACATTTCTTATATAGGTTTGCATAAAACTGTGAGAAGGAGCGGAAAATGTTTTGGAAATGGAGAGTGTGCATACAGTCAGGCTACGCCTATGTTACAACAACAACAAAAAAAAAAAAAGGGGGGGGGGGGAGCGAGAGAGAGAAAAAGGGGGCGTGTTAACAGTGCAGCGTTCAAGGTTGCACCATGACGGGTCAACGTATGCCGCGCGGGCTGCAAGTTCAGACAATGGGGGAAACTGGACAACCGCGGTTTGAAAAGAAAGGGAAGAGTATACAGTAAGGTATTCAGTGGCTGGGGAGACTGGTTAGGGTGGAAGCGAAGATGGGTGCGCCCCCAGCGGATGGAGAGAATAGATAGGGGGCACAAAAGAGCATTTCCCAGAAGCTAGCAACTGAACAGGAAATACGTAGGGTCACAAAAGATTAAACATGAATAGATCACACAGAGTTAAACATTCTTTAATGGTGGTGGGAACGAGGCCTCCTTCCCCATGACAAATGGCATTGTTGAGCCGCATTAGGCTAATAAAGCTGCTGTATTAGGAGAGTTTCTGCGAATTGTGATGGCAAACTCGAGGGTAGGAATAATGAACATAGTTATAAAAATTATGGAGCCGCTAATTTTAATCGAGGGATAAGCACGTTAGTTTTCCGTAACTTTCATTAATTCCAAGTGTGGCTGACCCAAACTTATAAGTGTGATAAGATTCCCGAACCTCGCGGTCGTGGTGCGTTTTGAAGGCGGATTCTAAAATCGTTGCTTTTAGATGTTCAAATGCATGCTCGGGGCTGTTCACATGTCTTGACAGGGGCAAATAAGGGCAGCTTTTTGCATGAGAGCGGTGATTATTGAACCGTATTCGGAAGGGCGTTTCAGTTTGGCCGATATATTGTTGCCTACAAACAGGGCACTCTAGAAGATATACGACATTAGCGGAGTCACAGTTAAAGTTACCTTTTATATTTACGTAGTAGTCTGAAGCTGTGCTGGTGGCGCGCTGTGTAGTGGTCATGTGTGGGCATACTTTATATCGGGGTTTATTGCAGGGCATGCAGCCAGTAGTTGCCGGTCGGTTGATACGAGAGTTAGTAAGTAAGTCACCTAAATTCTGATTTCGCCGGTAGACAACGCCTGGTGGTTCGGGGAATATGCTTTTTAAGCGGTCACTTTGCATTAGGATATTGTGATGTTTTTTTAGCACGGTTGACACTCTTGGAGCGGAGGATGAGTGGGTTAAAACTGAATTAGTTTGCGGGTTCCCGTTCGGGGCTTTTTTCTTACAGATTTCGTTACGGTCTCATTGGTTGGCTCGCACAATAGCGTCGTCGATAACTTTTTCCGGGTATTTTTTATTCAGGAGAGCGGTCTTGAGTTCTCGATAGTTTGAGACAAAGTAGGCTTGGTTTGAGCAAATTCTTCTAAATCGGTGGGCTTGGCTGTAAGGTATTGCTGTCTTGCAGGGTCTGACATGGCTACTTCGGAAGTGCAAATACTGCCGCGTGTCTGTCGATTTTCTATACAGTTTAGTTTGAAGCTGACCTTGGAAGGTAGTAACGGTGACGTCCAGAAAGTTTACAATGTGTTCCAAATAGGAATGAGGAAGGGAAATACTAGGATGGGCTAGGTTAAATGCCTCAATGAAGGTGAGGAGCTCTGCCTCACCTTGTTGCCAGATCATGAATGTGTCATCAATATACCTTTTATAGTACATTGGCTTTAAATTTTGGGTGTCAAGAAAGTTTGATTCGAGGTGAGCCATAAAGATATTAGCGTAGTTAGGTCCGATTCGAGTTCCCATTGACGTTCCGCTGACGTTCCCCCCTGTGTACCTGTTTGACAGGACGCAACACTGCTGGAGGGTGCTTCCGATGCCTCCTACGCCCCCGGACGTTTGTCTAGAGAGTCCTTCGCCCGTCCACACTACGGTTCATCGGTGTAGCCACCGGAAACTCGGCCTTCCTCCAGAACAGGGCCCTCTCTTGGAGTCTCTCTTCATGCCTCGAAACGGAGCCGATTCGAGGCATGAATATTGAGAGGAGAATGACACTCTGAAGACGAACATGACTGTCTACTAAAACCTTGGATACTGTTACTTCAACGAGCGAAAGACTTGCAAGTTTGAGATTTCTGTATGGGAATCGAAGAATTGGAAAGGCTTGTTGCGGAAGGGATTAGATCAGGATTGAGAGGAGCAGAATTGCGGAAGTGGGTGGATGGTCATCGTGCGAAATTGAAAGCAGAGCTGGAAGCACGGTATAAAGCGAAAAAGGAACCACAGGAAAAGGAGAAGCATATGCTAATGCAGGAGTTAGCAGCTCTCGAGAAGTTGAAAAAGGGAAGAGCAGTTGAACCAGCTTTGGTTACGGACGCAACGGCTTATATTAAGGTGGAGGAAAACTTCCGCCGCAAGAAGTCCACCTCACTTCCCTACAGCAGATATGCCGGTGCATGCATCTCATGGAGGCTTCAGGAATTGTCTGGAAAAGGAAATTAAAGAACTGATTAAGGACCAAGGCGATTCTCGTTCGGAAGAACAATCCTTCATACCTGAGTTGAGCCGAACATCCCCTCAAACCTTTGAACGTACCCTACAGCAAAGCGGCTTGCCACTGGTTAACAGGCCGTTTCCGCCCACGATAAAAATTGAAAAAAGCAGCTGTAGATACGGGTGCCGCTGACACGCTGAAGAGCGATACATCACTTTCTACTGTTCCCAAAGAAAATGGAGCTTCAAAGATTGGGTTCTCCGACCTGCAATCCGAGCATCCACAGAGGAAGCCCCTACTTCCGGTACAGGCGAGCAAGAAGCATCAACGTGACTGCAAATTCAAGAATACGCCTTTTTTGACTATGGGTGCGGCTAACCGGAAGGGCCTTCAAACGAACAGGAGCCGCAGATTTCTGAGGTGGAAGGTGTCGTTGCCTTACTTTTCGAAGCGGAGGAGGCTGCAGTTTAAACCAAGTGTCAAGACGCTACGCAAGATTCGCTCCGCACGGCTACAGTCATAGGAGTGGCCAAGACAGGTCAGCTTCCCAACTGGACAACCGACCTTTCTTATGCACCAGACGAGTCCGTCGTACTCACGTATCCACATGGGAAGAACGGGTCAGAAAGACTCCAATAACTGGTCTGGGCTACAGCGACTTCTTGATGCCCAGAAGGATGCCAGAGGACACTCCATGAGCAAGAGGACTGACTGGATTTCGATGAAACCACACCATCTCAAGCTTCACGGCCAGCCATGTTGGAAATACAGGAAAAAAAGATTAGCTTCATCACTGGATCCTTTTGCTGTGGTTTAGACTAAACGCGACGTGTTATTTCGTTTTTGGGCTAACAGTAATAAGGACTTGGTTGTGGAACTGTGCTTTTAGGACATTGCCTTCTGGGCCATACTCAGAAAGAGTTTGTGACAGTTAGTTTTGCGCATGCCCATGGCTTTTCCTCATCGTGTGTGTTTTTTTAAAAGTGTGTTGTGTATCCCCAACAACTTTCTTATGTGGGGAGCATTGTGATGAGGTACAGGACAGAGTGGCGAAAGCTTTAGAGATCATTTAGCAGAGCGGAGACAATCACCCTCTGGGGGTATGTGCCCTCAAAGTGTCGCCTCAAAGTGAACTAAGAAAATAGCGTGGGCGATAATGTGACGTCGGAAAAGGAAGATGAGGAAAAGGAGATCGTGGGTGCCGACGTAGCAGGGGGGGTGTTCGAAGGAGCGATTATTCGGAGAGCTATCCGCAAGGTGCAGTAGCTGTCGTCTACTCAGGCCATCGTTAAGGATGCCCGGAGACCGAGCCAGGCTTCAGTGCCAGCCGTTCATCGACCGCGCATTATATCGCCGTCTTCGACTGAGCAGCATTGTGTACCCTGTGACCACCTCCAAGAAGTCGCCGACAATAGGGAAATAGCAGCACCGACTACATCGACAGTTGCAACGCACGTGAGACATTTGATTCCTTTCCGGTTCCCGTTGGAAGTGAACTTAAGTGTGGTAGTTTTTTTCCCTAGTAGAACTGTGTGTGTTCAGGATTGACTTATGTTTCGCAGTATGGTAGTGACTCTACCTTCATATCGTCAGCTAGTTTCACCCAGATAAATGTTCGTCTTTGTCTAATACGCCGGTCTCAACCGCCTCTCTCGTTTGTGCAACGTGAATCCCGAGGTCTTAGCCACCAATGCCATCACAACGAGATTGTGGCTGTGATCTTGAAGGACATGGCCCGTCTGTTCAGGACGGCCGATCCAGACATGGCAGAATGAAAAAATTCCGCCATCCTATGCATGGCATTAAATAACAGCTTTTCGCCGGTCTCGTCCGAAATCGACCATGTACGGTCCAAGAATTCATCTGCGAGGCTACTTTCATTGAGGCGGCATAACAGCAGCGTTTCCGACAATACGGCCGCATGTGCGCGAAAACATTGTCGGGCATCTCTGCTGTTATGGCCACGGATGAGGACAACCGCCTTTGGGATCTCATCCGTGCGGTATTGAGAGAAGAGCTCACTAAGTGCAGTATCATCCCGCCGGGACCCATACAGGCCTCCATCGCCAACATAGTGCGCGATGAAATTGGTAACCTACGCCACGGCTCTCACTCCCCAGGCTCCTACCGGAACCACTAACCTGCCGCTCTGTCACTTCCGTACCACCCGCCGGACCCGGCCGAATGCTGGCCACTACAAGCAGTCCGTCTTATTGCCCAACAGCCGTGTCGTCCTAACTCTTTGGTCCGTCCGCAACCACACTACCGTCCCCAAGTACGCAAGACCGACATATTGCGAACACCCGACGACCAGCCGCTCTACTATCACTGTGGTGAACCAGGGAACATTTATTCGCCGGGGCCTACATTGCGAAATCGGACTGCCTGGGTTCCCACCCAACGCTGTTCGGCCAAATTGGGAGAAAGACCCGTCGCCACTTCAGACTACCTCCCCGACCGTCGAGCTACCACACCACTCCGTGGATCGCCTTCCCCGTCTCCAGCTCTCCAAGGTTCGCCTAGCCACCGCCCTCCTGTAGGGCCACCTACACGGCGGTCCCCAAAGCCACCAAGGAGAAATTAGATGACGCAGCCTTGGGAGGCAGGGTTGCCAGTAGTCGAATCTCCGTAGGCCTCTCTCTACCGCCGGCATTTGGGGAATCAGCAGCCCAAAACTACGACGTAGACGTATATGCGCTTGCCGAACTTAAAGTTTTTCTCGACGAACAGGAAATGATCGCATTAGTGGACACCAGGGCAGACATCTCGATAATTATTCGACAACTCTTCTACAGGCTCAGAAAGGTCAACACTCTATCGTAGGGACCTCAGATTCGGACTACGGGGGGCCACCTAATGACCCCATTCGGGAAATGCACCATGAGGGTCCGCATTGGCGACTGGGGCTTCGTCGGCATGTTCGTCGTCCTCCCGGAGTGCTGCAGAGACATTATTACAGGTAGGGACTGCTTGCGCAAAGCATGATGTGGTATTCAACGTCTGCGAAGGCTTTGTGATTTTTTCTACCAAAGAGAACCCACCAGAACTTACTGGAAGCCGACCCCCACAACTGCGAATTGTCGGCGACCATGTTAGCCTGCCACCAGGGGCCTGCATGCTTGTTTCCGTTAGGTGTGATGACCTATTAAGCGGCCCTGGTATTGCCGAGGTCTTGAGTCCCCTTCTTCTTTGGACAGTGGGATCGCCATTGCACGGAGCCTAGTTACGCTAGCGTTCCGCGAAGCGGAGTTCCTGCTCACAAACTTTACCAATAAACGTTGACGAGTCGCCAAGGGAATGGCGGTTGCCGTCTTTGAAGACATCGGCAGCGCAATGGACTGCTTCGTTCTAAAGAGTAAAGCTTCGGCCGTGGTGCCAAATAGGCTCGTAATGGGCTTTAACCACGACCTCCCACCGACCGAGCAACGCTAGGTTTCTGAGCTCATAAACGGTTTTCGGGACTGCTTTTCGTCGACGTTGGGCGTCCGCCAAACCGAGTTGGTCAAACACCGCATATTTACTGCCGCTAATTAAAAACCAGTTCGGTAGAACCCTTACTACGTGTCCACGAAAAAACGCGATGCCATATGGCAGCAGGTGCACCAGATGCTTGATGACGACGTCATTCCGCTATTGAGAAACCCCTGGGCGTCACCCGTCGTCTTGGTCAACAATAAGGATGGCAGCGTGAGATTCTGCGTCCATTATCACAAACTGAGCCAAGTAACCAAGAAAGACGTATATCCTCGGCCGAGAATAGACGACTCACTCAATTGATTACGACATGCCCGCTACTTTTCGTCAATAGACTTAGAAGGCGGATACTGGCAAATTGAAATCGATGAGCGTGACCGTGAAAACACCGCATTTGTTACTCCCGACGGGCTTTATGAGTTCAAAGTTCTTCCTGATAAAGAATGATAAACTCGATCTTGTCTGGATTGAAGTGGCAAACGTGTCTCGAAACGTGACGTTTCAAAAGTGGCAAACGTGACCTTTCAAGAGCACTTGGAGCGATTGACGTGAGTTTTTCAGGCTATGCGATCGGCCACACTGACACTAAAAGCAGAAAAATTCCACTTCGGGTACGAAGCGCTACTATTTCAAGGTCACGTTGTCAATCGAGCCGAGTACGCCCGAATGCTGACAAACGTGATGCCATGTCATTGTTCTGCACCCCTACCAACAAAACGAGCATTCGAAGTTTTCTAGGTGTGTACTCTTATTATCAGAGATTCATAGCGAACTTCTCCCCCATTGCGGCTCTCATCACTCGCCTCACACGTGACGATGTAGCTTTCATCTGGAGGGATGAACAGCAAGCAGCTTTGGACGATATCCTGCGTCGTTTACCCAAACTTCTCAGGAAGGAAATCTTGCAGGCCTGTCACGGTGAGCCTAGCGAGGGTCACTTCGCTTACACACGTAGGCTGGCACGGATACAGCAGAAGTACTACTGGCGAAGCTATCGGGCACCGTACTGGAAAATGCACGAACTTGCCGTTATTGCCAGAAACGCAAAACACCACCCAGTCGCCGAGCCGGATTTCTGCAGCCCGTTCACGTGCCTAAAACGCCTTTTGAAAAAGTTGGCATGGACTTGTTCGGTCCCTTTCCAACTTCCACAGCGGGGAACAAAGGGACAGTAGTCGCCACGGATTACTTAACCAGGTATTCCGAAACGAAGGCGCTTGCACGGGTTCCAGCACTTGAGGTTGCGCAGATGTTCCTACCGAGAATTATGCTGCGGCATGGAGCACCCGCTATGGGGATTACCGACCGAAGAACGGCCTCCACGGCGCAACTGCTTCGAAAAGTGTTGAGATTGAGCGGCACCTCCCACTGAACGGCCAGCGCGTACCCACCCCCAACACCAACGGCTTAACAGAGCGTCTGAACTGAACAATAGCCGACATTCTCGGTATGTACGCCAATGCGGAACACAAGGCGTGGGTTGCCGTTTTGCCTAACGAACCTTCGCGTATAATGCGGTCCAACAAGAGACCACGCAAATGACGCCATTATCACCAGTATACAGTAAGGAACATTTCCGAATGGTTGACTGCTACCCGACATCCACGATGACCAAGACGGCCCCTTTCACGTGTTTGTGCGTGGCGTCGAAGAAGCACGCGCACTGGCACGCCAGGGAATACAAAAGTACCAGCGTTCTGACGCCGCTCGGTACAATCTCCACCACCGACATGCATCCTTCTCCCCTGGGAACCAGGTCTGGGTATATACTCCAGTTAGGCGCCGGAGACTCTCGGAAAAACTTATGCGGCGTTTGTTCGGCCCGTACACGGTGTTACGGCAGCTGCCGGTGTTACTTGTGAAGTCGCTCCAACCAGCCTAAGCGCCGCAGGATGATCCCGATCTCGCCCAGAAATGGTGTGTGTCCGCATGATACAATACTTCTCGCGATGACCTCACAATGCATCTACCAGCGGACTACATTTCCAGCACATAATTGTAGCATCGGGTCGAGTAGGTAATGTCACGTGCAAACTTCGGATAAAACCATTATCAAGAAGGATGGACATGCTAACGGGACAAGCTAATTCGTCGCGTGTGTATGTGCCGTGTGATCCGGCACAGCAGAAGACGACGAAGAGGGCGTTAGCTAGCGGCTGGTGTTCTTGGTTTTTGGTCGCCATATTGCTAGCCACCAACCTGTACACTCTGTCTGTTTCACCTGGCAAGTTAGGCACCTTGCCTAATAAATACTTTGCCCCTGTGTCTTCGTGAAGACAACCTCCCTTTGTACCTGTCTGACAGGACACAACAGTATATATATTCTAAGAAAAAGCGTCAGGCATGGGAACACAATCTCTACAATGGTATTGGTGGTGGTGGTTGTTGTTGTGTGGTATTCACAGCATGCTTTGGAGAGGTATTCTGAACCGCGGATTGGGAATGCGTGGACGTAAGGGGTAAAGGAGAGAACCTCAGTAACCTTAGATTTGATTATGACGTTGCCTTGCCATGTAACTTGGGGAACCAATTGCGAAGCGTGATTCCCGCTCTGGACATGCAGAGTGAAATCGTGGGACCGAAAATAACTTGAACAAAACTGCAGTAATGCCCAATAGCATCGGGAGAGCACGCCGGTTTGAGACAGGTCGCGGGGCAGTGAAAGTGGTAAGCTAGTATGTCTACTTAGGCCAAGTAGTGACCCCAGATCCTTACAATATGTCAGTGATAATGAGACTGATAATAGGAGCCTAGCATTGAGTCAGACACAATTAGAAGGATAAGACTTTGCAGGAGGACATTCCGAAAGCATTCTCAGGTTATCAATGGTAGCCTACCATTTTCCCTGAAGAGGATAGTGTGTAACCGCGGCATCTTATCAGCACTAATCTATGGGGCGAGAAATTTGGGGGCCTACTAAAAGGACGTCGACTCAGTAGGCAATGGAACGGAAGCTGACGGGTGCAGTGTAAAGGGCCGGAGAGAGCAGAGTGGGTCACGGAGCCGTTCTTTTCGGCCGTGAATTCGTTGTTCGTGCGCGCCGGAAACCCCCCCAGAAAAGGCCGAGCGCGCGTGCACGCGTACCTCGAGCGCACGTTCGTCAACCTACGCATAACCACTTAGAGTGATTGGCCAATATTGCCCAAACAAGCACACCCCGTGCAGGGCAGGGTGCACCAGGTTCGGTGCATTGATCTTCGAGCAGTAGCAATAGGGAAAAGTCACTGCCTCTGTCGATGGACGCATTTCAGCAGTAAATGCAAGCTGGGCGTGCTCCAACAACGAAATGACATTTGCTTCCATGAGCGTGAAGATATAACGGTTACTTAAATAAGTAATAAGGTAGGAATCTTCTGCACACTAGCAATCATAAGACCAGCAGCGGCTGTGAAACGGGCATCCTGGGACACGCCATCGAGCGCGTGAATTTCTCTTGAGGCTAGGTAAAGAGTCGGTTGTAGTATAGGACCCAACATATTCAGCTGTCTAAAATTTGTTTTGTAGTCTGTATGATGTCGACTGTCTATTTTTCGGTTGCATTGCACAGCAGGAAGAGAGACTATTGAAATGACCCTTACAAGATGTTTGGTGGGCTGTGTTTGAATGTGGGAACGTTCAAGTTGTACACAAAATGTGATGAGCGTTTCCCTTTTAATGTTGTGGTTGAGATAATGCCTTTCGAGAGGTTCAAATAGGAAAGAAATGGTCTTGAATCTCCGCCACGTTATCGAGCAAATTACCAGGAGGCCAAGTTATTTCACTTTATTCGCGTATGAACGCTCACGCATACCAGATTTTTGTCAGCTTATTTGTGCCGCGACCGGCACTCTGTTCTAACTAAACTGCACATAGTTGTCCTGCACGCTATCGGCATGTACTGGTATATTTAGGTACGTTCCTACGTCAACAAAAATTGCTGTTTATTTTCTTTTCTTAGGCAAGTTCCCCATTTTTAAACAAGTGCATCTTTTTTAAAAAGGCTTGCACGGGGTCATTAGTGGAAGTCTTCAGACCATGAAAACGCTTGGTTTGTTATAGTGCACCTTGTTTGTTGCTAAAAGAAAAGTTACGCTTGCCGAATAGCGCTTTTTGGTGATTCTTAGCTAGAGGCGTCGCCAAGCTGGCGCCTATAGGTGACACATCGGAAATAAAGAAAATAAGAGCGACGATTTCTTTTACAGAAGGACATCAAAAATTCAAACTTCTCTGTGTGGCCGCAAAATCTAAACAGACAATTTTTTATCAAAGCACAATTCTAGAAAAGCACCTGCAGTATTGGAGCACACAGCACGGAAACGCGTCTCGAACGCGGGATATCGGTCGCCTATATCTTAGGTACAAAAATAGATACAAAATATTTTTAGGAGAATTCCTGGCCCTCTTGAGGACTCTCATTTTTTCTCTTTTGAAGGAAATCAAAACAGGCGTTTTTTTTTTATTTTTAAAATTGCGCTAGTTTAGAAACAGCACAACAGTCAATCGTTTTTGCGTACATTTATATTTATTCTAGGCAAGCGCTATTCGACACCTATTATTGCGAACATTTTTCGACTTTCCCTCTCACAAGTATGTCAGATTTGCGGATACAGAGATAGTCGGCGTGAACTACGCGCCCGTCCAGCGTCTGGCCAGATTTCACAATATTTTCTACCTTCTTCATTCACGGAAGAAAACAAGTTGTCTCGACCTGCACGTCATTTTGGTGTAGGGTTTGTATAGAACATATTTCAGTCAAAACTATTAACAGTTGTCGTGGGCGAAGCCCTAAAGTTGAAAACAACTGGAGCCACCGAAAATCGTGTGTCGCCCGCATTACCTTCGCAATTCGTTCCATGCAAAGTACGCACGCTGGAGCAAAAGAGATTGCCGTTTCATGCTATTCTGTTGGCTTGCCCATAAGTCATAAAATATAGAAAAGAAACAATATTTCGCTTGTTCACGCTTGTTCCTCCTGTCGTAAATTCACCAAGCTCACAGATACTTCGATATACTGTAGTCCGATAAGAAGACATGGTACATTGCATATAAGAGCAAATACTGAATCTAAGATCTGCAGGCAGCATGCGTTCTATTCTGTGCATTTGTTCATAAAACGTTTATTAAACGAAAAATGTTTGTATTTATTGACCGCGAGCCTGCGCCGTGAATATTTCTGTCATACGTTTTTCGACCGCACAGCAAGGTTCACTGTAATACTTCGAGCATATCATTTTCCAGGAACCACCCGGGGAGTGAGACCCATAAGAGCATCCAACACTAGAGTTTGCGTATGTGGCGTTGGCGGCGCTGAGCCTCGGCTTCAACAACTCATCCTTCGTCGCATGAAGTCAGCGCGTCATCGGCGAACTCACTATGGTGCGGGATACTCTGGCGCTATCTCGTAGCGCGCCGCACCCTCAGAGCACGTCATGCAAGACCCCCTTTCGACCACCCTCCTCTCCACACTTTCGCCATGCTCAATGCCGCCGCTTGTCTGCTCGTTCTATCTTGGTTTTTCTTTTGGTTTTGTTCGCTACAAGGAGAGCGACAGGTTCGCGAAACAACGTAAACTAACGGAGCGGGCGCTTTTAAAAGCAACAAAGTGCCAAGAGGCACAGTTGGTGAGTGCGTGGGTCCACTGCCAACCACAGCCCTGCAATACTTAACGATTCCGAGAGCATCACAACATGTGTATGTCCGATTTGTTTCCATCTGTGGTCACGCGGCGGAAAGTGTATTTATGTGCGGAAATCTCTCGCCGCAAACATTAGATTTAAAAAGACGGCAGGTCACGCGTAAAGTGGTCGAAGCATGCCGAATTGCAGAACCGTTACGCTTTGCAGAACCGCAAGCAGGTCTGTTAGCCAGGATCACTCGCGCAGAAAGATGTTTATATCAGGCGTTCTTTGTTGTATGGTTGTATTTATAATGTATCTTCGTTCCATGTTTGTATGTAATAATAACACCCATGCGGCACGTTCTGTTTCCTTACTGTTTTTATGCCTTTATTCCTCTTCTTGCTTAACAAACTTCAAACGACATAAATAGGAGTCCGTTACTTTGTAGCCCTGTTTATTAAGATACCCTCACACGGATTCTTCATTTTCGTACCCAAAATATCCTCGTGTAAGAATACATACTTAGAAAAAGGAATCATTCCACTCTGAGGAAGGCCGGCAGCACCGCTGTGTAATTAGGTACAACCACAGTTCGGGAAAGAGCTAAAATACGTTTTATACAATTGTTTTACGCAAGTGCGCATGCTGATAAACAAAGCCATCTTCAAGTGAATGGAAAACGACATATTCTTTGCTCAGTTCCCTCAGGAACCACAAGGTGCCACAAGAAGGTTACTGGTTTGATGGGACTTCGAATGGGAGATGCCGTGACTTTGCAACTATGAACATGAAAAGTCCTGGTGTACTACCGTCTGTTTACGTGACTTTGAAGCGTGAGACCGCTGATGCTTCCTAAGGACTTCTTTACTGGTGAAGCGGGTGTGCGTTTATGGAATTATTTTTATTTTGTCATATTTCAGTGCAAATTCCTGTCACAGGCCCACTGGCCATGCTTCAAGCGACATTTACTCTATCAGGAGAGCTCCGGCCTGGGGGGATTTTTAGACTCACGGAAAGGCACGTTCGTTGGACGCAGAGTAGTCTCATCTTTCGTTCGGCGAAAAGCAAATAGGAAGGGACAAAAGTATGCTAAACTGTACGGCTTATTTTTTCAAGACGCGAATGCAGTTCCTGCATGCACCCAAACATATTTTTATTCTATATCTAGGTAATGACACTTTCAGGGCACTAATCTAAAATGTCTTTGGCACTTATTCCAATACAGCAGAGGTGTATAACCGGGAATACACGGCTGATGTACCCTAAGACTGAAAATCACCGTTGAGTCTGAGGCAAAATAAGCTGCAAATAAGGTAGTCGACAGCTGCGTTTTACATATCGTCCTTCTTAGTTTGCAGGATGGATTATGACAAGAAATATACTAGGTACTGACATGCTCTATTGCTGTCAAGCAAATACTGTTTAGTAGTATCATTATGAAGGTTTGCAGCATTGTTTGGGGTGGTTGGAAGAAGAGATGGTGGTAAGAGAAGTTATATGAGGTGTTTGTTTTCGAAATGAGCGAGATCCAGAAAGCGAAACTAACACAGATAAAACTGCACTGACAAGAACATTTCTGCAACTATCCGACAAAAAATGTGTAGCAAGAAAATCGGTGAAATAATGCCATGCAAACTTGTACGCAGGTGGTAGTTCGTATCAAAAATGAGCCACATCCGGCTGCTTTATGGACTAAATCTAGCCGCGTCGATTTTCCCAATGGGAGTTTACTTTTGTCATCACTGTTCAGACTGCGCGTTTTCAGAGGTTGTTATATCCTCAGCAGGCTTATCATGAATTCAGACGGCAATAAGGAGATCGGCAAGCGATTTGTCCTGAACGTCAATGACGATGGGAATGGAAGAAGAATGGGAATGAACTGAGATATGCGTAACAGCGAATTCACCTGGTTTCTTCCGTCCCTACGGAGTAACTCTGGGTATATTGTCACGCGTCCTGACCGGCAAAGAAGAAGGACATGGGAAGCCCGGACATGTTTGGGAAAAGATATTTATCACACGCCAAACTTCCGTCAGAAGAAAACCAGAGAAAAGAAACCCACACGTATTGACAAACTATCACACTCTCGCCAACGCAATATATACAATGTCCTTAGATGACTCTCCTTTACGTCGTCATTTAGACCTAGGAAGATGTTCTACAAAATGAATGCTTACTTAAGTCATGGGTTACGACGGGATGGAAGTCGCCGCATGGCCATGCTGGTGTACGCGTTCTGTCACCACGATGCTGGGTACTGGTGTAGTGCGACTCGGTTCGATAGCGTCACCGTTATGGGGGCCGTCGTAGCAGAGGACGACGATATGATGTCGCTGACCACAGACGCGCGCCCGTCGCCACTGGAGCCGCCAAGACGTGGGTTGGCAGAACGTCGGGAGACCGGAGCCGAAGCGCCCGTCGGCCCGCTCCCGCCCAGGCTTGTGTGGCGACGTCGGTGTGTTGGGTCGCGTCATCCCCAGGCTTCGGCTCTTCGTGAGCCGGGTCTCTTCTTCCGCCCCTGCCTCGATCTCTTTTCTTCCTTCTCTTCTTCCTTCGTCGTCCTTGCGGGGATTTCCCTTGACTCATGACACTACCCCCCTCTTCAAGAGTTTTTTTCCAAAAAACTTCTTCCCAACCTCCCTCAGGGAGACAAAGATTAACTTTAAGGCCCAGAGCCCCTGTTATCTCTTCGCGCACTTATTGTTCACAGTCACATTGTTCAACCTCAGAACGTTCACTATCACGCAGTCATTGTTCACCGCAGTCATCACCCATTGTTCACCATCACTTTCTTGATCACCGTACACTTCACTGTTTTCTGCGCACCATACACTTCCTGTTCGCACATTTCTCCCTAATAGCACAAGCAGCCCCTCACAATCTCTAACCCCACCTTAGACATGTCCGCTCCCCACATTTCACCCCAATTCCCAGTTCACAGTTCACACAGTTCACAGTTCAACACTTCTCTAACTACAATTGACCAATACACACCTCTGAATACATCTATACGATGAGGTTTTTTGAGTACAATCACAATTCTGTCTTACTCTTTCTGCAGAAGTAAACTGTTCTCTTTCTGTATCAGTCCCTTTTCCTGCCATATCCAGTCCGTGATAGCGGTCGGCTCCGTAACCCGAGTGCTTCATTTTCACTTTCTTCCAGCGAGCCCATTTAACATCCTTCTCCAAACAACCGCTTCGGTTTCTCCAAAAAGCTGTCTTTTGACCTTTACCAGAGCTGTCACATGAGCTTTCTCTCAACGGTATCTGAAGGTACCGACACAATCTGATCATCCCCTTTTTTCGATCACACGGAATTCTCGGTACAGTTCTTTCAGCTTGTGACGCAACGGATTGCCCTTGACGTGGCCGACCTTGCTGTTTCTCAATTTCGAACCTGCTTTTGCTGCTTCGCATTGTGGTCAGTCGTTTAGATGTCCGCCTGGTTGCGTGGGATAGCTTGTGCAGTTTTCCAGTTTGCCAGTCATTCTCAAAAGGACTACGCTGGTGCTCCAGAACTTGTCTACGTGTCCAGCTCTCCTCTTCTCGTTGCTCCGAGCTCTTTCTTGGGGATGCATTTGTTTGCTTTCTGTGGTCGCCGAGACTGCTTATCTGGGCCTCGCCAAACATATTTTGCCAGCGGCTACTAGCTCAAGCATAACATCCCTGTACGAAGTCCTTCTTTCCGTGTCTGTATCGACAGTAGACCTTTCATCATTAGAGTGCGGTCCTAGTTGATTGCAAACTCTGCTGAATGGCTCAGCTTCTGTGATTGCCGTAACAAGGCCAATATTTTCCCTGCCCTTTTCAGAAGCAACCCTAGCCTGCGTACTGGCAGCTTTCGCCATATGAGAGGAACTCGGCATTTCAACGTAGTCTTGCTACCACAAGTACTCATTTCAGAAAGACCTTGTCTGTCTCAGTTCGCTGTGCGAGGACCTCTCTGTCTTTATAGGAACCGCAAAAAGCATCTGTGGACAGAAAACTGTATTTGGCTGGCACACTCTCGATGCGCCCATTTTCCTGTGGCTTGCCTTCCACCGTGCCATACGCACCACGTTTCCCATCTCGCACTTTGAACGCTACTTCTTCCTCCTCGGTCTGCCACGAGACGTTTGTATCTTTTCCATCTGTCTTACTCTCCACATTATCGCTTTCTGCAGTGCGCATGCATTTCATCTCACGTGCGGCGGGTTCAATGCTCTCTGCCTTTCCGACGCTACTCTCCACAAGGCGCAGCTGTGACTCTGTCTGTTGTATCTGTTTTTCCAATTCTCTTTTTTCTCCCTCAAACTTTTCTTGCTGTTTCTGACTCTCTTCTTCAATTATTCGAAATGCCTGCTCTTTGTTCAACCCGAGCGTTTGAACTAACGATAGCACTTTTTCCCAATCCATTCTTCTAAGCAGGCGAGACACGTGACACTGGGCCGATCCTGGCAGTTGGTTTGCCAAGAATCCTGGCAGGCTCGCCAAATATTATGTCACGCGTCCTGACCGGCAAAGAAGAAGGACATGGGAAGCCCGGACATGTTTGGGAAAAGATATTTATCACACGCCAAACTTCCGTCGGAAGAAAACCAGAGAAAAGAAACCCACACGTATTGACAAACTATCACACTCTCGCCAACGCAATATATACAATGTCCTTAGATGACTCTCCTTTACGTCGTCATTTAGTCCTAGGAAGATGTTCTACAAAATGCAATGCTTACTTAAGTCATGGGTTACGACGGGATGGAAGTCGCCGCATGGCCATGCTGATGTACGCGTTCTGTCACCACGATGCTGGGTACTGGTGTAGTGCGACTCGGTTCGATAGCGTCACCGTTATGGGGGCCGTCGTAGCACAGGACGACGATACGATGTCGCTGACCGCAGACGCGCGCCCGTCGCCGCTGGAGCCGCCAAGACGTGGGTTGGCAGAACGTCGGGAGACCGGAGCCGAAGCGCCGTCGGCCCGCTCCCGCCCAGGCTTGTGTGGCGACGTCGGTGTGTTGGGTCGCGTCACCCCAGGCTTCGCTCTTCGTGAGCCGGGTCTCTTCTTCCGCCCCTGCCTCGATCTCTTTTCTTCCTTCTCTTCTTCCTTCGTCGTCCTTGCGGGGATTTTCCTTGACTCATGACATATATATATACGTGTTCCTACTATATTTATTATTTCAGTACTTAACTAAATAGCCGCAGCTTGCAAGCCTTGGTAAAGCAGCCCCCCCCCCCCCCTCAGAGGGTACGAGCCACTTAGCTAAGCTGAACAACAATGTATGAGCAGCCTTCTTGTGAAGAGTTTTGCAAATTCATGGCAAGTCAATGACGACCTTGCTTACTTTGTTAGTGCCTTCAGGCGTGCGCAAGAAAATTGCCCTAGCGAAGTATTCAAAAAGAGCTGCTAATTGTGCCAAGAGAACCCACCTGTTCTACATGTATAGTTCTACTGCTCTCGAAGTCCATTTGCATATGTTTAATGCCTTTCCATAGAAATCTTCGCCGCACCATTCTTGAAAGTCAATTGAAATAACGTTTTCTTTAGAATACCCCATCACCTTTTGTATGTCATTTCAAAATGAGCCCAATCCCATCTTATCAAACCATTGCGTTTGGATTGGGGCCAGTTGGTTTATTCTGAACTTACAAAACAGCGCAAATGACGAGGACTAAGAAAGAATGCACAGATAAGCGCTTGTCTGTGCCTTCTTTCTTAGCCCTCGTCATTTGCGCTGTTTTGTAACTAACACTCCAATACTGCTGATATTCACCGCAAAATTTTTAATTACTTGTGGCCATAATTTTGCCCTAGCCGTAGAGTAAAATATATCAGATAATACTTTGATAGCGTTGTATTTAGGTCCGTTAACGAACTTCCGCTTGTGTCTCAAATTCTCGTTTGGTGTGTCTTGCTCATCGCGAAAAAAACGCATCATATGTTGATGTTTCCTGTTTTGGATGCTTTTGCCAAATATAGGAAACGTATAGATTGGCATAAATGGCTGTGTTAGTACCTTAAAAGTTCCAGTGAACTTCATTTTTCCTAAAGGATGCCCTCCTGCTTGGCAAAAGGTTATTGTTAAGTGTGCTCCGTCCATTACCTGAACCCTGTGTATTTATGCTGTCTTATAATATTTTCATAAGATGGCTTGGTGAAAGTATTATTGAAAATAAAAAAGGGCAAGTGGTGTTATATGGGCGCACCCCAGTATTAGCGAAAATAACAACTTAGGGTTATGGCTCTATTGATTTTTGTAGCTGATTAAACTGTCCAGCTTACTTAGAGAGAAAACGAGTGATAATTGGTTGAAGTTTCCCATTTATGGTCGTGATTAAACAAATATATTTTAAGATTTGTTTTTTTAAATTGACGCAAATTACAACTGAAACTTTAAAATAAAAAATTGTTGTTTAGCTGGTGTGCAAACGAAAGTACACAATACGTTTTCAAAATTTTATTTTTTTAAAGTTTGAAATTTGTTAAAGTTTTTTTTTTTGTAACGTGAGTGTACAGTTTATTGATATTAATTTTCACACAACTTTTTTGAACTACGCGATGGTTGCATTTTCTCCTATTGAAATGTATAATAGCAGTGGTTCGTAATGAGGGCGATTCTCTCGTTACTAATGTAGTAGTCTCTGAGCTGTTGTTAGGGGAGTCAGAAATGTCGGCTGTATATAGCAAGTATGGTGACATTCCCAGCTTATGTGTTCACTTCCATAAAGAAATACGAATTATTAAGCCCACTGTTTCAAGGGACACTGAAATTCAGTTCTAAATTTTGTTAATTGCGTTGCAGACATTTTAATTCGAAACTGTGTTTCAAGTTTTTTCAATCGATGTCGCAACGTTTTATCAGCAAAGCTTTTACGGAAGTGGGGCGTAAAGAAAGCATTTCTCGGCGGGTCGTTTTTCGTCCATCACTGCAATTTAACAATAAAACAATGCGCAAACGAATGGCAAACAGTTGCCTGTGGCACATTCTCTTAAAATAACGTCATTTATCCTCACATATGCCAACGTAACTATCCCGATAGGTACACGGATGGATGTTGGTGGTGAATATTGCAGCCTGCAGAACACAACACATGTCTCTCAAAGCTCCAATAAACTGCAGGACCTTAAGCAAGGTACACGTATAAGATGTAATGAGCAGTGAGAGGCTGCTTTGCTCTGCTCTACTTCCTGGGATTCAATGTGATCTCTCCCAATTCACAGATAACGCCTGTAGGGACCACGGGTTCCTAACCGCTGTCTGATGGGAGGAAAACACCAGACATACTTCGGGGTGCACTTGCCCTTAAAGTGATGACTATAGCTCAATTCTGTCATCATCACCCGCGACGGATTATACGCCACTGCGTGAGCGCTACATAGAATCGGGTTTGTGGACTAGCACGGCATGCTCACGCGGTTAGCTTTAGAATGAAATTTGGGGCTGGCGATTGCGATGCGGTCATACTGCGTACATATGTGGCTATTTTATAAGGAAGGGAATCGTAATTTTCTAAACTACACTAAGCAAATTATATGAATCCGCGCTACTGAAACAGAGTGACATCCTTCGGAAGTTTTGGGAATTTGGGAACCGTCACCATGCTGCATGAAAAACTGCCGGCAGCATTTTAAGGCAATTGATGTGAAGCTGTAGGAAATAGGCCATTTAGGCTCCATCAGACACCCAACTCGGAACTGAAATTCCCTATCGTATTTATCGTATTATCGTAAATAAATTTATTTACTCCAAAGAATAGTCCTTTTCAGGCCCGTGGCGGCTTAGACGACGGCCAAGATACCTTGACTCCTGGTGGCGTCTTCGGCCGTTTGGACGGCCCACTGCTGGATGTTCGTGTAGGCGAGGGTGAAACTAATTTCTATTTTTTTGGTGAGCGAAACTCGTAAATATGCCAAGGGCATATTACATAAAAAAAGGTGTTTTCTTCAGCTCGGTTGTCTGCGCCTGGCTAATGACGTTTTGTATCACACCCTTGATGGGCCGAGTTTTCGGATCACCTTACTAGTCTGTATTACTTGGAGGGGTTTCAGAGAATATTGTGTGTCTTGGGGACCAGGCTTTAGGGTGCTTAGGGTGCCTTTGCTAAATATCGGATATGCATAGATTGGCTTAAATGGCTGTGTTAGTCCCTAAAGGTTCCAGTGAATTTTATATCTGCTTAACGTATTTCCTTCTGCTTGGCAAAAGGTTTTTTTTTTCAGTTTACTCCATCGAATACCTGCACACCGTGTATTTCTGGAGTCTTATAAAATTTTCATAAGATGGCTTGAGTAAAAACAAGATGTTAAGTGGAAACAGGGCAAGTGCTGTTGCGTGTGCGCAGCTGCTAAGCTTGCCAAAAATACAGACGTAGTTAAGGTTAATGCTGTCTCGATTTTCATAGCTCAATTAATGTATAGTTTAATGCAAGAGAAAACACGCGGTAATTCGTCAAAAATGTCTTATTTAATATTGTCTTAGGTTAAAACCTACTTCACAAATTAATTTGATAGTTGACAAAGTTTTATACGAAATTGTAAATTAACATACCGATTCTAGCGCATCAAAAGGAAACTTTAAAACGTCTCCCAAACAAGTTAGCTATATAGAAGTTGTGAAACAAAAATAAAAATACTTTTCTCCTGCTTTACAGTCCAGATGCTCAAACAGCTGCTTACACTTCTATTCAGCTGCTTATTTTTATACGGGAGGCACTTTCGACAAACCTGACACTCAGTCTTCTTTATCCCATTAAAACAAAGGTGCATTTAATGAAAACAAAGTTGCATTCAATAACCTCCCCATGCCCGTAATATGAGTCACACTTTACCGTGTCTTACAACGAGCCTCAGAATATTGTAAATGAATTCATTATAAGCAGTGTACTCTACACGCACAAAAATCGCAAAGCTGCTTTTTTGATACCATTGAAAACGACACTAAGCCAGGGATGTGTTACAAAATTGCAACTGCACCGTAAATTGAAATTTTTTTAATTACATATTACATACATTGAATTACACTGCAAGCCTTGACTTAAAATCACATACAAGTACAACACCTTTAGTGAGAGGAAAAAGTACACATCCTCAGTGCAAACAAAACATCTCATACGAGGCGCTGCCATGACAAATCCATTCAAGCACATAAGTAACATATGATGCCACTTAGAACACTGCAGCGATTTCCCTTATACCTTACTTCCAAATGCTGCTGGTGCAAAGGGGCTTAGGGAGATTGTTATACACGTCGTTTTTTGCCTCAGCACCTCGGCAACTCTTCATTGCCAGAGTTTCAAATGAAATAAAATCACCAAACAACGAGAAATGTGGTTGCAGGTCACGTATTGCTGCAAGACAATTTCAAGCTTATGCGAAGAAGGTTACTACTCATCAGGCACAACGCCACAAACTAGACGTAAAGAGAACAAACGAC